>OY757269.1:3418586-3770436 GCA_963584085.1 Pyrausta aurata | reverse complement strand
TTCAAAAAGTTGTAATCGTCATAATATGCACGCGTTTCCTCGCCACCTATGAGGTAGTGTACTTAGCGCGTTTTTTTTTGTGGTTTCCCCAGTAGGCCTATTCCACGGGTCAGTTTTGGTCTTGTTTAATTTGAAACTATTGAAAAATAATGGAAATTAGCAGAGATTAAAAAGATAAAAGCAATTTAAGTTTTAAAAAAGTAGTGAAATTTAATCATCCGAGTCGTAACTTTCAAAATCTTCTTCTTGATCTTCTTGTTCTTGTTTGTCTTGTTCTTGTTCTTCTTGTTCTTCTTCATCTTCATCCTGAGTGGATGTAAACTGCGTTAATAGCGATGTATCGCATGTTGCCTCGTTGGAATCAAACGGATCCTCTACTGTTGGTGATTCAATATTAGAGCACATCCGGCCTTGACAATGTGTACATGCCGGAGAACAGAACAGTCCAGCTTTTTTGCAACCACATATAGCACTGCATCCCTTTTTGCATTAGCAAAAAAACGAGTTCAGCAGTTTTTCCGGCGCAGGTGGAAGAAAAGTGTGCACTGGTTCTAATAAATTGTAAACAACAATGAAACAGAGCACTGATAGATAAACAAGGAAGGCATGATTCGCAACAGCAGACCGGCCGCCATATTTTTTTTTTAATTCAGTCATTTTGGCGGTTAATTTGACAACGTCGATGTCAAGCAAAATGTTATATATGTATATTATGACGATTACAACTTTTACAACTTTTTGAATCATTATATCTCAAAAACGGTGGCTCGTAGAAAAATAAGTATTATTAATTTTTTGTTGATAATTTTATGATCTACAGGGTGACCCCGAAAACAATCGACAAACTTTAAGGGTAGGTTGTATTACGGATACTTATGCATTTTGTGAAATCAAATGAAAAATCGTAAGTGTTGAACCTGTCATAGTGTTTTTGCACTAGCCAGACTTAAAGTCCATAAATAAGCATAATACAAATTAAAAACAACCAAAATCAAGCTTACAAAGTAACACTCATAAAATATTACATTATACGTGCTAAGCACTTTTGTTCACAAGTGTCGCATTGCAATAAATGGCATGTTTATAATAACAATATCTCTATGAAGCGGGATAGTGCTAAGCAAATATAATCTTTATCTCAATCGCATAAAGAGTACGGTGCGCAAGATTCGCCCCACCCACACGCTAGGTCTTTGATCCCGCCGCGCGCCCCGGGGGCGTCCCCCGTAAACAGAAAAAAGTTCAGTTGCCGCGCGACCGTGACCTAATTAGGCGAATTTGCGATAAGTTTGTTGAGATCGCAGTGACCTTCGTTGGATTGCAGTGAAGTGATAGTGCATGATTCGTCATTATGTCGTACTCTAACCGCGAGCTTTTTTTATGGTTAGTGTGTACTCACAGACAAATGACCTCCGAGAAACACAGAGACGTTTTCGTCAGATGCATAAAGCCACTCAACTCCCATACGAGGAACGAATATTCAGTGCTACGCAGAACTTACTCGATTTTGACCAAAAGGCTAGGGGTAGAGGGCCAGTTTACCCACAGCACCTTTATCGACAGATACGGCTTTCTTTTCGTGCGAATCCATACACGTAGCTCTGGTAAGTTAATTTTGATAGATGTTTTTATTTTTCTTTTGTAAATTTTATTCATAATACACGTTGTAAAAAAGCCCGCGTAATACGAATACGAATACCTACGGGGCGTAAAACTGTAGGTATGCATCGTCTCTCGGCCGCAACTCGCGACTTTCCGTCTGTACAGTTGCGTACAAAACGTGTTGGCCAAAATGTATAATAGCATATTGTTTTGTTTTAATGTACTGCTCCGTTCACGCTAATATTTTTATTTCTTAATCAATACTATTGATGGAACATCCTCATAAATTTTGTCGACTGATTTCAAATTCACCCTGTAGACATATTAGAATCTTTTATGAATTACTTTGTGTTGCAAGAGGAAAAAGTTACTAGAAAAATTCAAGTATTTCAAAGACAAAGTTATTAACATTACTGTACCGAAATTCGGTTTATTACTAGCGGCTCTCCGCGGCTTCATCCGCGTATTAGATTTCATATAAATAATTATGAATTGTAGGCTATGTGTTATTGCATACTAATTAGATTAGTCCGCGTAGCGTATACATCTACATTATTGTAAATAATAATAATAATAATAATACGCAGGGCAGCTTGTGGCGAGCTGTTGGGCAGTAGCGACCCCACGTACCTGATTGCTCTTGGGAGAACCCCTGTTCCTCATCTCTGTCTTGCCTTCACTGGCCGGGCAGAGTGAACGCTGACGAGGGACAAGATCTCCCACCTCTTGCTTGCCTTCATTGGCTGGCTTGAGTGGAGACACGCTAGAGCAGAGATGCTCGGGGGAAGGAAGTGTGCCAGTAAGATGCTTGTAGGGATCTTGAACGATTACCGGAATTGTCCTGAGAGCCGTGGTACACCTCTCCACTCCCCTAGCACCTCAACTGGTGTTGCCCCCTTGTTGTTTACGTCACTTAGTGCTAGCAACCTATTTGGGGGGCCCATCGCCTGAGTGTGCAAGTCACCCCCTGCCATTTCATCCGTGTGAGAAACATACGTCAGGCAGGGGCCATAGTTTTCCCACAGTCCCAGATACCCGGTCCACCTAACACCCACACCCATAACCCAGTATCTTTTGAATCCATATCTTGCAATAGTCCTACATGAACCGGGGATTGTCCTTGGGTGCACTTGTATAGTACATACAAAGATAATCGCCGGTTTGTGTCACACAGCTTTTAGATCAATGTTGTCAAACGGGCCTCTGCGTGTTGGCTTCGGCCCCATGTACGCCTTCCAAAGGTCCGGGACCCCATGGTCCCGAGAATGGAAAAGACACAACATAATAATAATAATAAAATTGTTTATTTCGGACATCATGATCCATATGGTTGGGTTAGTTACAAATTGACTTAAAACTAAAGTTAGTAATATACACAAAATACACCAAAACAAAAACAAAAAGAAACACGTACAACAGGAGTAGCACCCTCCGCCGCCAGCAAGATGTCTACTACTTGACAGCGTGTAGCCGTATCCATCGAGCTAGCATAGCGGTTGGAGTCTCGTCACAATACGAATTTCAACGAAGCTGTCGACCTTCATGAAAGCAGAGTTTTGGCCGAAGGGTGTTTTGTATCGCAGATTTCGCGGACGGTTACCGGACACCAAGTTGCGCAACACTACGCCGGCAAAATAGTGTCATTTATTTTAATATTTTTAATGTTATTATTGTATGTATGTTAGTCTTTAAGGTATTTATTGTATGGGCCTAAGTTGCCTGAAATAAATGATTAAATTAAATTAAATAGGCGAGTCCCACCGGTCTGCCAACGCGCGCAGGATACTATTGGGGCTGTCGCGCATGCGTCTAAGGTGTGAAGCGCATCGTTTGCGCATTATAGCAGCAAAACCATCCACATGAGCCTCTGCAAACATAGCAGAGGCACTACAGAAACGCGGCAGCCCCATCAACACCCGGAACGCGTTATGTAAAGTTTCATCAAAATCCATTCAGGAGTTTTAGCGTAAAGGAGTAACATACATCCATCTAACTTAGCTAGCTAGTCCGGGTACCTAGGACTAGCTAGCGCCTACCCTCGTATTGAATTTACTTTCTTTTACCTTCTCAGTAATTTTCAGTATCAAAGCTGCCTATAGAGGCAGCTTTGATACTGAAAATTAATGGATAACCATGGCTTATTATTTGTCTCCTTGTTTAAATTTATGAAAAACCGAACACACTCATCATATTGGTAGGGTTAGCATTGTTACTAAGTACATCTATCTCTTTCAGCCCCCCCTCCCCCGCCGCCGCGGGAAAGCGAAGAGGACATGTCCCGCCGCCGGCGCAAGGAAGACTACAAGCTGCGCGAACTGCGCATATTCTTGCGGGATATATGCAGGAAGCTCGCTTCCAACAGGCGCTTCTATAAGTTCACTAAGCCTGTTGATTTGGAGGAGGTGAGTGGTATTTACTACTGGAGAATTACTGGCTGTCTTAAGTTTTGTCTGAAATGAGTATCGTTTACATGGACCGTAACATACAAAGTGCTTGATTTATACTAATGTGTTATGCTGCACGAAATCGGCTACCGAAAACGTAAAAAAAATCAATCGGTGCTGAATATATTGAAGGAAAAATCAAATTTTGGCTAAGAATTTTAATCTAAAAGCCTCAATTATGGAAACATAAACAAACATAATAAGCCAATACGGGCCATGGACTCAAAATTACATTTAAAGTATTTTTCCACTGCACGGCACGAAAAGTAACACGATACGCTCTACCTTGCCCACTGAACGGATTGACAGCGTTCTGTCTCACCGTTATATGGAGCGAGAACGAGTGATAACGTATTTTGCCAGTGCTGACACGCTCTGTGCATGACACGTCGGTGACGGAACGATCTAATGGGCAAGGTGTCATAGTTTCCAATAGAAATAATGTTTTTGCCTATCTAAATGTCATGGGAAATGGGGAATGGCTCCAGAATATAATTTTTTATAACATAAAGTACTATTTTAACACAAAATACTGTACTGAATTAATAAATTTGTAATTGTGTTCTAAATTTCAAAATCAAGCAAAACATGTCTTAGATCTTAATTATATTACCATCATGTAACACCATGTTTCAATGCAAATAAATATTTTGATTTAGATTAATATTTACATCAAAAGATTCACTATCACCAAGACCGAGAAATTGACTTAATATCTCTTGGGCTACATGTTTAAAATGTTTAGTTATTTGTTTTTAGGTAACAGACTACTTGGACATAATCAAACAGCCAATGGATCTAGAAACGATGATGACCAAAGTGGACATGCACAAATACAACTGCGCCAAAGAGTTCCTAGACGACGTCGATCTCATATGCGCGAACGCGTTGGAATATAACCCTGACAGGTGAGGAAAAACTATTTGACATATTGCTATATTGGTATTGGGCCCTCTTGCGCGTTCTGACTCTCATAGAGTAACGTGACAGAGATAGGTTGATGGTTTAATCCAGTGTTAAGCTAATCCTGATTTGCGTGTAGCTTAGGTGTGTAAATTTTATAGGTAATTGGATTTTGCCTTATAATTGATTATAATTTTAATTTGGTATTTTTTATAACAGATAAATACAGTGGTGGTCAGCTAATTAAAGACACTTTGAAAATTGTATGTTCATCAAGTTTTGGGTTCCAATGATTTTGTATTATGAATACAAAGAAACCAGTAACTGTTGTAAAATAATCGTATGGGTTTTACGTATAATTTGAAGGTACTATATGCCATAATATTGATCTATTTTTCTTAACTTTTGACTTCAAATCTATTATGAGCAGAATAAGTGTACCAGTGATGTAGACAACTAATAAAAGACACCTAATGTAAGTTACTGATAACCAAAAAAATACTGAAACTACAAAAATAGTCAGTTAATGTGAAATTAAAAATAGTCATTTCTCAAATGTTTTACAAAGTTTTTGATGTTTTGTCGTATGTTGTTTAGCTGCATTTTGACCTTTACTTAGTCCTGGCAAGGTCCTGGCATTAGTGCTATTAGTTCCTTGCAAGAATGTATTGGAATTTATTCTAATGCTTTCATAGACGCGTCATTTAGGTAATTTTAGCGTTTTTAACAACCTATCTACTATTATTTGTCTGATATTACAAAGTTTCCAATGCGATAGATGTCAGGACTTAAGAATCGGACCCCACTGAAAGACCTAGAATGGGATTTCTAGATGAAAAATATTAAGGATCAAAGCATATTTTCATGAAAGTATTTGCTGCAGAAAGATCGTTAAGTATTTTAGCAAGAACAATAAGGCCTAGATTATGCGAGGAAAACTTGCACTGAAGAAAATTTTATAAGTTACCAAATTTATAATATGACAAATATTTCACGGATGCGGTTTGCCTAAATACATTCTCAACGTGAACCGAATCAAAGTGGATAATTGAGATGTTTTCGAATGTAAATAAATAATGTTTGTAATTACGATGGAAAACGGTATATGAGACGACAATCTAACAAGACTATGTATCATATAACTGTAAGATATAAAGTGAGTGAACATCAATGTGCGCCGTTGATTTTCTAGACGTATTTCTGGACATATGAAAAAGTACTAGTACATGGATAGAATACCTAAACAATAATATTCAACAACAGCCTATCTTACCCTTAGCTGAATAAGCATCTTGTCTAGAAAATCTTGTAGATGAGACTTACTAACGACTTACTAAACCGACTGCAACGGCCGTCTCAGTTTTCCTAAGGGACACTGTTTATCTTTTAGATATGCTACCATAATAGTCCTAACATCAATACAATCGAAAAAATTGAGATTCTTGTATTAGGTAATACACTAGCGAGACATGTTGCTAATGTTTATTAACTATACGGCGCTTTTATGAAAGCATTAGAACAAATTCTAATACATGATAATAAGAAACGCATATCACCAATGTCAGGACTAAGTTAAGGTCAAAATACAGCTAAACGACGTGCGACGAAACATCAAAAACTTTGTAAAACATTTAAGAAATGAATATTTTCAATTTCATAAAAGCTGACTTTTTTGTAGTTTCAGTATTTTTTTGTTTTCATTAACTTACATGAGGTGTCTTTAATTAGTTGTCCACATCACTGGTACACTTATTCCGCTTATAATAGATTTGAAGTCAAAAGTTACGAAAAATAGATCAAGATTATAGCAAATAGTAACTTCAAATTATACGTAAAACCCATACGATTATTTTACAACAGTAACTGGTGTCTACGTATTCATAATACAAAATTATTGGAACACATCACTTGATGAACATAAAATTTTCTAAGTGTCTTTAATTAGCTGACCACCACTGTATATATATGGATATTCGGTTACTAAAATATGTTTAAAAGATTACCTTCATCTTGGTGGAAGTATTTTACAAAAACCGCAATAACAAAGCCTTGTTTTATCAATTTCTTGAATTTGTATTTGAAAATATTTAAGAAGAATATTGTGTGTTCTTTGTCGTTTCACATTCATTACCCAATTGTACTACACATTCAAATCATTTTTTCTCCTCAACATAACATCATGTTTTAATTTTCAGCACTGATATTTTACTTTGCAAATCATCACCACATTTCCGTGTATTCAATTTGTTTTAATTGTGCCTTATGTTTTGTTCCACATAATGTCCTCGCCAATCAAAGGGCTAGAGGGGTGTATAGGTATGCAAAAATGCTTATATTTAGAAATTATTATACCAGTATATAATCATCAGTATATAAAAATTATAGTGTTAATGTAATGTGTTGAATTAATATATTATTACATCCTCTAACCTTTTGTCCGTTTGTTTCTCGGACACTGCATGCAGTATGTTTGTGACTGGGCCTGTTTCACCATCGACAGATAAGCACTGACCAACAAATAATTCAAATATGGAACATCATTTCGTATGAGGCAGTGGACAGGAACTTATTCAGACATTGTGAAACAGGCCGTTAATCTAAGATTTGTTAGAAGTTTATAAAAAAAAATATAGATGCATGTTTCATTGTATTCCCATCATATTACTAGAATAGATTGCTTTTAGTCTTATGATAGACATTCCACTGAAAACTAGTTTAGTAATAAACAGCTTAATAAAAATTCGTAGTAAATCATGGGTATTATGACTTGTGACAAATTGCTACCAATTCCTATTAGGTGATTTTTTCAATAAACAATTTGTTTGTACGTCCAACCAACGTTACCTAGTTTTGTGGAAACTATATCACGTTCGAGCAGTGGCTTGCTTCATAAAGGGTAGTTAAAAAAGTAATGTGGGGTAGTTATACCGTTTTATTTGCTGTATGACTATTATAATCATTCCGTCCACTTACCAGGACATCATCAGACAAGCAGATCCGTCACGAGGCGTGTTCGTTACGCGACCATGCGCACGCACTGATCGACGTGGAGATGGACAGCGACTTCGAGCTCGAGTGCCAGGAGATCGCTAAGAAGCGTAAAGAAGAGGGCGAGGCAGATGCTGACTTGCCCGACTTTATTTACACGGCTTCTAATCTTCGTAAGTATCTGCTGCAATTTGCGATCACCAATCACCAATAAATTCCACGACCCGAATATTTATAGCATTTACAATATTCTAGGCACACTTTTTATTGATCATACTTTAATTCTTATTTTTTTTTACAATATTTTTTTATTGTAGTTTAAACAGTAAAGCGTGCGTCAGTTCAACACAGAAAACTAAAGCGTCATAATTTCAAATCCCCATAGTAAATCTATGGAAGAATAGCGTTTTGACAATATTATTCTCTCATGGTTTTCTATAGGGTTTTCTATAGCGACTGGTTGTAAGCGGTCGGTATCGGTCGTCTGTCTCTATATTGTCGGTGGACGTCCGAAGCTGCGCTTTTAATACCCTTTGAGCCTAAAAAATGATAATCCAAATACTGACACTGACTGGCTATCCAGTGGGTTATATAACCCACTACTACTGTTTACTAAGCTTACTAATGTTTTACCCTAATTGATTGTTTTTTTTTATTTCATATGTTATTTTAACATGTTTAAGCCAAATTTAGAATTTATATGCGGCAGCACGTAAATGGTGTTTAGTGATAGTTGGTGATTAAGTTTTAAGATACTGTAGTGTTTTCCTAATAAAATAAATTATACATATATTTTGTACCTCTCTCGCAGAATGCTTCGCGGACTCGACGGCGAACGACAGCAAGACGCCGCGCACGCCCCAAAACGGCGACAAGAGTGCGGAATGTTCCGCCAAGCGCAAGCGACGACGCATGAACGCGTGGTCTAAGGGACTCGTCGTCAAGAGGCAGAAGACGCAAAAGGTAAGTACAAGAAATAACGGTAAATTATGTTTGATCAGATATGTCCCTAACTTTAACAAATAAAGAATGAAGAAGAAAGTTTCATAATCGACTTGTACACTTTTAACGTTGTAGATCATATTATCTTTGTCTTTGCCGATTGAACCATTCCTATTCTATAATAAAAAGCTAAAGGTCACCTTGCAGCAGCAGATTCAAGTTGTATATGCCTTTATTCATTAGTTTACTTAAGTTATTATCTTCTTAAATCCTCATCTGATAATAAATCTTAATTTATAGCCAGCCTACATATATTCAAAGGCTGAATTCTGTAATAAATAAATGGAATTTATCAATTGTTTCCAGACATTCAAAGACTCTAGCATGGCGATAACGGACGAGGAGTCGAAAGAGAACAAACCCATCACCTCCACGCCCCTGCCCAACGGGGAGATGACGTCATCGTCGGCGTCGGACGACGACGCGCCGCTGCGGCGGCCGCAGGACAGCGGCGACGCCATGTTCAACCTCAGTGCGCAGGGCGTGGTCAACAACCACGTGCTAGAAAGGTTAATATAACTAATTGGTTTAATGACTAAAATGACGGTCGCGGGCACCGCCGACTTTCCACTTTTAAGAGATAAAATCGCTTGTAACATTTTTTTTGAAGAGACGCCCGTTTTTGTTTCGTGTGCGTAAGCGATTTTTTTCAAAGTGGTAAGGCAGCAGTGTCCTTGGTAGTGACTGTTGAACAAAGTCCTTCACAATATAATGATTGTTATTTATTATTATTACAAAAAATATACATATATTGCTTTAAATAATAGTATCCTAAAGCCTATTGCAGGTTTGTCTAGATAATATGATGTTCTCAAGATTGGTTAGTTGAGCATCCTTAAAACAATACAAAAATATTATATACTTTTATAAAATAACTATTACTAAAAGATCAAAACAAATGCATGCATGTGAGCACACATGTGAGTGTATGAATACCGGCTCCATTATGATTGAGCGAGCGCACACATTGAACCACATCGAACTCGACGCATCGATACCTACTGGTTGCATTATGCGAGGGTTGTAATTAAGGCTCAAATTTTATTTCTTTTCAGTCCAACAAAGTCCACAGAAAAGACAAAGACATCACCAAAGAAAAGGAATTCGGGGCACGATACGTCCACTGCTGGAGGTACTTATTATTTTATTCTCTTATTAATCGTACTCTACGTTTTTGAAACCCTCACGGATGTGTGAATCAACATTCTTTTGTCATTCTTTTGTTTACGCGACCGCCGGCGGTCTATCGATCCCTGAGCGTTTAATGGTGTATCATTTTTTTACCTTTAATTTCAGAAGGCGAAGTACTGATAAACAAGACTGAGCTAGATAACGTCGTATATAAGAACGCGAAGGCTCTGCGCTCGATAGGGTTAGAAGCGTTAATGGATTTGCACGCGCAGCTGAGCAAAGTGATACACGCTTACGCGCCGCGCCTCGACCGAACCAAGCTGCCACAGGAACTCGCCGGCATTGTCACGAGGTACTTACAACATACAAAGAAATGAACAACAATTCTGCGACAATACGGCCCGAGAAATAAGCGTTGAACGATTACTATAATACTTCAGTAGCTGCTAAATGAAACGAACGCTATTTGGTGGCGTTAGCGTTCAATCAATCATAGACAAATATTTTGACACCTGATAATATGTACAGCTAGCGCCATCTACTGCCATTTTTTTGTTATGCTTCGTTGCGAATTTTGACGTCTAAAATAGGTGTTGATCAGAGCTACATATATTTTTGGTAGGTGGCTCGAAGTTACCTAGGTATTAAGGTTACGTGAAAACCATAGAGTATTCGAAGTCTTGATGTCTATGAGCGTGTTAGGAAATTATTAAAGTTCTTGTTAATCGGTGTTGGAATATCACATTCCATATCTTCGAAAGTGTAATCGACACTGCCGTAATGGCTATAAAATTATTTATAAAATTAACTTTATAACGAGCGACCATTCCTAATTAGCCAAATTGTGAGTGAGATTACCAGATATAGGTTAGTTTACCGGTTGTAAAATTGCCCAATGGACTGTGATATGTAGAGGAAGAGTATAGACGTGTATATAAAACATTGCTTCACTTATTTATTGCATCGCTGAGGTCTTGTTTCGTTCTTTATACTGACAAAGAATGAAGAAAATAAGTTTCGGAATTCTTTGTTGATATACCATGCATGTTTGTGGACATTTGAATGTCGAATGAAAAAATATCATAGATATCTTGTTTTTTAAGATATTATGATATCTATGGATAGAGAAAGATCAATACAAAAACAATAAAACAATTTATTTTTAATTCGTTGGTTTTGTACAGTAAAACGCATAAAATAAGAAACTCCACAATATTATTTAAGGTTACTAACTTATAACAAATCTCTATAATACGTTCTTATTTTATTTGATAAAGCGACTAACACAAATAGGTACTATGTATAATGATAGAAAGGAAAATCAAGGCATTCAAATGATAATACAGATTCGTGCATGGTAATTGGTATCCATATACTAAATAAACGTATACCTAATTGAATGATAGAATAAATTATGTATTCTTCGATAAAATATCAGTGCGAGATGTCCAATTTGGCTTTTTAGGCATGCAACAATATTAACGCACTGATTATGTTTTAAAGAATTTAATTACCAAATAAGTCGATTAACCGTCATGTTTATCGTAGAATAAGGCTGTACCAACAAATAATTTAAATATATTATCTGATTGTTGTGTGTTGGAAAAGTGGCGAGTTAAACTAATTTCACTGCCTCTTAGATAAATGTGAAATGGAATGGTACTTGTTCGTATTTTAGTCTAATTTTAAAGTATTCGGTTGAGAGGGCAGTTTTTTAAACATATCTGTCAAACTACAGACTGTACCAAAAAATTAATTGTACAGTTAAATTGATTCACATTTTTATTTCGAATTTATATCGGCTATATGAAATCATTTAAAACAGTTGTAAGCGTTTGATTTAAACTGTTAAAACGTAAATACCAGTACCTGTCAATTTCTATTCGTTTTTAAAACTACAGTGCGACACGGATCTTCTGGCCAACGGTGACAGTGGGAACTAACGCTGTCAAATTAAAAAATGCGGTTGCCAGATCGAGTGCAGCGAAATCTCCCCAATGTTATAAAGGTTTTTTCGATTTCCCTTTTGTTTTGTTTTCGTACATGTTTTGTGTAAACTATTAATATGTTCGTTTTTAAATACCGTAGAGCTAAACACCTAAAAAAAGTATTAATTTTCAATGGTTTTTATTATTAATGCTTGTTTTGCGCCTAAAATCGATGGAACGTACATGATATACATCTTATGGCAGAAAATTACTTCAACGATATTTCCATGCAAAAATCTTTTTTTTGATTTTGCCATGGATGGGTAAATACAGACGCAAATAAATAATAGACTCCCTGAATCAAGGGAGATTTTCTTGCTCTGGCCACCTTATTGAATACTAGCGCCCCCTGTCAATATCATCTATTGGCCAGAACATCCTTGTTGCAGTGTATGTATGATTTTTTTACAGAATAACTAGTCAAAACAAACCTTGTCAAGGTTTACATCAATCGTTGACAACTGTTAATTACGTATAAGAGAAAATATATTTATCTACTCGCTCTCTTCTCGCTGAGGTGTATCTTTTGCCTAACGATTAGGGCATTTTGCTGCGGTACAAACGCGATTCAGGCTCGATCCATCTTGGATACAGTCACGCACGAGCTTATTATAAGTAGCTTTATAGTGGCGATTCAAACTCGAAACATTCTGCGATCCTGTATCGCATGTCATGTTATGTAAAGACACATTTCTTTACCCTCTACCCCCGCGTTTCCATCGATTCAAACGCGTGTATGAATCAAAAATATATTATGTCGATGGCTGCGGTCGCCATGCAGTCACACGATTGTCAAACGCACGTTTGTATCGCTGCAAAAAGCCGCAATGTGTGAGCGCTCGTATACCTCTTATCACGATTGAAACTTCTTCTACTTTGAATTTTATGTACTCGTCACAGTATTCTCAATCGAATTTAAACACAAGATCTGTTTATCTTAAGTGAACAAATTCATTTTTTTTGGCAACTGTGAAATAATGCAGACGTTGGTTAGTACTGCCACTACCCACGAGGTGGCGTTATTTTTTTAAACATATCCTAATTTGCGAGCAAGCCAATTGTTATTATTTATATCGTGAATCATCGACATTACGTCTCGATAATCAGTGTACTTAACTACGATCAAAGTGTTAATCGATCAAGAATGATTTTGGATTGGATGTTTGTAACCGTGTGATGTACGTACCATACAAATCAGTTTTATATATTTATCTAGAGACGGGTGAGCGTTGTGCAATATAAGTTATAAATTCGGTAACAATATAAAAAATACAAACTTGATTACTATTTGAATTTCTTTTAATGAGTAAATAAATTTAACATGTTGATATTAAGTCAATTATTTACAATTTAATTTCTTATTTACTTTACAAAGCTTATTGTTTATAAATCATGATAAAATGTAATGGCGGTGTCTGACACTTTATTACTGAATTCTACAGGCTGACTTTGAAAAAATTGGCAATATTTTAAACTAAGAACCTACTCATGATTTATTGTCCCTTCCACATATTGAAATGAAAATCAATGTTACAAAATATTATTTCAAAAAATCTTACAGTATCACTCCAATTTCCGTTCAGGCAAAAAAGCAAAAAATATTTTTATTGCTATTTTTTTTAAATTTTAAACAAGGTCTTTAATTGTAATTTATTAGATTAAATTGAAGCAATGATCATTTCTAAAGTGTTTGATATGATTTTTCTCAGTTTCATCATATGATACTTTATATCAATTGATTTTCATTTTAATACTAGCGGTCCCAGCGAACTTTGTTTCGCCCCAGCCCCGTCCCGCCCTAGCCCCGGCCCCGTTGAACGGATAAAAAGGATCCTATGTCCTTCTCCTGGTTCTAAGCTACCTCCCTACCGTATCGCCCCGGCCCCATCCCACCCCAGCCCCGGCCCCGTCTAACGGGATAAAAAATCCTATGTCCTTCTCCTGGCTCTAAACTACCTCCCTGCCAATTTTCAGCTAAATCGGTTCAGTCGTTCTTGAGTTATAAGTGGTGTAACTAACACGACTTTCTTTTACATATATAAGATGTAATAGGTAGGTTCTTAGTTTAAAATATTGCCAATGTTTACAAAGTAACCCTGAATATCTAAAGCTTAGCCGCTCAGAAAATACTATTTTGACGGTTTCAATTTTGACACAAATTATATGGAAAGATTGTCAAACTTCCTGACTTTGACAACTTAGGTTTAACGTCAAAATTGAAAGGTCATAAAAGCTTTTCTGAGTGGCTAAATTATAGTGCTGTTAGGTCGTACTTTTAACAAATATTGCCAATGCCTGCCCGTAAAATGTTACAAACCCGTGTGATATTGAAACAATATACATAACATTTACAAAGCGTCAGTTACCTCGTTCCGTGAAGGAACCCAACTATGCCATAGTATGTGAAATAATTATGTCCTCATGTTTCGACCACTTGTTATACTATAAACTGTTACTAATGCTTGCATTGCTCAATCAGAGTGTTTGATGTGTGCGCACTCAGTATCCACCGTCTAGTGTATAGTTTTGTATTTATAATGTTGTATTTAATTTAAAAAAAGAAATAAAAGGGTACGATTTCATGTGATATGATATTTAGAGACTTTTATTTCGGTTTCTGTGAGGGTAGTTAACCTTTTAACTGCATTGACAAATAGTTCTTGTAAGTTTCCTTACCGCCTCCACCTTCTGAATCATTTAATAAATAATGTACCTATTATTATAAAATTCTATAATGATAACAAAAATATTGAGTGTAATTATGGGGTAAATATAGTGACCTACGTAATCAATATGCAGCAGAACAAAAAATAAAACAGCGAATGGTATTTCATATTTTTATTTTTTACACTTTACGTCGGTGACCGTAAACGAATTTTACTACATCGCTCCATCATTTCAATTCAATTACACGATAGAATGATACTAGAACATAAATATTTTTTCGTATTATTTAAGATCAAATAGATAATCTTTTTTACATCCTAATGTAACGATATCATTTAATTTGTCATTATATTAAGCAAAATACAACAAATTAAATTACAGAACTTAATAATTAA
This sequence comes from Pyrausta aurata, assembly GCA_963584085.1. Classification (NCBI taxonomy): domain Eukaryota; kingdom Metazoa; phylum Arthropoda; class Insecta; order Lepidoptera; family Crambidae; genus Pyrausta; species Pyrausta aurata. The sequence goes on along the minus strand of OY757269.1, from coordinate 3,755,316 downwards.
TTATACTCTTTATCAGAGAGAACAATTACCTAAACGCTAAAATCATTGCAATTACAATATATAAATACTCGTAACAAAAATGAAGGAACTAAATATTTGAATCTACTATCAACTAAAAATAAGTACTCAATGTGTCTTAAATATATTATCTATTCTTTACGTCCTTACATTTGGCTCCTGATGAAATTCATTTGTATACTATGCTTAATTAAACTGCCGGAAGCGAGCGCACTGAGCGCGGAACATCCACTGAACCGCCAGCAATAAGATCTGACCAAACAAAGAATAAGAAAATCTACAGGAACTCTCAAATCAACTCGTGTTCAATAAAATTAAAGTCTGTCATTGTAATTCTAACCAAATTATTATACGTCACGAACGTCCTATATCATAATCATTTCATCAATCCTATTAACAAATAACAACTTAATTAAAAACGTCTCAATTAAAACTTTAACAAAATCACTCTAATACTGCTGAATTTGTACGAATTAGGTAAAATGTCCGACAACACAAACGTGATCACAAGTTCACAACACAACTAAACATAATGGGTAATAATGTTAAGCCGCTAATACAGTGTCAGGCCTTGTTATTGGAAATACGGTTATTTTGGCAATACCAGTTAGACTAAAATACGCCCCATCACACAAATGTGTGGTGGTGATACATCAGGGTCATGAACGCTTTCAAACTGTCCTATATTTCAATCGACCGCTCGAAGCTTCAAGTCTTCTCAAACAAGGCCCATAATGACAAATCTTTTTTGTGCGGCCGATCTCCCAGGCTCGCGCGTCTCTGCCAAATTTTAGTGCTGACGACATCATAATTTTTGGCACATGTATTTTTCCATACACACATTGGTTTACTCCATTTAACACCTTATTTATTTTTACATTAAATGGATACGCTACTCTTGTAACTTCGCACACAAAATTGCTTTGAAATCTTTCAGAATCTCCAAATGATTTTGTAACAAAATACGAATGAAATGAAACGAGAAAAAGCAATAGGTATCTGTTAAACTATAGTTACATATTCAATTATACAATGTAATTCATTTATATATAAAATCCCTGTAATGATAATATTGTTATATGACGTGACACTAGGTGTACTACTGTATGTATGAGATTCACTGCCAGAGTTACTGAGATAATGTGTAATGTACAATAATTATATAAAATAGAGTCGTAAATAGTGTTCAGTCTTCTGTTAAGTTTAAAATGTACTGACGAATATAGTCATGTGATAATAAGAATATCTTGTCGGATGACGGCGAAATCGCGCATTGTATACTGATGGGTGCTTATAGAATTGATTAAATATAAAACACGACACAACATAAATACTGTCAGTGATATTTGGGAATGATCATAGCATCGTTATAAAGGAAACATCAAACACTTTCAACATAGTTTTAAAATCATTATTATACAAATAAATCGTATATACAACAGGTAAACCATTTGCGTCTCTAGTCACATGGTATCTCTTTTTATTATGAAATTATTGTATACAATTATCTAAAGCCAGGTAGGATTGAACCTCGATTTATTCTAACCTTCAATATTATTCACTAAAATTTTGAAAGCTCCTTTTTATTTGAACATTGAGTGCAGAAACTTTTATTTGTCTAACCTGGCGCGCACTGTCGTGGGACGATAAGGCCGTCGCACACTTATCAGCTCGGCATTGGAGATTATTTCAGTAGCTTTAGCTCTCTTGATGTCGCGATCAACCAACTCCGAGCTGATAAGTGTATGATGACCTTTATTCACTCGCAGATGGCAGTGGATAAGATGCAATTCGTTTCAGATCTTTGTTAACATCCTACAAGAATTCGGAACAATGGTTCAAAATCACTCAGTCATTCCTCTTGAAGATTGATACACGTCATAACGTGTCTATTTGTATACATGAGCAAAAAGCAACAACTGAGCGTCTTTTGAGCTAGTTCACACTGAATTGCATCCACATCTTCCATTAGCTACCATCTTGAGTGAATTTAGTTTGTTGTCTACAATTTTTGTCAGCAATTTTGAGGGAAGTTGAAACAAAACTTTTTCGAAGAGAAGTGAAGTGTAAGTGTCCATGTTGTGAGCCCGGGGGCGTGACTAGTGCGTCGCGGACCATCGCCTGCGCTCGCGCACAGGCATACACCGAATCAGTTTACTAATACTACAACAATTACAAATACACTACAATTTACCATTTTAGACACATAAATGTCTCCTTAATAAATGGTTAGTTAAAATTTATTCACCATTCAATTTATCAATAACTATTTACATTTAAAAATTGTTTATCATCGAATATAACTATTATTACGAAATATTTTACAAACTTTGGTGAAATGCAGAAGTGGAATCGCACATTATAACACATAATATCTACATTGGGATTGAATTCAAAACAGACTAAAATTAAAGATAATCTTCTTACATAAAATTAGGATTTTATAATTAATTACACTGTAAATCAAACGAAATAACGCTAAAAGGAATGTTTGATGCGGAATGATAACAATCAAAAAGAATTCGGAAATCTTAACGATAACAATCACAACACCTTTCATACTTATTGCACTCCTTCGGAATAAATTATCGCCTATCACTTAAGAGCGATTCAATATACATTTACAATATTAACACATCTTTAAATATAAATTTAACTAATTTAATGTGGACGTCGCTCGTGTGAGCTACGGAGGTGTTAGACAAATACGCTCTAAAAATATTGTTAGGTACACTCGAGTGTACCTACTACGCCGATAAGCGCCGCGGAGATCATGTGCCCAACCCCGGTCAATATTGCACAACGAAGAGCCCTGAAGGTGGAACAGATCCGTGTCCCCTCAAAAGAAGAAGGTGTGTAAAGTATACGAAAGTTATTTAATGCTCTAGAAAGGATACAATGTAGAAAATTTACGGTAAGTGCGACCGAAGTTAGGACACTTCTGATACTCGAAGTATCATCAAACTTTGGGCAATAATACACTAATCGGATCCCAGTTTTCCGTCCTCATTACGATACCTTAGCGAGATTTCGTCCATAGAGAGCACAGAGCTCGGGTAAGAATCGTTACTAACACAGTTAAAGGTACAGTGGAGATTCGAAGACGTTTAAACTGAACTTGGAAGAGGGCTTAGTCCTGCCCGTTGTGATGGAGGAGCGTGCGGTTATCGGGCGGGTGCGGCGGATGCGAGGGCGCGCGGTACGAGTCGCCCTCTTCATCCGCAGAGTTCTCCTTCGACCGGTCGCTCTTGCAGTCCTCCTCCTTCGTCACTCCCGACAACGAGTCCAGGGCCATCGGCATCGACTGATAGAGCTCCCTCGCTTTGTCGTTCGGCGGCAACAGATGAAGCATATTCAGCGGCATCGGAAAACCGGGCGGAAACTCCGGATAGAAGCCTTGCGAGAACGGGTTGAACATGGGATTCGATGCGATGTCCGGCTCGGAGCTCGCCGGTCTTTGGCTCGAGTTCTGGTGATCCTCTTTGTCGTGCTGGTGTTTGTTCGGGGGGTGGTTGTTGTTGTTGTTGCCGGAGTTCATGTTGAGCACGTCGAGAGGGCCGCCGATGCAGTCTTTCCTGAGCTGCTCCAGCTTGAGGCTCTTGCCGTACTTGCCGCGGACGTACATCAGCAGCGAGTTGTACGGGATGCCGAAGATCCTCGACGCTTGACTCGTGGTCATCTTCTTGTTCCACACGTGCTGCAACGCCTCGGTCAGCTCGGCGTTCGTCCACGATCGAGGTGGCCCGCCGCGCGGCGCGCTGTGCTGCCCTTTCGGCCTCCCTGCAAACAAGAACGGTCCCATAAATAAGGTTTCGTGCATGCTAACAGAAATGTTTAGTTTGCTAATTACGTTATGAGCAACAATATAGAGTTCTGTGATTTACGAGTAACAAAGTGCAGGCGGGCGCAGGGGCTGGCACGACATGTGCCGTGCGCCGTCCCCGGTATTACGCGAATGCACCACTATCTAATAACCGTGTTTTGGTGGAGCAATAACTCCGTACGGGTACAGCCGAAATGAGCGGGTTGCGGCGACATTTCGTTGGCGGCGATTTGTCATTAATTCGATGCGAGCACGCGATTATTACGGTTACGGCGAGTTTTGTCAAAAAGAAACGCGGACGTGCATACGCCGGCGACGTCGCCCCACGTAACTTTTATAGTTTTATAATTCGAGCGGAGCACGTTAACTCGATTCCGATCAGATAATTCTAAGAACGTTTCGGATTACAAGCGGAATGATATTTCATTATGGAAATTAGTTTTTCTTTTAATAGTCGTCGCGGGTCACGCGAGTCGGGGGTGTATCGGTGGAAAATTAAAAGGATGTTTTCGATTTGTAGCTCGTTAGCATCGGAGCGAGCGAGGAGAGCCGCGGGTCGCGTGTATGTGTCGCTAATCGATCGCGCTATTGTGTCCCCGTGCGCATTGAAAGCATACGTTAGACTCGCCGCCTGTCCTCATGCGATACGATATCAGATCGTCTTAATAAACATGCGCGGGAAACAAAGCCATCCAGTCCAGAGCGATAGCGATGTGTGATGGGATGCATCTGCGGTTGCAGTTTGTGCATTATTCGCAGCGCTATTGTTGCGCAACACAACACTTATTCATTGTTTCAATATATTCCTATTATTCAATAAATCTTAAGTAATCGTGAATGGAGGCCTGGGGTGGCCGCTTATCTCTTGTCTAGCCTTTACAATCGCCTGCTGGTTGAGTAAAGGTAACTAGTTTGCAATAATATAATTATTGTTTAGGATACAAAGCATACTTAGTTATACTATTGTACTTTTAACTTGAATTGATATGTAATTTGTTATCAGGATTATATTAATGGACCAATTATGAGTTGTACTACTAGAAATAAACCAATGTATAAAATAACACAAATAACTTACGAAAGGGTAAGTCAATGCCACTTTTATGTGCAGTTATGTGATAGGCAGACATAAGAAATTAATGTCTGCAAAACCTAGACTGCCAAAGTCAGACCAGCGACAGAGGCCATTGAAGACGAGTATAATCAGGTTCAAATTGTGACCTTAAAAAATTGTAGGTCATTCGTCTGTGAAGGGCGCATAGGGCGGGAAGGAGTAAGTATAGATGGAGGAGTAAGGATGTCTGGATACAATTTTAAGATTCTAAATATTATGTTTCTAGCTTTTTAGGGTGGGTCCCGAGACGAACACAAATTGTGTTAAATCTGAGATTCGATTGAGGTTCGATTGACACACCTTTTGAATTGAAACCAAAATGAGAAGGCGGAGGAAAATTGATTAGATAAATAATAGTGATTTTCTTTTACTTCGTTTACTGTAATATCATCTGGTAGTTAGTGGTGTCATTGCTACTGTTCAGTAAATCACAATATTACGACTTTGTACTTATTGTAGGTATGCTCTGTTTATTTGGTATTATTTTTAGGCATATCTCCGATTCGGACTAGGTACTACTTTATTAATAACAAACAAGAAAAAATCAAACTAAGACCTGCAACATAAAAAATAAGGCACATAGTACCTACCTATTATAATTTTGCATTATTATCACAGTCCCTTATCTCAGTTCTATTATCACATGAGCCGACCTATCCAGCATTTTGGACCTTCTACCGCCGACCTAGGGTTCGAATTATTCCTACTTTATATTTTACCACGACTTAGGTTGGGATCAAATTATGACTAATTTATGGGGTAAAAAGACTTACATTTCTTTTTGACGTTGGTAAAGAGTTGAGCGTCAAGCGGCGCGCGGTGTTCCACATCCATCATGGGGTACATCTTGTGCTCCATGCCCGGCGGGAACAGCCCCAGCGGCGAGTCTATGCCGAACACTGCAACAAAAAAAAGTTATGTTAAAAAAATATGTCTACGGTAATAAAAAAGTAGGACGTCCACCGGCAAGATGGACAGACGACCTTGTAAGGATCGCAAGATCAAACTGGATGCAGACCGCTAGTGATCGGTCGCTGTAGAAAGCCGTGGGGGAGGCCTATGTTCAGCAGTGGACGTCCCTTGGCTGATAATGATGAATAAAAAAGTTATATGAGCTAAATTCTCTCTATAAAAAATATGCTGGTAAATAATTAAACTAATTAAAATTAAAACGCTGGTATACTTAGGGCCAGTGGGGAGATATGTAGGAGTTTCTACTAAAAATCTGGTATATACTATTATTATACTCTTTTTAAATAGTACTCATACGATAGTCTCAATTTTATTTATTTAATAAAATTATAGAAATTATTTCATCACTTATATTAACATAAATATCAAAATAAAAACCAAAAAAAGAGTTTTTTAACACCCTTGTTATCAAATAAATAAGTACAAACTAATGAAGCAATCAACAGGTAAATAAAAGCACAATTTAATAATACGGGTATGTCGAATTACATATTTTTTGTTCTATTGACCCCGTTTATTAAGTTAGGTTTTAGCGTAAGGACTCAAACTTGACCTTCCTGCTTAGCTACTTTTTACTGCAAGTTTCAGCTGACGCGACTGAAAAGTTTTGACGCTTGAAGCTTTTTTTTCCTTAGCGGTACTAGGTTATGGTATAGATAAAATATTATTTCAATTCGGTCACATTATTTCGAGAATCGAGAAACCATTTGGTGTTTTGGCTGATTTATGTATCTATTAAAGTCAATAATTTCTTAATATCCATACATACTAAACCCTGTCCCAAAAGATATCTAAATGTGAACCACGCAGTGAGCTTTTAAGTTTAGTTCAACTACTCGACGCTAGGTGGCGCTGTGAGTTTCAAACTAAAGCTGTGAGGTGGTGTTGAGTTGGTGTAAAACTAGTCACTAGCAAAGTATTTATTAATTTTATTTATCTACTCATTCTGTTCTTAGTTTTTACAAAAAAACTTTTTGCAATGACAAGAAGTACTTTAATTATTTAAGGATTATATTTATTCTAAGAATGTTTGGTTTACAACAAATGAGCATAAGGAGTTGGAAGGCGGTATTTTTAATTATAGTCGTACGTATTATTAGGTGAATGTGAGAGGAAACATGTAGTTCTGTATTTCCCTTATTTTACAATCAAACCAGATATGTTTAAACATTCCGCCCGTGGGTATAATAGTCAGGACTACGAGTATAAGACTATAATATATATATATTTTATACTCTGCTTATGACCGCATTGGCCTGTCCAAATCATTTCTTTTTTTTTCTTTCGAAGATCTTACTCTTAACATGTCGTTCATTCACATCATTAATCAGTGTGTGTAATGTCGTCAAGTACACAGTTGTGTTATAGAAATAAAATAAGATTGATTCGAATGGAATAAATAAGGTATGTTTGCAAAATCAACTTTCAAGCACTCTTTGGCTGTGTCGTATTATTAAAGGCTATTGTAGGGCTGCCGATTATTGTAAAATCTTTCAAGAACTAATACGTTTCTTGTTCTAAGATGCATGAGATTTAATTTTGAACTCTTGAAACTATTTGTAAACGGCAAAATCCTACTACTATTATAAAGGCGAAAGTTTGTAAGTATGGATGTATGGATGTTTGTTACTCTTTCACGTAAAAACTACTGAATGGATTTGAATGAAACTTTACCACAATATAGCTTATACATCAGAATAACATATAGGCTACAATTGTTGAGGTTTCTAATGTGAGGTCGTAAAAAAACACATTTTTTGCGCTACTAGACGGGACGAACCTGAAGTCCACGCGAACGAAGTCGCGGGCAAAAGCTAGTAATAACATAATACAAGTACACTATAAATAGGGTTATAAAAGTTGCTCATCATGTTTCTAATATCAATCAATGTGATTTGATCGCCGGACTTGTTTTTAGTAAAGGCGTTTTACTAATTTGGAACGATTGCGTAGAATCAAGAACGGAGCTCTATTATTGCCACGATTTAATTTGTTTCGACATTTTAAGGCTTTTGATTGAGTCTTAGACCTAGACTACAGTCCTTTTTAGACTTAAATCTGGATCGGGATAAATCTGGCAGCCCTGTGCAGGTGATACTGTCTGTGTAGATGTAAATGCGCGAGCACTTTCGCGCGTCCGTTGAACCAAATGCGACAAATCGATACCCGCCGTGTCTTGTTTTATTGCGATTATCTCGAGCTGCATGCGACCGCGTCTGTGCTGCGTCTTGGCGAGGATTAAAAAGATGTTGGCTATGTGTTGGTCTGTACCTACCATAGACAGAGATTTTCGCGGTCTACCCACCCCATGAAAGAATAGGTTCAATCCATCATCCAGTTGTGATATTTCACACTTTTTGCATCAAATGAAAACTAATTAAGTTTTCAGATGAGGAGGAGTTTAGATTTACATTTATTTATTTGCAGAACACGGTATAAAAGGTGTTACAGAGGTAAAAGAAGAAGAATATTCAATTTAGATAGATGGTGTGCAATAAAGTGTGTTATTATAAATAAGTTACAGTGTAAACATTATAATTATTCGAAAGGACAGTTTTAGTTTGTACTAATTTTCAAGTAATAGTTCAAAATACTATGATAAGTTCATTGCTAAACTATCAATTCGAGCGAGTTCCAAAACTTTTTTATTTATTTATTTTACTCTTTCGCGCAGACAAAAGAAAGTACAAATGGCGGACTTAATGCTTAAAGCATTCTCTACCAGTCAAACATTGGGTGAGGCAGAAACGATTGAGGCGGCGTCAAAGAATACAAAAAAGCAAAAAAATAATATTATACTACTAATATACCTGCATAAATACTTAAAAATAACCTACATAAACATACATGAATACATAACTTTATTTATTGCTTATTTGACACAGAACAGATTCTTCTAATGCTAGTTTCTATACTTATATCGAATATGAATCATCTCATAACTAAGACAGTCTGAGCCCAAGGCTTTCATATCCGACGTCAGACAGGAACGTACTTACAAATCGCGGTAGTATTTCATCGAATCAAATGCAACAAATCAATACTTGGGAGTAGTTATGCGCATCTTTGAGACTGGACTGAATCTATCAAGGGTGAAATACGGTGGAACATACTTTTTATATGAATAGGTAAGTGGAAATTCCGAGATTAGGGTGATTTCTTCTCGACCTATGAGACGGAATTGTTAGTTTATCTTTTAAGTGAAAAATAGTAAATGTTATAGATTTTTTTGTTCCTTTCATATGTTATTCGTCGCCTTCGTTCTTTACTTGGTAGTTTTACTAATTTAAGATTGCTTTTGATGGAGTTATCTAAACTGTTCTAGATTTTTTGGGTTTATTTGACAGAGCTTTATTATTTATATGAATTTATTTCGGCATAAGAACATTAGCATGCCCAATTTATCCCTTGTATCAATCACAAAACCCAGGCAATAGTTGACTTTCTACAAGATACAGAGAAAGGATTGATATCACATAAACTTTCCCTTCCAACTACCGTATGGACAATCAGTGTGTCTGTTAATATTGTGTAGCTAGAACAAGCCCTCGTAATTGGCGAGCGGCGCTATACACGTGAGCTGCGCATGCGGTTTTAACTGTGCCTACATTTTATTACAGCGCAGATAGCACACCTAACGAACGGTTAATTCGTGTCACTCGTTAAGGACTCGTTACTCCGACGATACTCGTTATTTTGCATAATTACCGACAATCAATAGCCCACATTCATATCGGCGGCAACCGCGTAAAAATAAAGTGCACATAAACATTGCACTGATAGCACGATAGCCGCAGCTTATCAGTAATCGTAGGCCGCAATCATAAGTTTCCATAAGTTTTCTTTCGGAAACACGTCAACCTAATCTTGTTTACCTAAATAATAGAGGTGTTATTTACTAAATTATTTTCCGCTTCCACTTATAATGCGATCGATCGAAATGGACTCCATTACATCATAATTTCTAGCAGAATAGCGTAAACCTTGCGGTCAATTAGTTGTATCGCCGCGCGCTTGACGCTTTCTAATTCTGGTCTATCGGACCCCTTCGGAGAACTATTCGACCATAAACAATGATTTACGAAACACACCCGCTTACCAGACTCGCAAAACGTTCGCACTCGATTCGATTCGACGTTTTTTCCACGATTTTTCGTTGGTTTCGCAACTTTTTCTACGTTTTTCGCAACGCGTCCACTCGTCGGTTTTGTTTGAGTGGTCGACACCGCTTTTATTAGGAACGCTCTATCGAAATCGTATCACGAAAACGGCCGCAACAAAGTTACAGTTGTTTACGATCGATCGCCCGCCCCATATGCACCACGCGTCGAAATCGAAAGCGTTCGAAGTTAGTTTGCAACTCAACCCTTTCACGGGCATGTGTACACAAGTTGTCAGAGTTCACCCCGTTCATTGAGAGGAAAGTTGGGGTCGATGCGTCCCTCTCGCACGCATGTGTGTTGTTGTGTCTCGCTCGCGTCATGCGTGCGTGTGTCGCGGGAGTGAATGGGTACCCGGGACATGCGGGGGTGTGTGTGCACGTCGGCACGTGACGTGTCGCTCACGGGGCCCATTCAGCCCGCACCGGGCGGCCAGAGCGGCGGCGGCGGCGACGTGTGGGAGGCGACGTCGCCCGCTGTCCGCCGCGCGTGCTCGCCGCTTATTTTGCAACGAGATTTACAACTATAACTGTAAATTAACTTTATCGAGCGGACCCGAATCTAGGTCGTATGGAATCAGCATTAATTATCGCTTTAATCTAAGACCGATGTCGACTGTACGTACAATAGATCACATGATAGATGGCGGCTCACGCCAAGGATACGAAAGCAATAATATCGCGGGACGAGAACGACCATTATGGAATATGCCGCAAGTGGGTTGGTTGGTCTATTGTTTCACTGAAATGCACGTTGCACTATGTGGGGAATAATTAAAGTGGAAAGAAGTCTAGGTCGTGATTATGATGGGCAGCGACTATCCTTGCATTGTTCGCGCGGATCGCGTGTTCAATATAAGTCCCCAATACATAAATAATACAGGGTGTTAATGCCATGAATGCTCATAAAGGCAGGTTAATATTTATAAGACTGACAGTCAAGGTTCGACGATGATGAAAAACTCCAAGAATCATCAGTCCATGCGTACCTAGCCTAGATTTTTTGCAGAATTATCATTTAAGAGCAGACAATGAAATTAACCAGTTCGTGCCATTTTGTTTTCCAAGAAAAATTACTAGCCTAGATTTAGACAAGGCGAGTTTATATTGTTTTCATTAATAATTTAATTGGTTTACATCATTATGCAACTAAGATAACAAGTTCACGCAATCACGGCTCGTTGTAAGCTGCAGTTGTGAATTCGATTGTTGAAATTGTTAAATATTAATTGAATGAAACGGCTATATGTCTAGACCAAAATAATGATAAAAGTTACAATATTCACCCCGTAACTGGGGTTACAAAACAACTTACACGGAAAGCTATGCACGTTACGCACGTAAGCATTGTTGCATAAATCATACCATTAGCTACGTCATACTCATAGCGTACGTAGGCGAGTTAAAATTAACACAACTTGTGGTAGGTCCAAATGTTGTTACGTGTTACTCGTAAAAGTGTTCTTTGTCATTGTAAGGTGCCATAATTACACAAAAAATGAAGTTTGTAAGTTTGCACAGATTGCGATCGTAAATTTTGGCCGGTCCGAAAAATTCCGTTAATAATTTCGCCGTGTGAGACCGACAGTTTTGTTTTAAGCGCAAATTGGTGTTTAATTTGAAAGGTGAGACCAGCATGTGTGAAACCCAATTAAAAATGTTGTTTCACAATGACAGTACACGGTTACCAAATTAGCCAGTGAATTGGTATTGTAACAAGACCACATTAGGGATCACACACACGGTCGCACGCCGATGGGAGAATCTTACAAATGAATTACAGCTTATAACTAGGGCTGCCACTCGAAATTGGCCGGACGGTCAATATTCGGAAACAAAGCGAAAGATACGGAGTCATTTAAAATGGATTAGGCGAATACAGTGTTGCTAAAGCCGAGGAAAGACTGCAACTAATAGGTATGGAACGAACAATCAAAACATTGAAGCAATAATCACTGTTAAGACATTGGTTACTTGAATTGGGCAAAGCCAGTCCTAATGCAGCCAAACTTTCTTATAAGAAGGAAGGCGTGAAGATTGATTATCATCAGTGGAAGTCGCCACGTCATACACCTAGGTAAGTACAAATAAAACTGATGAAATTGTGTTCATTTGAATGTAATTTTTTCTGTGTTTTACTAAGCTTTTAAACAATCTAGTCTGTCGTTGCATAATTGTTCTTTACGTCTACATAATGCCTTCTTTGTAAGTACATAAGAGTTGTAGTGTGTTTGAGATCGAAAATGCTGTTTAGCTGCTGACGAAGAGAATAAGTCAGAATTCTCCAGTGATATTGATTGATGATCTAAATATCAAACACATTAGCTTCATACAATGTTTATTCATAAAATTTTAGACAGCCCTGCGGTAACGTGTTAATTTCGTAAGCTCACCCAATTTGGGTTTAGCTATTGAAATGTATTTTCGTTCACTTTCCTCGTCCGTGTGAAGCTTTCTATTGTGAGTGCTCGCATTGTCTTTGGATGGTGTTTTAATACGCCTAATTCTGGGTCCGATTTATTGGTCGGCGACTTGACATTTCCACGCGGATGCGGAATTGGCCATTGTTTCATAAATTATTGTTGAGGAGGTGAGCTGATGGTCTGCGTAGACAGGCCATTCATGTCTGTATCATGCATAACTCGGATTTGAATTTGTGAAACTTGGTTGTTTGATTTGAAGCGCGTGTATCACGCACCAACTCTTTGAAGAAAAACGGGAGCTTTTAACTCAAGTGTGAGCTTTCTTTTCTGCCGGGAGTAATGCTATGATGACTTATTTCAAGTACTGTCTCTAAGATTTTACAGTACTGCTCTCGGAGCAGAGGAAGAATATTATCACCCGACAGTTCGTGCTTTTAAATATAGACTGTGCTGCAGGCGCGGATCCAGCTCTCCAAAAAGGTTGTGGGCACGCAATGGTTTTTCAATGATAGGGATTTTAACAAAATACGTCGATGAGACAAAAGTGAAATTTAAAACACTTTTATCAAACAAAGAACATTTTTTTCATGTATAGCGCGAGCGAAGCGAGCGCGCTACAAATCGGATTTCGACACTCATTAAACCAAGAATATAATAAAACTTAAAAGCTCGAGCGAAGCGAGCGCTTTTCGACACTCATGAAACCTAAACAGCAATAATTGTTAAAAAGCGCGAGCGAAGCGAGCGCGCTACAAATTGGTTATTTGACTCTTATCAAAAGAAAAATATGATCAAGGTTCAAGCGCGAGCGAAGTGAGCGCGCTAAAATTTAGTTCACGAATCACGACGCTTATAAAAGCAAGCAAAGAATTAATGGCTGAGCTAAGTGAGAACGAGATATTTGTTTAGGATGCTTCTTAATTTACTTAAATGACTAAAAATTTCTACCGAGCACTTTGTAAATTGTGATTAGGGTTGTGGGCATGCCCACAGTGCCCACAACGGTGTATCCGCGCATGCTGTGCTGCTGCTACTTAGGGTAGCGTCTTTAGTTAGCGTATTTATAAAGAATATAATTCATATTATTTTCGACCGAAATTCCGATACCTTATAAGAGTATTCTCATTCATGCTCTGAGCAAGATGAATTATGGACACGTCATACAATGTCCTCACTATCAACGCACCTAAAGCACTTACTACGACTTATATGATTCGTCATATTGTTTTGATGTCTCCATACATTAAAGCGTGCCATGAATGATGAGTTCTACATATTTGAATCATCCGTGGGTGTCCCTCACCGGAAATGTTTGTATCATTAATTCTTATTATTCACAAATAAATTAATTAATTACTGCTTTGACCCATTTCATGTGGTTTCGTATTAGGAGGTACATGCTAACGTACTGAAACAATATTTCCTCAACTTCAGAGTAGGTATTTACCTGCATAAGATACTAGCTAAACGTAGTTTTATTGGGTTTTATTAAATGTATTTGAGCTAATTTTGTTGTGCAATAACATGTGATGCTGAGGATCGAATAAAATTCATTAGATTCCTGGATGGCAATTCTCGTGGAGATCGTATACGAAAAAAGTTCACCGATCGAATTTTCTTATTCAAAGAAAATACAGTTATTGCTTTATTACACGTATTTTATTGCTTTATTACATTGGTCACGATTTCTATGCATTTTGATTTCTTTCTTTGATTTTTTACGTGGATATATTGCTTGATTTTTTTTCGGTAAAATAGTGATACTCGTGATCGGATTACCACACGAAATAAGTTCGATCATGCGAGAATCGTCCTCCTGGTTGGCATCACCATATTAGCTTGGGTTGATTTTCTAAATCCCTTTTCGACCATCCCAATAAAAAAAATATTCATTTAAAGCTGACAACTTCCTAGGATTCGAATGAACCCTGTAAAATGTATTTAGATAGATAGATAGATAACTCTTTATTGCACACAGAATTAGTGAATTTACAAATTTGTTTAAAGGAAATGTACAATTTAGGCGGTCTTATCGCTATAAGCGACCTCTTCCAGACAACCTTTGGGTAAAGAAATTATGGGTTTATAGGAAGGGGTATTTTGTGCGTTAATTATTTATTTAATTAATGATACATTACATTTTCCTATTTCAATTGGTGTGTCTTATTGAAACGTGTTTGGACGCTACTAGTAAAATAATAAAATTTGTCTGAACACAACCATAGTCTTACTGTACAAAACTGTGAAGTCCTTTCACCTACTTCAATGTTCTAAAATGTACAAGCAACAAAATCCGTGGCGCGAGTTCGATAAAAGTTGCGTAAGTTTATTATAATTTTAGGTAAAAAAATAAACTGTTTCACCCAGTAAACCCCGTGAAAGTTGGGGCGCGGGAACATTTCCTCTTCCCGATAATATTTTAAACTCGTGACGTCACGGGGCGGTCTGGCTACTACGTTTTTTGTAGTCAGCCGTTTATTTTTGGCCGGCTAGACGACCCAGCTGACACGACTGTGGTGAGATATTGACCTTTCAACGTTTGCTAGTGAATTAACTAATCGCTATGCTGATGATTTATGTGTTATCAGCGAGTTTAGACTGTATGGCGACACTTGCTAATGAGAACAAACAAAGATAGCAAGTGAGTTTGCGTAAATGATGGTAAATTAACAAATACAACAGGAAATCGTATGCTTTCGTTTGTAAGTTGAAATTGAAATTGTTGGTAATGCTGGTATTGCAGCAAAAACAACACAAAACATACGGCTTGCTTAACCCACAAGTACCTAACTTAGGTGTTTCTCAGCGCTTTCTCACAACGAACACATCCCATCCATTTTGCGGTTACAGCCTGTATGTAATGTATGTAATCTGTATGTGCAATAACCGACTCAAAACGCTTGCGGTCTGTCCCGAGAAACGATCCCAACTCGATAAAACCCACATGAAAAAATCGATGCAATCACACACAACTTTCGATTCGATAAAAATTCAATAAGGATATTGCTAAAATTAATGTCTTGTTGTAAATTAATTAAAATACTTCGTGAGAAACCAAATTATTATAACCAACAGATGTGAGTAAATTACTTCATTACGTTCGCGGTAAAGGTAATTGTTTTAAAAAGTACAAAAATGCAACGTGTATACGAGAAATATAATATCTCATTCAGAACTCAATGACAGTTTGCGTGCAGTTTCTAGCAAAAAGTTGTTATTTAATTATGTTAATTTAATTGAACTCACACAAAATACGTTGAGTCATTTGTTATTGGTTCGATTTAACTTCAAATTAGAATGTCATAACTCGGTTGTCGGCGTTAATTTTCTTCGGAGTTCTTATTTTGGGCATACATAATGCAATAAATGTAACACATGATGGAATAGAAAGTAACGTGTGATTGTAAATTAACCTTTTGTTGCGCTGTGCTGCGATTGTTATAATAAAATGATGTAAATTTCAACACCGGTGGTGGTCTTGTTATATTTAAGAGGCTTTCGAGCAATTAAGATTTATGATAGTTTTTTTATATAGATATACTTACATTATTAATCATTAAATTGTATATACAGGTTGTGGCCTGTAATAGGAGCTAAAATGTTAAATATAGGCCCTATAAGTAACCACTAATTAATACTAAATGGATTTAATTTAAAATAATGAAAAATAAATTAATTGTTATTTTCTAACAAAATAAATCGAACCAGCAATGTATTGCAAGCAAATGTTTCCAGCACAAAGGTCCAGCCGGTCAAGCCATAGAACTTGACATTGTCATTTACTACAACGAGTTAGCCATTTTGATATACATTGAGTAGGAATTATAACTTTGGATTACTATATTTCTGAGTTAAAGCATTTTACAGCACAATGATCAGGTCAAGGTAACTACGTATACTCTGTAGAATCATTGATTAAAATTTTTGCTCATATTATAGGCCACACGTTGTGTATTTTGTTATGGTAGATTTGTTGCCTGACGAAAAGGTTATAAAGTTAAAACAATATCTAATGATTTTGTCATTACAAAGATGGTATTTATTTCCTTACACATCCTTGATTCAATACATTGTATGTAACAACAAAATCATTTCCATTCCCGCTTATGTATGTCGAGCAATGGCAAAAAGCTCAACGTATCGACGCCTATTGATATTGTTTAAAAAAATGTTGTGATAGATACAAAATTGCTGTTTACGTGTCTGGCTGACCGCGAACAGAGATTGCTCCCGCGCAGCTTACTCATGCATCTGACTCATGCGTGTACTCTTTGCTACACTGTAATTTGTAATGGGATTACTTAGAATGGTAACATTTGTCATTCGCACTAATGACTATACATTAAGTACATGCGCATTTAGGACTTGTGTTTTACCTGCATGGATGAGAACAGGTTTGGTGCAATATTTTGAGCCAACTTTTACTTTCTAGCGAAGTATGTGACATGTTTTTTTGAATATTTGAAATGGTTAATTACGATATTCCACAATGTAATCGTTTTTAATTAGTATCATTAAGCCAACGAAATATGTTTTGTTGGAGTTTACATTTTTCACTTGTGTTTTGTAACAAAATTAGCCCGATTAATCGATATGTCATTGTGTGACTGATCATCCACATATGTATTTATCCACATATGATTGATGTTAGCTTCCTCCCAAGCACATACGAGCTCAAATCATTTATATTGTGGTCGAATCCCATCAGATTTAACGATCCGAATGGGGATTGTTCCACAATGATTCCCAAGATTACCATAAAAACTTTGAGGTTTAGTTTCGGAAGTCACGTCTAAAATAACATGTCCGGCGCATGTGGCCGAGGCTGCGGTCGAACTTTATAATCGGACGACTCATCTGATTCCGATTCCCAGCTTTTTGTGGCGATAAAAGTAAAGCCTACTTTTGGTTTCGGGTCCCTTTGTAACGCTGTTCGTCAAGTTTGCTAACTTTCAAGCGATATTTACGGGAATAATTCTGAAACAATCAAACCGAACGGGCACGGATAGACCCGACTTTTTGTCGAATGTCTCGGAGTCACAAGTCTCAGCACGCGTTGTCAGTGGTTTTTACTCAGCAAGACTTCTGAGAAATGTTCAACATCGTGTCTAAACTGAGAGCAAATAATCCAAAAGATTCGGATCGCCAGTTCCATGTGTCGATTGCACTTTTTGGCCGCGTTCCTTTTCGTGGGCACCGATTTTAATTGCTTTCTAAACTCCATTCGTCGCTCGATTCCCATGACGGTCGCTGTGAAATTGACTAGCACACGTAGATGCATGACATGTAGTTTTTTCGTTGGGTTTTTTGTGTTTATCGAGAGAGAGATCTGTCTGTATGCGCGCCGGCATTGTGCGCGCAGTGAGAGGTTCCGAGGCGCAGCACTCGTGATCTTATTTCGGTTGCCATTCACGGGGTACTCATTCAAATTTCGAATTTAACGGGTGGAATCAATTACGAATGTGTGACGACGGCTACCGGTAATAAACGCGAGTATTAACCGAGTGAAAGGAGGCCTGCTATGGGGTTGGATTATGGAATATTAATAACAGCATGCGCAGCGGGCAGCCCATCACACGTGCATCAGTCGGCACCTCTTTACCGACAACAAAAAATTAAGCATCGCTTTTTCTCATGGTCATGCAGCAACAATGGCGAGCCACATCTCACTTGTTATTAAATTCGTATAAAATTAAATCTAATGTGTGATTTCGGCTCCGTTTGCGTGCTGGGAACCCGTGTAACAGTACATTATTTATGTCCGAAAACAAATCTCTAACTCAAAAATTACGATCATTTGCATGAAATTTCTTTTGTGTGTCACGTCGGTATTGGCTGCTTCTGTTTAGAAAGGTTCTGTTAGGTGATTTATTGTGACGGCGAATTGCGAGTTTTTAGTTGAATTTAACATATTTTCTGGTTGATCGAAAACGTTACGTTTGAAATAAGAAGTCCGATACGTTGCTGTAAAAAGTGGATTAGTTTATGGTGTAACTAGCGGTGTTACGAGCGACAATCATGACTCAGCAATTATTTATTCGCACGTCTAAATCTACTCAATCTAACCTACTAAGTTGAGTGATTGCATTCACACCTTCTGCTTTTGAAATACTTAAAACATGGCTGCATGTTGATAAAATTTAATTTCTGAAGAAATTTTTTTATACCCAGTACATTGACTGTATGTTGGTACGCTTTTGCCTTTAAATGCTGAAAAACGTTTTTTTGTAATACTACAGAATATATATAGTAATAGCGTAATAACTGGTAATACCTCATCTTGGCTGTATGTTGATACGCTTTTCTCTAGAAAAGTTGATTTTTGTTCTTATTACCCTGTAAATTGGCCTAAGGTATATCTTTAGGTACATAGCCATGTGCCATGTTTCGAGACAAGAACGAGCTTATTACAGATAATAAAAAAATGCTTTTTCTTAAAAAAAGCTTATCGAATTCCCTTTCATGTTGGCTGTATGTGATATAAGTACCTTTGCCTGTAGCTTCATAAAAAGGTTTGCTTTTTGTTTCTAATGGTTTCAAATCTTGCGACGGTTATTCCATTAGAGCTGCTTTCAATACAAGTATTATTGATAACTTGGCGCGGTCGTAAAGCGCATAATATATGAGGCGGACATTAAAGAGGTGCGCGGGCGCAACGTTTTCTTCCAATTAACCGGGAGTATTTGTCAGAGGCTGAGTAACGATTCGCCATTGACTGCGGAGTAGGGTTACCAAGTTTTGAATGTCCTGGCTAAAATTACAGAAAGTTGGGTTGTATTTTCTATTAAAACACAACATGACTAATCAAAATATGTATTAAAACAATATCTTGTGAGTATAATAACGAGTCACACATCAAATTATTATCTAAACGCGCTTTTAATAGATCCAGATGACGGTGGAAGAATGAGCTGAACTTGATCAACAAAGATCGGACCCAAAGTAAGACCCAAAAGTCGGAAAGAAATGGTAGGGAGACCTTTGCCCTGCCCTGCTATAAAAGCGCCATGATATTGTGCCTAGATATTAAAATAAAGTTTGTAGAAAGACACAGATAGAAATAACAACCTTAATTGTTGGCAGCCCTTAGCCAAACATGGTAAGAAATAACTTAAAATTATTTATGACTAATTTTCGCATGTCCTGGTCTCAAAGCGACGTAACATGCCATAGACAAAAGGATTGTGCAATCGTGTTCTATGAATCTTTGACTTCAAACCAGCTGATATCCATCTTTAAAAATACTAGTCCCAAAGTATTACTTGTATGTGTAATGTATTACTAGACATAAGTAATCCAGGTTTGGACGCTGAAACTTTACATTTCTCCTGTTCGAAAAGTTGAATTTTCATGTGTATAGAACAGCTTTTCCCTCCCTAGGGAAGAAACGAATTTAGATTTAATTACTACTATCAGTCATTTTTTTTTTCATTTTACATTGTGACTTTTTTAAGTTTCTATTTTTAACAATGTTTATATATATTTCTTTAATTATTATTTCCGGAATACTGAAACAAACTTTAGAATTACTAAGTAGCTTTAATCAGTCAGGTATCAAACGACTCCCGGGAGTCGCATAATAATAGAATTTCTATTGTGTCTCGTTCACGCATACTTGACGAGTCTGTGATGGTTTTAAAACAAAACTGCTCTTAGTTCAAACAGATAATAAAATTATTGGAAGACGATGAAAGCTATTGCCAATTGCACACGAATATGTGAAGCAGAAATGAAATCCATATCTTATTCATACAAAATATTCAATATCCCATGAAAACTTCATTTATCTGTTCATTAGTAAATGTAATGGCACCAAAACGGGGGCCATTAATATTATGAGGACTTCAATGTTATGTGCATTTTGTACAGTCAGCCCCGTAAAAGACGAGAAACATATTAAAAACAAATAATAATACAACTCTTTACTGCACAACACAAAGTAAATTACAGTTTATAAGCTCAAAGTTAATGTACAACTAACTAACATAATTTTTCTTTGATTTAAATGTAGTAATCATTCTTGATTCATTATACAGGCGAAAAGACAAATATAATGTTATTAATTAACTTAATAAAAGATGCAGCTCATACATACATACTGCTGGTGGAAAAAGTAAAGACAGGATTTATGTTTAGCGGAATGAACTGCCAACTTAGCTGGCAGCAAAAATAGAAGCTGTTGTACTTTGAAATAGTTTGATACTTTTGAGAATGAATATATTGATGATTGAAAGAGTATCCTCATGTCATTATGCTCAATAAAAGATACATACTTTGAAAGAAAACTTTTGTAAAGCTTATCTTATTTATTGGGGTTCTTAGTTTTAAACATAGATAGAATAATAAGTTATGCTTTGATAATTTTAAATGTTGTCTCGTACGTTATCTTGTCGTGGACTGTACTCGTAAATTGAAATGTAAATTCCCGATATCCGTTCGTATGTAGAACTGCATAAAAACCAATAAAACCGCGGACGAACGGTATTCGCCTTCATTGCCTCGACCCGTCCAGCGTCCTTCATTAACATGTTATCGATTTCAATTACACATCGTTTTCGCATTATAATTAAATGATTGTCCTCTAATTGATTCATAAAACAAATCCGATCCTACGCATGCGCTTTCTCGAGCTTTATAGCAAATCGCCAATAAAGATAACAGCCTTTTATAGTTTTGCCAACGAAATATCTCCTATATTCAGCATAATATATGCACTTAATTTATGACTGAAAGTGCGAGTGACTGTAATTTGTGAGATTATGCTACACACGATTTAATGGGGGAAATTATTCACATAAATATTACTAGTTCAAATATTCATGTCGTTGCTGTAATTTCGTGATTTAATACGTGCAGAATTTTAAGAATAAGACATCGAATATTTGTCACTTAACACGTTCCGGGACAGTGAACGCCTACAGGCGTGAAAACAAAAATCATCTATTGTGTCTGGAATAGTGTCCCGGAACGTGTTAAACCGTTTAATATACTGATTTATTACGGGACCTAAAATTATTTAAGTAAATCTAAGCCAATTCTAATCAATCATACTGCAACAGGTACATACATTTCTAACCCTAAACAGCTCTTGTGCCCGGACGTAAAAGTCAGTCAAATGTCGATCGCAGCTATCGAGGCATTCGAGGCACAGGTTATACTGCCTGTCACTTGACAGTGACAGTCGTGACGTTTGACAGGCAATACACTGGAAACAGCCGGTTAATGGGTAACCACTAACCACGAGTCGAATTAGAATACTCAACCATTAATTTGTGTAAACAGGAACGGTGGGGTAATGTATTGAGTTCTCGTGTGTGTCTGTGTGTCACGATCGCTCTCACCTTTCACGAGTTAAATAGATCGGATGGGAACGGTCACATAAATTACTGTAACACATCGCATAGCGTTGCGACGACCAATGCATTTCTAGTGTCATGCAGATTAAGCACTAGAAATGCAAGAATCTAAGTCACTTTAATGCGGAATTACTGAGTTAAATGTGTGTGCCTGTTAGTGAAATATCGCTTGGTTAGTCAGATTTGTTGGATCGCATTATTTCTGTTATGTTAGTTGTGCCTTTGCTTAGCAAAAATGATTCAGTTTGAGGATGTTGAAAGATATTATTAGTATTTCTTTTTCTGCTTATGTAAGGAAGGTTATTGTTTAGTATTTGAATAATTTTTGGCGTTCTTTAGGATTTCTAAGGTTGACAAATTCGTTTCTTGGCGATTTGTATCTTAACACGGTCCGGGACAGTGAACGCCTACAGGCGTGAAAACAATAAAACATCTATTGTGTCTGGAATAGTGTCCCGGAACATGTTAAGCTAGAATAGTTACCACGTTAACACTATTCCAGACACAATAGATGTTTTATTGTATTCACGCCTATAGGCGTTCACTGTCCCGGAACGTGTTAATATATGTTTTTGACAGGCATCTTGAGTATCATTCCTATGAACGTAAATCAAGTACGCATTTTAACCCTTTGCTGGATGTTCTAAAACAACTTGTAACTCAAGTAAGCTATAGTTATGTTTTAATTTAACCTATGTAGTGTCTTTATCAACATGATCACGTGAAAAAGAGTAGGTACCTTTTCGTACACCCTATTAATACTAGCTGATAGTTGTAATGATTGGCTATAGCATGGGTATTTACGATAGTCGTTTGTTTGATAGAAATCAAATGAAAGTGAAATACCTAAGTAGATAACTAACAGGTCCTTGTTTGAGAAACAATACCGTAGAAGTCATGTGTTTAGTAACATCAATTTACATTTTAATTGTAATTCCCGGTGCGTCATCGTCTTACGACTTACGAGCTTGTAATCGTATAATTACGATGTCTGAAGCAAATAATAACATGGCTTATTAGTATTGATAAATGCATCGGATTCGCAAACTCATCATTGATATATTTAACTTGATCAAAGGGCCCAAAATTGTTATAAAAAAGATGATGAAAGTATAGTAATAGGATATCTTCTAGAGCCATCTTTAAGCCAGTTACCTGTTTTATTGGGCTTAAATCTCAACATAATAATAGATTTCGATATTAGATTAGATTATATAGATTTGTCAAAAAATGAGAAAAACGACCTCACGTGATTAATGGACGGCCCCTTAGTCTTTTAAAAATCGAAAAATAAATAATTAAAAAAAAACATTTTAGTGAAAATACGTTCATTCAAATTTTATCTCAGTGTTAACCAAGCGTCTTTTGGCGTTCGATGGGTCGAGACTTCCACGCTAGCACATTTGAGGTTCGTAAAAAAACAATAATATTTCTTTAAAATACGTATAGAATCCTTTTTATACCAAGTTAGTTAATAAACAAAATTTAAATAAATCTAATACAATAAACATCGCAAAAACAGGTGCGAAAGAGTTAATACCGTCACATGTTCAATAAAAACTCGACACAGATAATAAACCCACCGTGGGGTCATAATCGCGTCACAATCCGTGTCAATTAATAGCACCTACGTGGGTGCGTGATAATGTTAATTGCAGCCGTAATCAGACATTATTGTAATCACATCACTATCATAATAAGACATTGTCTTGCTCAAAAACCGGTTGGCACGCGTTTTTTCACGCGATCACACTAGACCCGCAAATGTAAGCGTTGACATATTTTTAACGTTTACATTTGCATTTTGTTGGCACCTGATTGTGTTTGTGTGCATGCATGCAGGTAATTTATTAGCCCGGGTGTAATAAGTACTTGGGAGCTAAAGGGTGTTTTTAAAGGGTGGTAACACTGATATGCGTTTCGTATCAAAACTAGTCTGAAGTCAGAAACAATAACAAAAAAAATGCAAAAAGTAAATAACAGATTAATTTCTTTTTAAGTTTTTTACCAATTTCATTTACAAAATAAAATGCAACTTATTAAAAGTAAGTCTTCACCGTGTCTTCCGCAATATCGTATCCAAAGGATACGAAAAATTTATAAATAATACCAACATTTATCAAGATCTATCTATAATAACTTCAGCAGGACTATTATTAACCAAGAAAACTGTTAAGTTTTTTTTGCCTCACACAAGACAAGAACCTCACGTGTGCAGTAAATTCTAGATATGTCAGGTAATTGTTTTAAGAGCATGTTATTAACTTATGATAGTTATGATGCTTCCATTGTTTTTGTTTCTTTAATAGTTAACACGTTACTTGCTTGGTCTCGGTTTAAACGGTTTTAAGAATTCTGTTTAATGTTTAATAGTTCATAAAAAAAAATCCTGCGATGCTAAATGCTATTTTCATTGCACTAAAAATATATTTGCATACTTTTAATATTCGTTTTTGATCCTTGATAAACAAAACAATAAATAAAACAAATGACTGAAACTACCGTGTTTTTTTTCTGTACAACTTTTTAAAAAGCATTCATATTAACCCTTTGCCCTTTGAAGGAACGTACCTAAATATTAGATATAGTTTGTAAATTACGTGGTTATTTTTTTGAAAATATACTAAAGACGAAGAAGTACTTACATAATGAAATAATTTATCACCATATAAATTTCCTTTTATTTATCAATTATTATAGTTAGGTTGTTTATTAATCAGGAATAAATCAAGGTTTATGATAATTAGATAAAAGATGTCGCGTGTCTTTCTAGTCTTATGTTATATTCAATGTCTAATCTTAATTGTAACTTGCGATACTTTTGATTAAGGTTGAAAAAAACAGGTGATCATGCAAATAACGGATGGTGGCGCCGAAATTGAAACCACCACGTGGAGCGGCTGGTTCATTGAAAGATATGAAAAAATGTGGACTGTATGTTTTTATTTGCGGAAGGCTCTAAAAAATAAGTGGAAATTCAATGGGCAATAGGGTGAATTGGAGCGCACTTACTATTTTTGTAGGCCGAGCGTCTTGATCTGCTTTGTGCACTTTCACCTTTACAAGCACGATTGTCCCATTATCCTTTAATAGGACACCACTATGACATTTGTTCTGGATTTTGGTTGGTTCTCGCGGCCACGCGGTCACACGCGACGACGGTCCGGGGCGCGTGCTTTTCTCGTCGTGTCAGTTGTTCAACAGTCCAACGGCGGCAATCCGAAGTTCATCGTTTTTGAACGAATGTCCGAATGATTGACACGATGACTTCGTGAGATGCGGCTATATGACGATGTGCGCATAGGAAAAGGACGGGAGACAGGCAGGATCGAAATATTTTGCAAGTACCACAGTAATTAGTTCACAAACATTAAATACGAAATCCACCATCCCCCCGGCCTTGAAGTAACCCTTCAAAACAAGAGAAAAGATCGCTCCATAAATAGACTACAGAGCGAGACGATCAAATTATTAATAAATAAAAAATAGAAACATTAAAAAACTAAGTTGCGTCAACTTGGAACGCAAGCTACGAAAACTAACGTTTGATTACTGAGTTGGGAGCGGGCATAGCCGTATGACTGGACGCTTATACGTGCCAGTTTTTGTTTTTACTTCCGCAACGCGAGTTATTCCATCTTTACCCGGGTATAGGTTTGTGATTATTCCTAATGGCCACTGTAAAGGTGGAGCGTTATTAACATTTAAAAGGACCACGTTGCCAACTCTGATTGGATTTGAAGGCGTATTCCATTTTTCACGCAATTGCAAATTATGTAAATACTCCGATTTAAACCGCTTCCAATACGATTGAACAAGCGAATCCATTAATGAAAAGCGAGACAATAAACTGTTTCGTTCTTCAGATAAGTCAGCCGCGGGTAGATACTCGAGCGGTGCAGTAGATAAAAAATGTGAAGGTGTCAGCGCGAGTGGCTCTGATGGGTCAGAGCTTAAAGTATAAAGTGGTCGGCTGTTCAAAACTGCCTCAATTTGCGCAAGAACAGTCGACATCTCCTCGAAAGTAAGAATTTGATTTCCTATCACGCGAAATAATAAGGATTTAGCACTTTTAATATTGCTTTCCCAAATCCCTCCAAAATGGCTAGCAGTGGGGACATTAGTCTTCCAAACAATACGGTGTTTTGCGAGTTCATTATGAAACGTTAAATTATAATCATCACCTTTAAGAAATTCGTGAAGCTCATTAAAATAAGATCTAGAAGCAATAAAATTTGTGCCATTGTCGCTATAAAGAAACGAACAAGGGCCGCGTCGTGATATGAAGCGCTTAAATGCGTCTATAAAAGAAGCGGAGGTTAAATTAGAAACAAGTTCCAAATGAACTGCTCTAGTTACTAAGCAGATAAATAAACATAAGTAGGCTTTCACACTACGAACGCCACGCTTGCGATAAGGAGTGATGTACAGCGGTCCTGCGTAGTCGACACCTGTGTGTAAGAAGGCCTTACTTTGTTCTAACCTACACTTAGGCAAATCAGCCATTGGCGGGAATGTAGACTTCGGGTTCATCCGGAAACAGGTATTACATTTATGTATGCGCTGTCTTACGACGCGCCTGGCGGATATAATCCAAAATTTTGATCTTAATATGGAAATCAAAAGTTGTGGACCAGCGTGACAATTATTCCGGTGATAAGAGTCTATTAAAAGATCTATAATGTGTCCTTTTTTAGGCAATAAAATTGGGTGTTTAGATGAATAATCCAAAGAAGAGTTTGCGAGGCGTCCTCCGACGCGAAGTATTCCGTCCTTAATGAACGGGAATAGCTTTAATAATTTGGCGGAACATAATTGGCCACAAGAAATTCTTTTAATATCCTCAGAAAAACTTACAGACTGCACGACACGAATTATTTCTAATTCGGCAGCATTTAAATCGTCTGCGGTAACCACACTATTTAGCGGCAATTTCTTTATGAACCTCAGCACGTATACAGTGCTGCAAAGAAGTTTTTTCCAAGTGGAACATCGTGAAGCGAGTATTAGAAGTGGATGTTCGATAGGATGAGCGGGTTTAGTAACATGAGAAATAGTTTTTTCCTCGGGCAATAGCGATTTATTTGGTTCGAATTTTTGCGGAAGCCAATTAAGTAACGGCAACGAAAGCCAATGCGGCCCTCTAAACCAGATTTCATTTTGAATTAACTGCGCAGGTGTCAGTCCGCGAGACACACAGTCTGCGGGGTTTTGTACACCGGGTACATGAAATAAATTTTCAGGTGAGATATTTTCCTGAATTTGCGAAATGCGGTTGGCAACATAAGAATTAAACCTATGTGGTGAAGCGACTGACCAACATAGGGCAACTTGTGAATCGGAGAAAGCGAAAATATTATTTATTTTATGTCTTTTAGACAAAGTGTCATGGACTTCCTTTAGAAGCCGAGAAAGTAATAGAATCCCGTTTAGTTCTAAGCGAGAGAGAGTGATTTTTGGTTTAGCAGAAGCCACACGAGATTTGGAGCAGAGAAGCGAAACAATTGGCGTCTGGTTGCCGTTCTCAACGTGTAAGTAAATAACACAGCCGTAAGCGGACTCGCTCGCATCTGAAAAGCCTACTAAGGAAACTTTTGAATCGGGATCTATACCTACATGACGCGGGAATGAGATGCGGGAAATTAGCGGTAGCTCAGATAAATATTGTTGCCATAAATTAACAATGCGGAATGGAGGCACGTCGTCCCAATCAAGACTGAGAAGCCAAAGCTCCTTTATTATTAATTTAGCGTAGAGAATAACAGGCCCGACTAGTCCTAAGACATCGTACAGGCGTGCGGTGGCGGACAAAATAGCGCGTTTAGTACAAGTTAGCGAGGAGTTAGAAATTTCGAAAACAAATGTGTCT
The DNA here is from genome assembly GCA_963584085.1 of Pyrausta aurata. Classification (NCBI taxonomy): domain Eukaryota; kingdom Metazoa; phylum Arthropoda; class Insecta; order Lepidoptera; family Crambidae; genus Pyrausta; species Pyrausta aurata. The sequence continues at coordinate 3,727,582 of OY757269.1, read as the reverse complement.
TGTGCAGGTAAATAACGTAAACCTAAAATCTTAAATGTACTTCCGTCATCAAAGGAAATAAATTCAGATTGCCGGTGCGACTCAGGTATGTGTTCGAGCAATTCAAGTGAGTTAGAAGTCCACTTGACTAAATCGAAACCACCAGACTTGAAAAGATTAATCAGATCGTGTGCTATCTTGACTGCTTCCTGCGGGGAAGAAGCAGAAGAAGCCAGATCGTCCATATAAATATCGCTTTCAAGGACGGCTGCAGCTTCGGGCCAGTTATGTCGCTCGTCATTGGCAAGTTGACGCAAGGTTCGGAGTGCCAAAAACGGCGACGATCTGAGTCCGAACGTAACTCGATTAAACTCGAACACTTCCAGCGGGTCATTGTTAGAAAAACGGTATAAAACACGTTGATATTTGCGGTGTGGTGAGTTAGTATGGATACACAAGTACATTTGCTTTACGTCTGCAAAAAATGCAATGCGAAAGAGGCGTACATTCAAAAGAATGTGAAAAATCTCAGCCTGTAGGTTACAACCGGTGTGTAAAATATCATTTAGTGACAGGCCAGTGTCAGTTTTGGCACTGCCATCCAGAACAGGGCGAACCTTAGTCGTTGACTTGTCGTTGCGCACTACAGGGTGATGCGGTAAATAAAAACCTGGAGCGTCACATGACTCAGGCGCGGTGCGGGAAATAATACCCTTATTTAGGTAGTCAAGAAAAATATCATCATATTTTAATTTAAGATTAGGGTCCTTAGCAAACTTCTTTTCCAGAAGTAAAAAGCGTTTTTTAGCAGTGGAATAAGAATTGCCTAAATTTTGAGGGTCATCCCTAAAGGGAAGATCAACAGAGTAGCTGCCATCAGCATTACGAACAGTGGTACCAGTATAAATATCTTCGCACTGTTGATCGTCAGGGCTTAAGAACTTGCGAGAGGGCAATTCTTCGACGGCCCAAAATTTTTCGACAATCTGATGTAGCGGGTCAGATGTAAAAGCACAAAGCGTGCGAGAAGCGGGTTGTGGAGAAACAATGGGTGCGTCACCCATAATTAAGTAACCTAAAGTCGTTTCGAAGGCGGAGGGCATCTTATCATTTGAATTTTTAATTTTGTTGAAAAGTAAAATTTCACAATAAAGTTTAACTCCTAAAAGTACGTCGATAGGTCCAGGTTGTGAAAACTCATCATCAGCAAGTGGAAGGTCATTAATAAAATCTATAGCCGATGCATCGACGTGCGAGTCGGGCAGCTGAGACGTAATCTGAGTTACAATCAAGGGCTTTATAGAATATTCGCACTTATTATCAAAGCGAGAAGTAAACTTGAGCGCGGTGATACCTACAATTTTTTGCGTAGCTCCTCCTATACCTTGAACTTCTGTATAGCGGTTTTGTTTACTAATAGGAAGCGATAAGCGCTTGCAACAATCAGCGGATATATAATCACTCTGAGAGCCAGGATCCACTAGACATCTCAAGAAATGAGTTTGATTATTACAATCAGTAACTTTAATTTTAGCGGTACCTAATAAAGTCGTCGTTTGAGAACAAGAAACGCGATCGTACGAAACTGTACAGACAGAGGCGTTATTATTTTCAAGAGAGTGCGGTGAGTCATTAGCGTAGCGGGTATGAGTAGATAACGCGATATGACCGCTCGGCGCAGTGCGAGTAGGTTCACATTCACGGGCGATAGCGGTTGAAGTAGCGGGTTCGGACACCGTTGCTCCAACATTACATGAATTAGATTTAGCGGGAGAATTAAAGTGCAATAAGGAGTGGTGTCGCATAGAACAATAAGAACAATTATGTTTTGAAGTACATGCAAAAGTTTTATGTCGGATACTTAAACAATTGTTGCAAAAATTGTGCGTTTTAATAAAGTTATATCTATCATGCGGGGTTAATTTCATAAAAGAAGGACACGAATAGACGTGTTCGTGTTGTTTGTTTTGACACAATGCACATTTATCACTAGCGCTGGTACTGGCGCCCGACCCTAACTCCGTATTTACAAAGGTTTTAGTTGACGGCGTAGGGTTGTGCTTAGCGGGTGATTTATTGTTTTGCGGTTGAGAAATATGAATTTTATTATTAGTGACAGAACGGGATAAAACTTTACGTTGTTCCTTTACGAATTCGATTAAATTATGATAAGTAGGAATATTATCTTTTCGATATGTAATTTCAAACAATTTAATCGTGTCTGTGTCTAACTTCTGCAAGGCGAGATGCAAGAAAATATAATCATTTAAGTCACTAAGCTTTAATTGCTTGAGTGCTTCAACAGATGAGTCAAAATTATTAATAAATGAATCTAATCCATTTGAGTTTGTGTTTGTCAAAGGTTTAAAATGCAACAATTGATTAAGGTATGCCGATGCGAGAGAGCGAGGATCATCGTACTTGTGCACGAGTGCGTCCCATATAATTTTATAATTTTCAGCGGTGGGAGGCAGCCCTGCGCAAACGCACGACGCCTGCCCGGTGAGCTTACCCACCAAGTAGAATACTTTTTCGCTATCAGTAAGCGACGAATTTTCATGTATCATGCTTTTAAATTGTTGATAAAACAATGGCCAGTTTTTGCTGTCCCCATTAAAGGACAGTAAATCAATGGGCGGAAGACGAGGCTTAGAAGTTGTAGAAGTTTGCGTTGTCGAGTTATGAGCAATATTAGACTTTTCAATGACGACTAAAACTTGTTTTATATAGCAATACATGTCCTCAAAGGAAGTCCACGAATCATAATCGACACTAACGTCCGGATTGATTTGCAAATTTAGTAAGTTATATGAATCTAAAAGTTCTTGATATTCATTACGGAGACTGTCGATGTTACATGCAGAGGCACAAAAAGCCTTTTGATGCTGTTGGTTTTGCTCAGCCTTTTGTGCAAGGGAAAAAATGATTTCTAAGCGTTTAAATATGACATCGCGTTTAATACCATATAAGGTAAGCTGATTTTTATCAGTATTTAAAGTTTCTTCTACAAATTGCCCTGCACTTTCTCTTCTCTTAGCGGCTTTACCCATTGTGAATAGCGGTTGACCAAATAAGTTGATCTAAAAATAGCTAAATAGCGTGTAAGTTATAGGAATAGTAGATAATTGCGGTGCGTAATATAATGAATGCGGTAAAAGAATATTAAAGTTTGCGGGTGCGAATAAAAAAAGATTAGCGAGTGGCGAAGAACTGAAACGACCGGACCTACGCGCGGCTGAAGTAGGGAGCGGAATCGAACGACAAACAAATGGAATGCGAATAGAACACGCATTCAATATGGCGTCCTTAGTATATATTTTTTTTATTACGTTATGAAATGAATTTAGGAATAATCACGATGTACGTACTACGCAGATGCGGTGCGGAAGTAAAAGAAGAAAAACTAAACAGTTATCGAGGCAGTTAAATATGAATAGAAATCGACTAACTATTTAATCTACGCCATACAGTGACCGTATGATTATGTACCTAAAATGCGAAATTAGTGAAATATAACGTGCTTAAGCGTGATAATTGTAAGTAATTAATGAAATGACCGAAGAATTTAAGAATTATACGGCCGAAGTGACCAAAAAAAAAGGGGTGGTGGCGCCGAAATTGAAACCACCACGTGGAGCGGCTGGTTCATTGAAAGATATGAAAAAATGTGGACTGTATGTTTTTATTTGCGGAAGGCTCTAAAAAATAAGTGGAAATTCAATGGGCAATAGGGTGAATTGGAGCGCACTTACTATTTTTGTAGGCCGAGCGTCTTGATCTGCTTTGTGCACTTTCACCTTTACAAGCACGATTGTCCCATTATCCTTTAATAGGACACCACTATGACATTTGTTCTGGATTTTGGTTGGTTCTCGCGGCCACGCGGTCACACGCGACGACGGTCCGGGGCGCGTGCTTTTCTCGTCGTGTCAGTTGTTCAACAGTCCAACGGCGGCAATCCGAAGTTCATCGTTTTTGAACGAATGTCCGAATGATTGACACGATGACTTCGTGAGATGCGGCTATATGACGATGTGCGCATAGGAAAAGGACGGGAGACAGGCAGGATCGAAATATTTTGCAAGTACCACAGTAATTAGTTCACAAACATTAAATACGAAATCCACCAACGGATGATTAGAAAAGCAATTACTCGGAAGATTTCATGGTAAATGTTACGGACACCCAATCGTTTTGTATTAGTTTAAGGTTTTATATGTAAATAAAGATTGTTTCTGTTAGGGCCATAGTGAGTAAGCATTGTATTAGCTTAGGGCTCGTTTTATTTTAAATAGAGAACCGGTTAGTTATGAATTCCCACTTGCAAGATAGGTAGGGTAACAGTTAACTAACTAGGTAGGAAATATTACGAATTAGGTAGGTAGTTTGGTACAGGGGCGAAGGAGACCCTGGTAGGCTGTCTCGCTCAGACGGAGTGAGACCGGTAAAGCCTGTCAGCTGTTCCTGTCCCCCATCTCGCACTTTCTGAGGGTAGGTAGGAAACCCATAGAGTGGATTGTTGCGGGTGGGAATTTTATGACGACTAATGTAGGTAGGTGACAAAAATGTTAGAAGGAGATAGGTACAACAACATCGGTTGTCTCCCTCCATATCTAGATGTAGGAGGGTGGCTGTAAAAGCGTAGGAAAGAGTACGCAGATGTTTGTTTTGTGTCCGTCCTTGTTTGTTAATAAGCTACATTAGTCAATTGTGTATGTGTGAATTTTGGCAATAAATATAGGGCCGTGAGTGGGCTAAATTTGTACGCGCTCTCACGGTCACCGATCTCAGAAAGAAGAGTTTTATTTGGAATCTACAGTCTACTACATCGAGGGAACCGACCGTCGGAACATTGACTCGGAGAGTAGTCAATATCGTCTGGTCCTTCGAGCCGGATCAGAAGAAATCAGCAACGCGGCATCGACTTGTGCTTTGGTTGGCACATACACCGAGGGATCTACGCCGAAGCACAGTGTAACCAGGGCCGCGTTTCGGCCTATACTCCTACGAAGAGACGGTCAAATTACACGGGTTGTTCCGTGGCTCGGGCATTCACCACCTAACGGTGCCAAACGGTGTCTGTCTCGAGTTTAACGCCATTCCCAGGCGGTGCAGTCTTCGGGCGAGCTGCCACAGTCGCGCAAGCGATTGTGAACAAGTCCGACCGGCGCCGGTACGGTGTGCGTAAGCGTGGGGGCCGGACTGTAGGCACTGCGGAGGGTTCTGGACATTCCAGCCAGAACTGAGCACCCCACGGATGCGTACATTCTCTGCCGGGCGGTACCTCCCTTCCGATCCTGCACGACCATCCATCCCCAGACAGGCTCCCCTTGGTAGTGTACCTGTTTGGGATTGATAGGAGTAGGGGCAGCAAGTAAGAAGATGCCGACTACGCGCAGCCAAGCTGGGAGAATGGAAGCCGAAGACTCAAGACAGCGCAACTTTGAAGAGCCACCCGCATCACCGTCTGTGCAAGCCACCGCGAGTAATTTACAACTACCCGCAGTAGGCGAACGAATGGAAACGGCAGTAGAGAGACGTCACGACGCCGACGCCGACGCGCCTAGGACAAGGCCGCCGCCGTCATCGAGAGGGTCAAGCGTCGCCGCTCGTCTAAAGCAAGCCGAGTTAAGAGCAGCCGAGCAGTTTGCGGCTATTGAGAAGAATCTAATCCAAAAGAGATTGGAATTTGAGATCGCTACGATAATGGATACAACAGATGAAGATGACCGTGAGAGCCTACCCGCCGGTGAGGCCCTAGCGAGGGTAGATGACTGGTTGGAAAATGCCCAGTCCCGGCGTCGAGATGTAAATACGCAACTACCCACAACCGAGATGTCTTGCAGCGTTCCTACCCTCCGTGAAGAGAGGAATGAAAGAGATAGACATATGTTTACGAGACGCAAGGAAAAAGATGCGCGTAACATGGAGGTAGATAGAAACCGACATTTGGATTCGCCGAGCATAGAATTAAATGAAGATGTCAACAATATTAAACAAGATGTGCAGCGACAGGTCGAGTCAAACAATGATTGTATAGCGAGACCCCAAGAGACTATGGACGGGGCGGAACGACTTGCTTACACATTGGAGAGGATTATGTCGAAGCGACCGGCCCCACGGCAAGCTATTGAGTTACCGATATTCAATGGAAACACAAACGAGTGGTTGCCATTTAAAGCTGCAATGGAAGATTCAACGCGATCATGCAACTTCAGTAAAGCCGAGAACCTGGCTAGATTGAGGAATTGTCTAAGAGGAGAAGCCAAAGAGGCAGTAGCGGCGTTATTATACCGTGCCACCGATCCGGACAAGATCATGCGAACACTAGAACAGTGTTATGGGAGACCGGAAGTTATCATTGATCGGGCACTGGACGACCTCAAGAACCTGCCGCGAGTTGGAACGACAGCCAGTGAATTGAATTCGTTCGCGATTAAGGTGCAGAATATCGCGTACACACTGGACTCTGTAGACAATAGAAGCTACCTCAGGAATCCGTTGCTGACACGAGACGTGGTCGATAAGCTGAGCCCACACTTAAAAACAAGATGGTGCGACTACGCAGCGCGGTACACAAGCTACTCGGAGCCAGAGATCGTGACACTATCGCAGTTTTTGATGGAAGAAGCGAATAAAGCGATTCGATTCGCATACGTGTCGCAACCTAGCAACAGTGCAGCGAAGAAAGAAGTGCAAGCTAAGCAGAAAGCTAACTCAAAGAAGCGAAACACTGGTGTGTACGCCACGGCCGAGGATAAGGCTACGACGGCACAAGAGAGGACGTGTTTATGTTGCGGCGGGGACCACGAAGTGTCGAAATGCACGAAGTTTACAACCATGACAGTAAAACAAAGATGGGATTGGTTGAAGGAAGAGAAGATATGCTTTCTATGCTTGAAAAATAAGCACAGGCGAATCAAATGTAAAGCACCGATGTGTAATGAGAATGGCTGTAGCCGACGTCATCACAGGCTGTTACACACAGAGCGTGACAACAGCGGAAGTCAACAAAACCAAGAAGTGGTAGCCTCAGTTAACCATACTGTGGGGGCAGCCAAGGTGTTGTTGAAGGTGTGTCCGATCGTCATTGAGGGGCCACGGGGTAGAGTAAACACACACGCTCTACTTGACGAAGGGTCTACAGTAACGTTGATCGATCAGGACTTGGCGGATTACGTCGGTGCAGAAGGCCCGCTTCGAGACTTACACATATGCAGTGTGAATACACAGAGCGTACCACACACAAGCAGAGAAGTGGAGGTTCAGATAATCGCAAGTAACAACGAGAAACATTTGGTGAAAGCGAGAACGATGGAGAATCTCCGCTTGAATACTCAAACGGTGGGTCGGAGCTGTTTAGAGTATGAACACATGCGTAACCTGAACGAGAGTGACGTGTGTTATGTGAACGCCAAGCCGCGTGTCCTCATAGGCGCGGATAATTGGCATCTGATAGTAAGCAGGAAGCTGTTGACAGGCAAACGCCACGAGCCAGCAGCATCGCTCACCAGACTGGGGTGGGTGATACATGGTCTAGCGCCGTCCCGAGTCATAACGGAGAGAGATACGGTGTTGTTCGTTGACGACCATGGGAGAGCTCGGTCTACGCAACCTGACGAAGAATTACACAACATGGTGAAGTCATACTTCGAGATCGATTCACTGGGCATTCAGAAGAAGGAACGCGAGAACCCTGATGATATGCGCGCCTTAGAAGCCTTTGAGTCTACAGTGAGATGTGTCAATCAGCGATATGAAGTTGGATTGCCGTGGCGCAAGGTTAACACAGTTATGCCGCCGAGCTACGAAGCTGCGAGGCGGAGGCTCACGTCAATAGAAAAGAAGATGGACGCATCGGAAGACTTCAAAGCAAAGTACACAGCCCAGATCGAAAGTATGCACAGAAAAGGCTACGTGAAAGAATGCCAAGAAGCCGACACACAGAGCCCGCGTCTCTGGTATTTACCGCACTTTGCCGCGGTAAATGAAAACAAGCCACAGAAAGGAGTCAGCGTTTGGCTGCGGAACGTAGAGACACTTAGCAGTCTGCGTCTACCCCGCCTCTACTCTTTGACGGGGGGAGTGACTGGAAAGCAGCTGCACGTGTTCTGCGACGCTAGCGAGTCTGCTTACGCGACAGCAGTCTATTGGCTTGTAGAGTACGAGGATGGATCACGTCGTGTGGTATTAGCGGCAGCAAAGGCAAGAGTAGCCCCGATGAAGACGCAGACGATACCACGTCTAGAGTTACAAGCGTGTCTTATCGGAACGAAACTTGCGTCGACAGTAATGGAAGAGCACAGATGGCAGCCAGATAGAGTTACATACTGGACAGACTCTACGACCGTTCTGCACTGGATTGGGAACGATAGAGTGCGTTACACGCCATACGTAGCGCACCGCTTGAGAGAGATATGCGAGTTTTCAAGACCCGATCAGTGGCGGTGGGTGCCGACGCAAGACAACGTAGCGGACGACGCGACTAGAGTCGTCACAGAGATGAAATCACATGAAGACAGATGGTTTACTGGGCCATCGTTTTTATACGAACCGGAGAATACATGGCCGTCTCAAGCAGTCTGCACAGAGAGCAGCGAGGAGACTGTATGTAGCGTCGCGACGGAGGACAAATGGAGCGTGCCAGACGCCGGGCGTTTCTCTAACTATGAGCGCCTAGTGAGAGCGATGGCGTATGTGCTTCTATTTATGGATAAATGTCGCAAGCGCGCAACTGTTTTGACCAAAGAACACATAGATAGAGCGGAAAGATGGCTGATGAGGCGAGCGCAGGCCGACTCATTTCGAGAAGACATAGAGCGCCTAGGAAGAGGCCAGAACTTGAAGGCAGGGAGTCGCATCAGAACACTGGATCCATTCATCGACGAGGAGGGCGTGTTGCGGGCGAGAGGAAGGACGAGGGCAGCGGGTGTGTCTGCCCCCGATACTACGCCCGTAATATTGGACGGCAGCCACCCGTACGCGCGGTTGTTGTGCAATCGAGAACACCGTCGCGCCCATCACTCTCACAATGAACGCGTCGTCAACGATATACGACAGAGATACTGGATACTTCGATTGCGACCTACCGTTCGCGCCGTGGCCTATAAGTGCGCCTTTTGTCGAATGAGAAAGGCGAGACCTGTGACCCCTGTGTTGGGAGACTTGCCGCGCGCTCGAGTAGAGGCGTTCACCAGACCATTCTCTAACTGTGGTCTAGATTTCTTTGGTCCCATGACTATAACTGTGGGCCGTCGTCACGAGAAGAGGTGGGGAGCGTTATTCACATGCCTCACCACGAGAGCCGTGCACATAGAGTTGGTAGCGAGCCTGTCGACTGACTCAGCTATCATGGCGTTGCGGCGTATGGGAGCGCGACGAGGGTGGCCACAGAAAATGTACTCAGACAACGCGACGAACTTCAAGGGCGCAGACAAAGAGCTACGAGCAGCGATGGAAGAATGGGAGCCAGCTCTACGTGACTACGCGCTCACCCAGCGCATCGACTGGCGCTACATAGCACCGGGGGCACCGCATCAGGGGGGAGCGTGGGAGCGTCTCATTCGCTCTGTCAAGAACGCTCTACGAGTCACTCTACATGAAAAAGCACCGAGAGAAGAGGTACTTCAAACTCTACTGGCGGAGGTCGAGCACACCATGAACGCGCGACCGCTCACCCACGTGCCGGTCAGCGCTGATGACCCGGAGGCGCTCACCCCTAACCACTTCCTACTAGGGGGACCGCGCGGCCTACCCATCATAGGGCCGTGCGAACCAGCATCGAGGAAGACGTGGAGGGCGGCGCAAGCGCTAGCAGACGAGTATTGGCGCTGCCGGCTGAAAGAATACCTACCCGACCTGGTGCCAAGAAGAGGAGCTCGAGATGTCGCCGAGGTCGCCATCAAGCCGGGCGATCTAGTCGTCGTGGTGGACCACACTCTACCTAGAAACGTGTGGCCCCGAGGCGTCGTCACAGAAGTACATCCTGGACCGGACGGAGCAGTGAGGAACGTCGAGATTCGGACCAAGGGCGGCGTGTTTCGTCGACCGGCGTCGAGATTGGCTGTCCTGCCGGTGGAATAAGAAGAGGTTCGCCCTTCGCAGCGCTTCACCGGGGGGAGACTGTTACGGACACCCAATCGTTTTGTATTAGTTTAAGGTTTTATATGTAAATAAAGATTGTTTCTGTTAGGGCCATAGTGAGTAAGCATTGTATTAGCTTAGGGCTCGTTTTATTTTAAATAGAGAACCGGTTAGTTATGAATTCCCACTTGCAAGATAGGTAGGGTAACAGTTAACTAACTAGGTAGGAAATATTACGAATTAGGTAGGTAGTTTGGTACAGGGGCGAAGGAGACCCTGGTAGGCTGTCTCGCTCAGACGGAGTGAGACCGGTAAAGCCTGTCAGCTGTTCCTGTCCCCCATCTCGCACTTTCTGAGGGTAGGTAGGAAACCCATAGAGTGGATTGTTGCGGGTGGGAATTTTATGACGACTAATGTAGGTAGGTGACAAAAATGTTAGAAGGAGATAGGTACAACAACATCGGTTGTCTCCCTCCATATCTAGATGTAGGAGGGTGGCTGTAAAAGCGTAGGAAAGAGTACGCAGATGTTTGTTTTGTGTCCGTCCTTGTTTGTTAATAAGCTACATTAGTCAATTGGAAATAAATGAATTTTGGCAATAAATATAGGGCCGTGAGTGGGCTAAATTTGTACGCGCTCTCACGGTCACCGATCTCAGAAAGAAGAGTTTTATTTGGAATCTACAGTCTACTACATCGAGGGAACCGACCGTCGGAACATTGACTCGGAGAGTAGTCAATAGTAAACCTAATAACAACGGTTTTAATTTATGGGTTGGATTTAATGCAAAATTGTATGTAAGTAGTAGTAAAATACCTTTTTTCCTCAATTTAATTAGGCGAAAAAAAATAGAAAAAAAAGTTTTCTTTGCATTACAAAATATACTATGATTGGAAAAATAATTGTCTTGATTTAAAAAAAACAATATTGTATGCGAATTCCTTATTTATAGGAATTTTAGTGTCAGTGGTATGTTGCATGTCTCACAAAGTATTATGTCATGTTCAATCACCATTCCGAATGTGCTAATGTGATCTAAAATGCAGCGAGCCCTGCGTGCGCGCTGCGTTTTCGTGCCAATGTCATCGTCTGCGCGGTTTTCCTTTTTTTGTGTCACCCCAGAAGGTCGCTCGCTCTTCGCGTGTTCAACACAAAATTATGTAAACAATCGCAGGTATTTAATACTTCGATTATATTTTCCATTTTTTTTAATCCACAAGTATTGTTCTCTTCTTTGCCTGATACGGTTCAGTGTAGCAGACTATAAATAGCATGTCATCATTGTTTATCTTCGCATAAAATGGCAGTTGTATTGTCCTTCTGAAGAGTTCTTATTAAAAAGCTATGAATAAATTATTTCAATATTGTACAAAGATTTTGTTATATGATTATAAAATATGTTTTACAATACAAATCTAGGCACATGGATATCATTACGCGTTCCGATAAATTGCATTTGAGGTTTCTATGGGTAATAACAATTGAGGTTATCAAATGATATTGAAAGTGAATTTTCTATAACAGACATTTTCTAAACCACACACGAAGCCGAGCCCTAGTTTAGGCTATAGAACAATTTCTGAAACAATAGTAGCATTAAACGTAAATCTTATAGTCCGCTCAATTTCATCGAATCTTTACGATTTAATGGGCGTAAATGTTCACCATTCGCCTTGATCGCAATAAAACATGGTTTTAATGAAAAAACAAGCGAGAGAATCAAATTCGGAATTGCTTGACAACTCAAAGTGGCACAATCAGGAAGCCTTCCGAGCTTCTGCGATTACGAGCGGTCCTCCAACCCCTCATTACATTTACGCACCACTATTAAGCATAATCGAGCTCTCATCACACACGGAGATGGAGGAAACAATAAAATGAACACTTGCAATAAAGCTGGCTGGACATTTATTTCTGCAGACGTAAACAACCGACGGTTTAAAAAGCATTTCGAATTCGGAACGAGGGTAACCAAAAGCTGGGGTAATTCAAAAATTTGATTTGAAAACGGAATGACAAGTGCGGAAACGTTCAGCGCTCCCCCCGGTGTATTTAGTTCCCCACGCACGCCGGAGTGCGTGCAACCCTTCATTACGACCTACGACTATTACGGCGCAATCAAGCTCTCGGCACATACGCGAAACTGAGGAAACAATAAAACAAAATTGACGTATAAAACCACTCCTTGAACTAATTTCGAGTTGAAGCCTAGACTGCTGCGTGAAGCACATTCACTGACTGTAATTTCTGAGCAGTTTGGTTTTGTTAGTATCGATTAGGTCGGAGTGTTAATTCTAGTGGAACTGAATTGGATCGTTGTTCTAATAAGATTGGTACGCTATTATCTGTTATAACGGCAGGATTTTATTGATAATATATTTTCTGTATATACAGTACATAAATCGATCGTGATACGGCAAATGTGGTAACAATGTATCTCAATTTTCAACTCACACAATAAGTTTGCAAAAGCACCATTTAGTTTACATTTTAAAAACTTTTTGTATTCCTTATCACAACCAAATTTTGAAATTCAAGCCACAAATCATTTGAAATTATAAAAGGCCTAATTTTTATATTACCATTTAATTATTATTAATTACAACCAAGCAGGTAAAATTAAAGTTCTACTTAAATTAGTCTATCACAATCAGCGTCATTTCCTCGCGTAAACACGTTCAGAAATCGAAAAGAGCTCGTAAAACAAGATGACTGCTGGAATTGCTTCCTCCTCCATTCACGTAAGGAGACCTCTAGCTAATAATTATTGAGGTGTAAAATTTACACTGACACACGTTTATGGAACGATACGTGAGCGAGATGAAACGCGAACCGCCGCCATTTAGAATGATATTTTACAGCTTGTGTTTGTGACAAGCTGCGTTAATGGACTTTTGAAGCCTCTCACGCGATGGACGAGATAATGCACCCATGAATAGGTGATCTTAATTTATCAGAGAGAAAAGTTCCGGCCGATACTGTGTCGGTCGCTAATCGAATCACATGCGTGCGATTTATGGAATCGATAAGAGAATCGATGCGTATCTAACGGATCCTTTAATGATTCAGCCGCCACTCAGCGGGCCAGATTATAATTGGAAGTTAAGCGTATATATGCAACATGCACTCAGATAAATATGGCCACTTCACATCACTAATTACATTTGCTCATTAAGAAGTCGATAAACACAAAATGTTTATAGATGACGCACTTGTTTTTTGTTATATTCCGTTTTGTATATTTGCCAAACATAAACAATCCGGTTAGAATCTTATAAGGTTCAATATTATTTTCAAACACAATCAAGACTCATATCGAAAAATAGATTACCCCTTATTGAATTGTCACGATATAAATAGGTCACAGCTAACAAAAAATCGAATCGGTGTTGACAATGAGTGTCCGAGGTCGTTTTTTATTCGCAATTATGTATTTATTTACTTAGTAATTACTTATCCATCCACAACGGCATTGATATGAACGACCTCTGTTTTTACAGGTAGGTATTAATCCGTACAAACTTACAAGGTACCATGGCTATTGCACAAAAAGCGTCAAATAAGTTACGCACTTGGCATAACCGAAGGATGACAACATTTATTTAATATAGATTTTTGATTTCACATTTTTTACCATAATTCTACTTGGAAATTTAACTTGAACAATAATAAAAATGGAATTTCTTATAGTAAGTTAAATCGTATGTGATTTGATGTCTTCATTCGGAATAATTCGGATATCATCATGACACGCGACGCAAGCATTGAAAGGGTTAACACATACTGCATACGAATGTCACTAAGCACGAAGGCACTTGAAAAAGTTCTCAGATTTTAATATTAGGTAAGGCTTTTGATTTATTTGTTTGTTGTGATGGGCCAGTTTGTTTGATTATTTTTTATCCTTAGCTTTTTCACTTTTTCAGCTTCAGCTTTTCACTATTTTTGCTCATTTAATTAGTGTTGCCGAAGTTAAAGATTTGAAAGTGCAGCTTTATATCCACTGTCCTATTCACAAAGTAAACAATGAGTATAAAATATACTTACTGTGTGGTGGTGTTAATGAGAGCGCCGAAACGGCAGCCGGTGGCACTGGCGGGAACATGTCCTGGTGTGGCGGGTACATCCTCGGCGGCGGCGGCACCTCAGCTTCAGCCTCGTCACACTGCTCCTGCTTCGGCGGCGACCTCGGCCTCGCCAGCCGCACTGCCTTCAGCCCGCCGCTCGGTGATCTTCTCATCGACAAGTTCTCCGGAGTGTCTGACTCCCCTGATCGTCTACGCGGTCTCGCTTGCTTCCTCCTCGGCTGAGGGCTCGCTGGACTAGCAGGCGGCGACGGTGCCGGTGGCGTCGTCTGCACCGGACTCCTCGCCAGAGGCGTCGGCGGCGGAGACCTCGCGTGCTCCTCTCTGTCCTGATCCGCCAACCCTCGCACCTGCAGCGACTCCCCCGCTCGGATGACGGTCCCGAGCTGTTCCTGCGCCACGGACACCTCCCCGCGGTACATAAAGTCCACAACCGCTTGCACCTCCCATCCTTGAAAGTCTTTCAACACGATCACGGGGTGTTTGCACGGATTCTCGCTGAATATTCGCCGGAATAGAGGACTGCACGCGCCGAGTAAAACCTTGTGTGCTCGGACTCTTCGCTCGGCGCAGACCAGAGTGACGTCGACTAGCGTCTCCGCGTGTAGAAGAGCCTCGAAGGAGCGGAGTAGGTGAGCCTGGTGGTTGTTCCAGCGCAGGCTGTAGTGCTCCTCGCCGCCGACGGCGGTCGTCTTGTCGTCCATCGCGCGCGCCGGTGTAAACGCGTGTGTCGGACCCGCGGTGTGGTCCGCCGGCGGGCGCGTGCGCGGCCTCGCGCCGCCCTCCGCCCGCTTGGCACCCCCGCACTCCAACCCTTTCGTCGCTCAAAGAATCGCCTTCCCGCCGGACAGCAATCTTCGTATTACACTAGTCCACAGATTTTTAAAAAGTCGTGTCTATCACTGGCACTGAGGTTCGAAGGTTTTTTGCACACACTGCACGGTTGAAGGGTAGCGACGGGAACGAAGGTGCGTACGTGTATCGCAGGCGGCTCGCGAGCGCGGAGTGAGCTGGAGAGACGAGCGCGCGGTGCGGCGGTGTCGCGCGAATGCCGAATATCGGGTCGCGACGGCGTGCGGTCGGCGGGCAGTGGCCGCCCGCGCCGGTGTGGGGCCCGCCCAGGCCCCGCCCCGCACACACACACGCGCGTCCGCCCCCCTCGCCGCCCCCCTCTCGACACATGTGTCACATTACCCGATACCTACACATGTGACGCCTCCTACGCTCTATGTATTTTTTCGGATACCTACACTTCGCTGAGGCGTTGACTGTCGCCGTGATGGGTCGTAAACGGTATACGAGATACTCCTATCAGCTAAAACGACTGAAACAACAAAAGAGAATATCTACGTGAGTACCGGTGAAGGTAAAAATGTTATTTTGTGTCTGATAAAGAAACATTGAATTAAATGATAGTACCTACAACCTGTAGAGCTGGGAATATACAATAACAACCATCTAGATAAAACGGTAGCTTTGAAGATAAGAAAAATATCAAGTAAAGTAATACTGATTTTTTTTTTGTGAATTTAGCATGGCATAATTTCTGTCAGAATACTGAACCCACGGCAGTAAATGGGTTAACTATACCACAATTTATGCCACGCAAGGATACTGTGATAAGTATATTAAATTACTCTTTCATCATTGAATTATCATTACATTTTTTTTATTACTCTGTTATTGGATACACTTTTGTCATTGTAATATTTGATAAATTTGTATTCCACAGTTCTATTCCACATGCCACTGCCACTGTTTGATAGTGGTACCAAACATTAAATTTTGAACGATTTATTTTAAAGTTTACGTTAGGGTTTATGTATTCTAATTGCCTAGGTAACAATGTGTTTACAGTTTTTACATACATAATAAACTTATTTTTCTTGTTTATACGAATGCTATATAGGTAGGTAGAGTAACTTCTCACTCTACCAACTGACATTCATTTAACATTTTCAGTTCAACAGATGGCGTTACTAGTACTACCTTTTTATTCTTAAGATGAAGATGTTTAAAATGCCAGTTACACGTTGATATATTTCTTATTATTAGGTGGTAAATATATTTCATGAATTCATCCTAATGTTTGATCAAAACATAATACTGATAAAGGGTTCTTTTTTATTAACATTCAAAATATTTAATATCGCTAAGTATTCTGAGTTTTGCTCCAGTTCATATTTTAAACGTCTGATTTATGAATTGAAGTTTTTTTTATCGTTTCTAGCTTAGGTATAACCTTTACAGACAGATAATATCTATGAAAAAAAGGGAGATACGAAGCTACATAAACTTTTCTCTCATTTTGAACGCGGAAGGATATTGAAAGCGAAACTTCAGTTTCCAAGTTTTACGGATTATTTTTTTACCTTGAACTTCGCAGATTTCTGGTCAAAGACCTTTTAATGAAGAATTGTTTAATCTTAACTATGAATATAAATAAAGATCATACTCAAAAACTGCTTTACGAAGTAAACCTACAGTGATGAGCTAAATTATATCTAGGTAATACATAACTATTATAGTACTACAATGCCATCTGATCACATCACTATAAGTACGAATTAAGTTGTTTCAGTAAAAAAACCTGCGTACAGTAGGACATTAATCTTCAATTTCCCCTTTCAATTGCAAAATGTCCCGAATATTGCAACTCCCACCCTAAAAAGGGGGGGTAAACCCACTTAGCCATGGGAGAAATTGGGGCAGGGAGAGGATACACTCTGAAAAAAGGATGTCAACTGTTCATTTGGATAATCTCATGGGTACCAAGAAACGTCACTGTCGGCGATTCTTATCTGAGTAGTGATCGTGTAAAGTTTTTCTTAATTGAGGGACTGACCTCTGACCTACTGACCGATATTAGCCTGAGGGTAGGTGGTTCAATTTGTTGTTTTTCATACTTACAAAACAACATTTATTATTTACGTGTGGTGTTAAAACGATAAATGAATGTGATATAGGATAGGTTAAGCTTGCGGGAGAGTTTTTATAATCATGAGTTTTAACTTTTGCTTTTTAAGTAAGCTATATAAGCTTATCCATTTATATTCATTTTCAAGAAATTGCCTGTACCTGTATGTATCTTAACATAGCGCATTTTTCATACAAATTAAAAGCATTATTTTCTGGCTAATAATATATTTTAGGATTTTAAACTTTCGCGTTGCATTGCAATAACTATTAGACATGACGGGTCTAAACAGTTGACTCGTGACTACGGCAGTTGCAATACCGCCGAAACGTCGAGCAGTGAGTAATAGCAACTCATAAGTTTTTATTCGCGTTTAGACCCGTCATGTCTAATAGTTAATGATATATTTGTTTACAATGAGCATATTTTTATTTGAAGTGGGATGCTTCTAAGAATGGCGATTAATCTTCATTAACTCAACGTATTAGAATTAATCGCTTTATTTCGAAATGCTTCTAAGCCCTTATTGGCAAACATAAATATTTGTTCAATGAAAACTTAAGCTCTAAAATTATATTCACGTATCACAATAAAAAATGTATTTATAAGAATATTATAAACTGTGTTTTTGGACATTTGTTTTTTGAAAGAAAGGTTATTGTAGCACCTTCAATATAAATAATTATTCAATTAATGTTGTGAGTCTATGTGTAATTTACCTGACAATAAAGATTAATTATTAGTTATTACTTTGTTTCAACATTATCATGCAACTAATACAAGCATGCTAACATATCAATGAGTTCATTAAGTAGGTGACACATGTTTAATTCCGGTGAGTGTGATTCAATTTGTGACTTATGACGAGAAGTCATTATTAAATACATTATCTCCCGTTAAGTTAATCCTCTTTAAAATGTACTATATGCGGATTAGGGTAGCTCTGTTAGTTCTTGGGGTTTTTCTAATAACTCAGTATTTGAAGAAATTTTACAGAAAGCCAGCCAGTTTTATAACCTTAAATTTTTTTTTAAAACTTTCCTGGTCACTAACATTACAATAGTTAGATACGGGATTGCTAATAGGTATACCTTATTATTTATGAGCTTCTGATATTTCAGCACCGTTGATCTGTTATCGGAAGCTCAATAATAAGGTACATGGTAGTAATCCCGAATCGAACTATTCTATACTTACAAAAAGTTTGATCTTATCTTAATTTACGAACTGTATAACAAGAGTTAGATTTTTTTTTCTCGAAATGGGTATGCTCTTGAACCTAGACTAGACCTGGGCCCCTATTTTTGAATCACTCGCTTGGATATGGCGAGTGATTTTCGTTCGAAAACGATTTTTTTTCTATGACTTTTGACACTACGTCGAACGAAAATCACTCGCCATCTTGAAGCGAGTGATTCAAAAATAGGGCTCCTGGACCTCTATTTTTGAATCTCTCGCTTCAAGATTGCGAGTCATTTTCGTTCGAAGATGAACTAAAAGTTAACGAAAATAACCCGTTTTCGAACGAAAATCACTCGTAATACTGATGCGAGTGATTCAAAAATAGGGCTCCAAATATGTATAGGATGGAGCAACCAAATACGTATTTTTTTATTAGAAATGGGTTCGCTCTTGTCTCCAGGCTAGCTCACCCAGAAAAAGCCTATTTCCCAATTAAATTGTAACTATAGGTACATACTACAAATTGTGTGCACTATCAGTCTCATAAGTAGTAGCTATTTGTAGAACTGATAATCATATCGTAAGGACCCCTTATTAACGCATTACGAAACAAATTCTTCGGCTATGGTGTTAGTTCCTTCGATTATATTATGTTATTGTTTAGGTGTCGGCTAACAAGCGTATCGCGTGGCGACTGTTTAGTTTCCTTAAGTGGTCATTATTACAGTTACATGTGGTTAGGTGCAATAATTAGGAAGCTTTAATTGTAATTTAGAGTTGAATTAAGACAAATGGTTGACGAATTAGGTAGATTACTTACTTAGAAGTAGTAAACACTCCTGTCATATGTAACTTTTTTAGAGTATGTTTCGCAAAAGATAGCAACTAAGAATTTGTATATGGGGTGTGACCTGTAATACTTACTTACTTACTGGGGTGACTCAGTGACCCAAAGTGAGTCTTGGCCTCCAACACCAGATCACGCCATGCCTCTCGGTCTTGCGATAGTTCTTGCCAGTCGCTATGGCCGAGGTTGAGCAGGTCTTGAGCTACAACATCCTTCCAGCGGTACCTAGGACGTCCAACCGGGCGTCTCCCATTTGGTTGTCCCAGGTACGCTCTCTTCACGGCGCAATCCTCTTCCATCCTCTCTAAGTGTCCGAGCCATCGAAGCCTAGCTGCTTTGGTCTCTCCAATAATATTAGGTTCGGACACTAGGTCTTCAATCTCCGTGTTCTTCCTGACTCTCAACCTCCCATCTCCCAGTTTGTTTGGCCCCAGAATCTTTCGCAAAATTTTCCTTTCCCCACTAACAGCTCATTCTCTTCTTTCAAGGTCAGTGTCCAAGCTTCGCATCCATACATTAAAATTGGTCTAATTACAGTTTTATAGACACGAATTTTAGTTCTTCTGCGTATCAGCTTTGACACCAGAACCTTGTGAAGAGCTGCCGTACATCTGAGAGCGTTTTGGATACGGATATCAATCTCTTCCTCTCTGTGGTTAGTATCTGTTACGGTACATCCCAAATATTTGAATTTGTTGACACCTTGATAGGTGTAGCCGCTCACTTCTAGGTCTTTTCGCTTTTTCGGTGGCCTGTAATGGAAGAAAAAAAATTTAATATAGGCCCTTTAAGTAGGTAACCAATTTTTTATGATATTAATTTATTATAATGCAAAATAAATTTGTTGTAATTTTCAAAATTTTTTCAGTTAAAAAACCTTACTACAGTGGGACATTAATTTTAAATTTCCCCTTCTATTGCAAAATCGAATTGAATAAAATCAAATCTAATTCAAAATAAATTTGTTGTAATTTGCTCACGAAAGATTTCGAACCAGCAATGTATAGCAAACAAATATGTGTACAGTCCTAGAATTTGACATAGATATTTACTACGTTAGCGATTTTGAAATACATTGATTATAACTTTGGAGTACTTTATCTCTGAGTAAAAGAATTTTACAGTACGACCAGGTCAAGGTAACTACGTAAACTCTGTAGAATTTTTGATAAATGTTTTTGCTCCTATCACATGCCACACGCTGTATAAAACGTCACAACAGCTTTAGATTGCTCGCGGGCAAGTGCTTCACGCATGCACAGATTGCCTACGCAAGAAAAGTTTATGGTTTCCTACCTGATCCAGTAAATTATTCGCAAGATTTATTAAATATGTTTAAGATTACATCTATTCTCTAGAATCTTAGTAACTGTAACTATTGCTACAGTTGTAATAACTTCTATATTTGTGTTATTAACCGCATTTTAACTGGAAGACAAGTTGATGAATTTGAGGATAAAAACAAGGTAGTAGCAACAATAGACATCTAATATTGTTAATTTGCTCTTGTAAATAGTAACTGTGTTTAACAGACAAAGAATCGAACGGTGTGTCTAACGCTATCCGGGCGAATGCCTGTACCACGCGGCTACCGACACATTGGCAAACCTGTTGAATTTCGCAAGTACTTTCTTTAACGTGTAAGCTGCGTCATAGGCATCTAAGTTAATTTTAGAAACACAAATACAGCATTATAATAGTTAGATACGGGATTGCTACCATGTACCTTATTATTTATGGTAGCAATCCCGTATCTAACTTTTCTAATGCTAGTGACCATGAAAGTTTAAAACAATATCCAAATACAGCAGTAGCAAATAAGTAAGTGGTAATAGGTAAACTTAAACCATTCTCTTTTGCAAATAATAAAGTGCATGTTACGTAAGAGCTGAGTTATTGGTATAGAACGCAACGGGAGGCTCTTACCACCTACGGTCTTTGCGGCTCGAAATAGCTAGCTCAAGATAGAATTAATAATATTTTATGAACTCATAGCCACTGGGAAACCGTATTAGAACGACTAAGTATTACTACTTTTATTTATTTTAAAAACACAATTTACGGATATTTTTCGCTAAAATTTATGAAATTTTACATCCCGACGTTTCAAACACTTTACAGCGCTTGTGGTCACTCAATTAAGTAGTAAGTATTACTACGATAAGATTTCAATGTTAATTGGGTGGATCTTGAAATAATAAAGTATCTAGAACTAACACCACAACTCATGTGTAGGGAAAACGTTAGTATAGGCACATTGTTTCATGATGCATGTAAGAAGTTGTTTCCATTAGGGTTTAAAGCCTAATTTTTAAATTCTTAGGTCTAGTTTCATGGACACGTTGTACACCCTTCATGTATTTTTGCACCGGGCACAACTATCCAAATACAGCTTTTTACCTTTATATGTCCACATCCTAATTTTTACACCAAATTGTTAGCTCGTAGGTTCTCGAAGAAAACTAGGTGTTACTCATACCCTGCAGTTACATGGATATGTTTACATTGTTTTTGTTTTGAGTTGAATAACACAGCAGAGCAGATAATATGCTCATTTCAGTCTTTTTAATCTGGAGATTTGAATCTCTGGATATTGGTGGCAGTCTAGACTTGTGACCACGGATGTAAGCTACGAAACGTCAGGCTTTTAATTTAAAAAAATGTTCGCAAAATCAATCCGATAGTGTGTTCTAATCAACGAGTAGTATTCACGTAAACTTCAGGAGACCAATTCTCGTGGAGTTCGTATACGGAAAAAGTTCACCGATCGAATTTTCTTTATCAAAGAAAACACAGTTATTGTTTTATCCGGGTCACGATTTCTATGCATTTTGATTTCTTTCGTGCGGCAGTTCTTTTTACGTGGATATTATTATTTACTTGTTTTTTTCGGTAAAACAGAGATAATCGTAATCGAATTACCACACGAAACGAAGTTCTATCTTGCGAGAATCGGCCTCCTCAACCAAATCTCTGGACATCTATATATCTGGATATCTATATATCTCCCGATAATGGAGATCGCGAGAGATAGAGAGTTTGTTACCTGTTTTCCTAAGCTAATTCGATGACCACTTCCCGAAAGCCACACATTTGTCGCAACGCGTGGAATAAATCAGGCATTGTAATAATGCGTTGCGTTATACGACGCGGGTCAGATCGTATCGCGCGTACACACGTAATGGTAATTCGCTGTGATGTATGGTCTCCGTACCTGAGGGTTGAGGATTAGGTACCATTAATTTTTGGCGTCAGTTCTATAGAGGTCTTGTTGGCTTGTGCCACTTAACCCCAAAGCCCACAGTTTTCGAAATTTTACAATCCATACATTGATTCAACTTTGACCCCAAAGTGGTTTATGTGTGTTCTTCCTGATTAAGATTTTGGGGTTAAAGTGGCCTTTTTTTGGGGTTTAGTGGCATAAGTCGTCTTGTTATGGTATCGTCAAAACAAAAGGTTAATAAAGTTTGGATCAGAGCATGGCAGTCAATCTTTTAACAGAGATTGGTCATCTGCTCGGAACATGTTATGAGAACCACAACGTTAAAGGAACATAATACCCGAATAATAATCAAGAACAATTCTGATGTTTAGTTCAAGTTGATTTAACAAAACGCAGTTAATAAAATACATTTCACTTGTAAAAAGCAACTAAAAATCGAACCCCGTGTCTTACGCTATCCGGGCACATGCCTATATACCATGGATAGCCTAAGACACGGATTTCGATTCCTCGTCTGACACATTTGCTTTTTACAAGTGCAATTCATATTTTTAAGTTTGTATAGTAACAAAACACTACAAAAACATAAATATAATTACAAAACACAGGTGTAAATGAGTACGCAACAATATAAGATCTTTTTCAGCCCTGTTTTGCTATAAAACCATTAATAACAGCAAGCACAAAAGCCATTCTACCCAACGTGTCGGATCAGAACACGTAAAATAATACATTACGAGTCTGCCGATGTAGTTAGAGCGCTCGAGTGCAAGCATGCTCAGGCGCTGAGGCGAGAAAAATGAATATTTTGGCCTCACGTCTCTCAGACTTGAGAAGTTTGTTACAGAGTAGGTAGTGGCAGAGTCTACACCTGATGTTCAAGTACGTTTTTTCGGTGACAAAAACCATTATCATTTTCTCACATGAGGATATATCTCGATTCTCGTCCATACAACAACTCAAGTAAGATCACTTTCTGATGTTCCATGTTTAAAAAAAACCGGTTAAGTGCGTGTCGGACCCGCGCACTGAGGGTTCCGTGCCACCCTTAACTGAATTCAGGGTCCACTTACTCTCACTTAACGAAAACATCACAATATATTGCGACAGCAAAAATAACTTTGTTTTTCATAGTGTTTGTATGAAAGACAAAGTTATATTTGCGGTTGATAAAAATGTGCAATATCTCAAAAACTACTGGTTCGATCTTCTTCAAACCAATTTTCGTTGCAAGTTTTTGTTGAGATCTACATCATATATTTTTTTCAAAATTTTCACTTTCTTAGTTCAAAAGTTAGAGGGGGGGGGGCCCATTTTACCACTTTGGAAGCGTCTATATCTCAAACCTTACACTTTTAGAAAAAATGGTTTTAGAAACCTCAACATCATTTTAAAAGACCTATCCATAGACATCCCACACGCATAGGTTTGAGTAAAAAAAAATTTTTAGGTTTTAGTTTCATGTATGGGAGCCCCCCCTTAAATATTATTTTTTCTTACTTTTTGTATCTGAATCGGAAAGCGGTGAACAAAATACACCTACCTACCAAGTTTCAGCTATGTGATGCTTATAGTTTCAGAATAAAGTGGCTGTGACATACGGACGGACAGACAGACAGACAGACAGACAGACAGACAGACAGACAGACTTGACGAAACTATAAGGGTTCCGTTTTTTGCCATTCGGCTACGGAACCCTAAAAAGCAGAAGTTTATGCTATATGATTACTACCGATTTCCAAGCTTACGACTTGTACTACCCCACCTTTATTGTTGCTAATGTTACATTGGTTTTGGTTCTTTTTCTGAATTAATAGAAAAGTGATCCATGGAAAATCGTGTCACAACCCATTTCCCAAGATAAGTTGGCTTTATTTCAAGTACGTGATCAAGCTGTCGGTTACCAGTTTTGTTAAAAAATTCCGAATACCGTAAAAATAGTCCAAGATTTTAACAATTTATTTACAGTTAAAATACTATTATAAAAACGCACGTCGAATAATAAACTAAGTGAAATCTAGAACGCAATAATCTTACCGAATCTGAAACCCAGACAAGACAAGTTTCAATCATGTCTATTCTGGCTTTATAATATTTTTAAAGTTGGTTTTAATTGATATTAGACATGAGTTTTTAAATTATAAAAAAAAGTTTTCTCTGTGGTTTTGAATGTTTTTAAACACTCACAGTGTCATATTTATATTGTTAAAGATGAAATAAGAAACCAAAAATTTCGCACGGTCGGACCGACAGCACGGTAGCTCAATTGGAAGAGCAGTTGGCCCGGTAAGTCAGAAAGATGCTGGTTCGAATCCCGCCCGTGCGCAATTTTTGGTTTCTTATTTCATCTTTAAGTTTTCTCTGTATTTGGCATTGCTCTGTGCGACTCCACCATGCATGCGATGCTCATATCACCGCTCGCTGAAGTCTGAAAACTAAAAAAGCAGCCACGTCGGCACTTGTCTGGCAAGTTGTACAACCAGCACTTAGATTAGTTCGCGAGAACCTACAGTGGTCCGCGCAAGTTTCGGAGTACCTGCTTGTTATGTTCATCTGTTTATGACAGTGGAAACTTTTTATGAGTTACGCTCGATTAGGTTTTGAGTGGGTGTGCAAAGTAAATATCCAAATACTGAAGGTTGAAAATCGGTATAGTCACGTAAATACCCTTTAAAATGTAAGGTTCAAGTTACTTAATGCCACCAAACCGAGTTGAAGTATTTTAGGACAATAAAATCGAAGGATTGATTGCTAAACAGTATATTGTTTTTAACTATCATGGTCCCGAACATTAGTATACTTAGATACGGAGTCATATCGGAAGCTCATAAATAATATATTAAGGTACAGGTAGCAATTCCGTATCTAACTCTTCTATTGCTCATAGTGTTCCAAAGACTACCTATTGAAATTATCTATACTAATCTATACTAATATTATAAAGCTGAAGAGTTTGTTTATTTGTTTGTTTGTTTGAACGCGCTAATCTCCGAAACTACTGGTTCGAATTGAATAATTCTTTTTGTGTTGGATAGTCCAGTTATCGAGGAAGGCTATAGGCTATATAACATCACGCTACGATCAATAGGAGCAAAGATATAGTGGTAAATGTGTATAAAACGGGAGAAAGAAGTCACTATTCAACGCGAACGAAGTCGCGGGCCTTGATAAAAGGAGAGATTTGATAAAAATATATTCGTTTATATTAATAAGACATAGAGTTCAAACATAGTAGAGTCATCAAATGGTCTTTCCCGTATAAACATAATAATTTAAACTACTGAAATTTAATGTATAGATGTAATTTAGGTCCCAATAGATTCAATTTGGAAAGTTTCGTTTCTGAGTCCGGTAACCTTCATATACTGTCATATTTTAAGAGTATGAACAAATAAGGAAATAAATATATACGAAATTTATAGAAAGCTATGAATATTAGAGTACAATACCCAATAGGCAATTGTATTTGAGATTAAAAGTACAATAAAATCAGCTCTCTCACCTCACCTTTTTAACTAAATTATAAATGGCATACAACTTAACCCACATCGCGTCTGCTTAACTTAATAACGCCGGTAAAATTAACCGTCAGGTCGTTAGGCGTAACTGTTGGAATGACCGACGCATAGCACACGACCGGGCAGTTAGTTTAATTTGAACTACTTGAAGCAGTTGTTCGTTAGCTGACGACCAATTTGTAAATGTGTAGTTCAGTATGATTATTTTGAAAAGTGGGGTTGTCAGTCGAACTTAGTTGCATTTATTTTGAGGAGCGAGTTTTTGTAATTAGAAAATCATTGAGTATAAGTCTTATGCTGGTTTTATTCCTCATACGATACAAAACAGAAAAGCATCCTCGAAACGTTTAATGTCAAGCTGAAGGAGGTGCACTGTGCTCAACATAGCACTATTTATAAGCAAGTAAAGATAACTTTTTATTGCACATTACATAATTTTGTGCAAATAATCTTTGAAAGGAAATGTACATTGGGCGGTATAATCGTTTTAACCGATCTCTTCCAGACAAAGTTTGGGTAAAGAAATTATGAGTTTATAGGAAGAAGTATAGAAAATCGAGGTAGATTATAATCATCGGAAAATATCTACAGAAGTTCTTGTAAATATCAAATGATCACACTAGCAGTCGGCTTGCCATCGGCTGTAAACTGTGATCAGCAGAGGACGTCCTGCCAATGAAAAACATGTTCAGTTGTTCTGACAATTTATATGGGACGGAAAAACCTTAAGTATTGCTGAGAACATTAACAATAGTCCCAATCTTATACCGCTTCCAAACACAACACACAAGGGTCCACACAATCAGTGTCACAAAGTGCGTTGGCAACACAAATCTGATTAAATAACACTAAACCCAGTTAGGATCGCGTGCGCAGCGCGGCATTAACACATGACCTCAAAGACACACCGCACCTGCTATCGAAAATGCTAATGTGTCCGATCGCTATCGCTAGTAGGGTTGTCAGATTGAGAAAGCAGAAGGGTATTTATTTATTTATTTTATTTCATTCGGAAAACACAACAGTATACTAAACCTTAATTACTAACTTACTTATTTACTAAAAATCATTTACGTGTCTTCACATAAAAAAGCTAGTTGAGCTTGTATGATAAAGATTTTTTTTTAACAAAACATTAGATTTTAAGACATTACCACTGAATATATAATATTACTGAATAAAATAGAAACAAAAAAACTGCTTCGATTGTGTATTGGGATTGTTTCGCACCGCAAAGTTTTTGGACCGCGGTGCAAATCGCCCATGTGCTGTTTCAGAATGGTCATTCGCATTCGCCAGTGGTTTAGCGGTGCAAATCGCCCAAGGTATCTCTTGAATCTACCCATTTTATAGACCACTGCGGTGCGAATAACCCCATTCCGAAACGGCACTTGGGCAATTCGCTTTGTGGGCCGTGTTAGGGTCATAAGACTATTAGCAGATAAATGATTAAAGCGGACTGTAATTACATATACGGGTTTATTGCTGGTAGTATCGCGCCTATCTGGGAGGAACGCGTCCGATGCCGCTGAAGATCGTGAGAGTGAACCATTGCACCTACGACTGTGCTCGCGCCACTGGTGCGCACGACTAGGGCCGAAGAGTCCCGACGTATCACGACGGTGCCAACAGGCTGAAAATATCGTGGTGCGAAACGTCCCAATACCCAAGTAGAAGGGAGGAACATAAATTCCAGTAACTTAGTATGAATAATGAATGTCACATTGCTGTAAAGAACTCATGTTAGCATCATCAAGATATTACTACGTGTTGATAAAATGCAACCGATATAAATAATTATTGCATAAAATATTGCTACAAGTCATAAGCTAATAAATTAAGAAAAATAAAAAACAGTAAAGAATTTATCTGGTGTGACTTGTTATCTAGAAAAAGAAAGGTTTTTGAAGGTTCTACAGGCAGGATAAAAAAGTGGATTGCTACTTCTGACGCGTATATTACCCACTTGAAACTTGACGCCGTGTTTCGAGTGATGATACTTGAAAATAACATTCTACACATGTGTGTTTCTGTGTGTGAATTGAATGTTTGCTTATCGTAGACAATTTCGGATGAAAGGTTATTTAGATTACATTGTTATTTTAGTGCTTACTACAATAATATCACGTTTGGTCGTTATGGGCGGGTATTTATGTTATTATGGCTCATAACTACCCGCATTTAAGTTTAATTTGTTTTGACACAAGCATAGGCAATTTATTCAGTCAGAATACACTTTTTACAGAATGGTATTAATTGCTTAACCTTCCAAGAAGTTACGTGTGTTTACGTAAGTGTAATTGGACACCGCGCGATAACGCGCATGCGTGTAACGTGGCATGAAACGCACACATGAATAATAGCTTTGTTTTTACCGAGTCTTGAGGGGTTTCTACCGAGCATGAACTGAACCTAGTAATATGTACGCAGAAATGAGAAGAATTACCAAAATCTATAAGCTCGCCAACCCTAATTGCAGCGCGTGAGCCAGACCACGCATACTCACTAAATGTAACCCTTGAACTATCTGATAAACCACCTTTGACCACCACCAACCTACCTGGGCCTACCCATCCCCTCTCCTCAAAACAAAACACGGAAGAACCCACGTAGTACCTTCTACCTTGAGGGGTCAAATCATTCTGGTTGGTGCGAGCATGCGACGGCTGAAATATGTGGAGTGACGTCACATTTATGTCAGCCAATCCATTAAATCTCTTATCTGGACTTCCGAAATTCGTGTGTTGGGTTTTAAAGTGTGTGGGCTTTATTGGCGGCGGGCATGACACGGGGTTTTGGCATCCCGAAACACTTTGTTTGAAGGGGAGATTTTGTGTGGTTAAATAACAAATTGTTCAGAGGAACGTTGTATTAAAAGACCGTTTAAGGGAATGGAAGGGCTGTGATTTCGATTTTATTGATAAGCGTTTTTAAAGACAAGAACAGAAATAGGCAGTGAAAGGTAAATTATTTATTTAACTAATACTTTTAAAATACGTAAATATTTCCGAAAACTTATTGTAACAAGTACTTTGTTAGATCCCAGTAAAAAGAAATTACTGAGGAAATTGTGTACAACTAACTACACTAAACTAGTAAGTTTAAATACCATATTATTAATATTTATTTATTTTAATATCATATCAAACACATGAGTGTCAGTCGAAACATTTAATTTTAAAAAGCACGCTTAGTCCACCCGTATCCCCTGAGCATATTCATGCCAGAAACTATACTTTCGAAAACTCACGAGAAACAGAACAATACATTACCAACTATCCATGTGTTGTAAAAGTAACTATTATCACTTCCTAGAACGAGGATCACGATGTGTGAAATGGTAAAAAGTAAAAACCCAGGTATGGGCGCAGTCTTTTGTTTTTCGGTCGCTACCTACGGGCCCTTTGTCCTAAACACAACGTGGAGGATGTTAACTGTATTTGTCTTTGTTTGGACATGCGTCTAGTGAGTCAGGTGTACGTAAATGCTTTGGAAATGATGTTCAGTTGGCCTTGCGTTGGTGAAATTGTTTATTTTTGATGAAATCGATTTACAAGAGGTGTCACTTTATTTATTTTAAACGTAGCTTATTTAGAAATATATTAATTATTGGTAGTTACATCAATTGTTTCTTAAATTAGTATAATTGACTTTTCATTAAAATTGACATTTTATTATACTCGAATTAAAACATACAGCCGACATAATTACGGTCAAATTAAATAAACGCCTGCTTTATCAAATCAAACTCTTCCATTACATAGCTGGCAGGTACGAAATGAAGTTGCAACCACTCGAAAAAGAAAAACAAATGAAGGGTTCGATGCTAGCGAGTTCTAAATTCAAAATTGCTGGCAAAATTAGCCGAAACACGAAAATCACATAACTGGCACATACAAGCAATAGCCAAACACCGAAAAAAGCCGACAGTCAGCCAACTAACGAACAACGAAACAAAAAGATAAAGACAGTGTAGGAAGTTGGGCGTTCGTGTGAACGAGCTTTAAACGAGCCCCTGTTGTGTGCTCGCCTTACAGCTTGTAATCGTGTATAGCTATTAGATTTTGGAACGTTCATGCACTAATTTGAGATGACTCATGATTTCATTTCTCCCAAAAGCATTATGTATTCGTATTTTTAAGCGAAGAAGAGCGTTTTTGTGATAAGGTAAAACAGCTTTCGCTATTTCGTTATCTTTGTACGATTTTGAAGAATTTGATCACATATTTCAAGTTATATCAGCCACCATATTACTTGTGTGAGTTAGCACAAAGCCTATGACATGTAAGGTTAGTAGGGAAGCCTATGTAGGAGTTTCAATAGTACAATACACTAGGATTATGTACTCCATAATAAAGTTAAGTTCATAAAAAAAATAAGAACCACAAAAGGATCCTTATTTTAAACATTTATAAGCTGGCGTATCCATTATTCTTGCTTCTTCGTCCACATAAACACATGTGCAACGCCGGGCGAGGCCGGGGCCGAAACTGCAGGGAAAACATTGAAAATTTCGGCTTATCTGACGCGATTTAACTTTTATTTCGCCCGGGGCGGGCGCCGTGTGCCCGCTGGGCCTTCGGTGACTCATAGAACTGGCTTTTTTGGCTATTTATTGACACCATGGTTTGTAAGGACAAATTAAAAAAGTAGATGAAAGTGCTTGCATCGTAGGTTTGACTTAGTAGATTAGTGTAGTGACTTTAAATAAATGAGTTTAGAATCAAGCTCTATAATATATATAAGACCGATAAGACCGCCTAAATTGTACATTTCCTTTAAACAAATTTGTAAATTCACTAATTTTGTGTGCAATAAAGAGTTATATCTATCTATCTATCTCTATATAATGCATTTGTAAAAAGCAACTGTGTCAGACAAGCAATCGAACCCTGTGCCTTACGATATACGGGCGCATGCCTGTACCACTCGGCCACCGACACACTGGCAAGCCAAGCTAGATAGGTACTAACTTTAAGTAAAAGCACCAAACCTTCATTTAGTATCCTATTTATATGGGTGTTTGATACCTGCAAATAATGATTTTATTCTTATTATTTTTATTAAACGTTATAAGGTTGATTCATTTCATTTAGTTGTAAGAAATTGTGACGTAATAAAACTTAAATACATACTTATTAACGGCACAAGTTTAGTATCTTCTATTATCATCTCAAACCGATTGTAAAGCAAGTTTTGAAAGTAGTACTTACAAAGATTTCATAGTCCACATACTCATTTAGCATAAATTATTAATAACGCAGGTTTACGAATATTATTTTCTTTTGCCGTCTCTAAAGGTTCCCAAGTCTACAGGCGCACACGCGAGCTTATTTACTGCCTGTATTTTGGCCGTGTGTTCTCACACGGCGCGATACACATCTGATTCATTACCGCGCTCTATGCTTTGCCTTGTCTATGGTAACCCGTGGTCATACACGTCTCTATCGAGTATAGGCTATAGTCATACTAAACGTAAATAGAATTTATTAGCTCAGCCCTATTCATTTCCTAAAATAATAATAACTGCTTTATGTGTTTTGGATTTATCGTAACAGCTAGAGTCTAACGTCTTATTTTTATTTTGAATTTATTTAAAATGGGATTGCTCTTGACTCCAACGTTAAAATCCCAAGAAGAAATTGTTAACGTTTACAATAATAGTAGGTATCTATGCGTCGAGTTCGATGTGGTTCGTTGTGCGCGCTCGCTCAATCACATTCATTGTTTTTATATTAGTAATAGTAATAGTTATTAGTAATCGTTATAAAAGTATATAATATTTTTGTGTATTGTTTTAAGGATGCTCAACTAACTAATCTTGAGAACATCATAGTATCTAGACAAACCTGCAATAGGCTTTAAGATACTATTATTTAAGGCAATATTTGTATATTTTTTGTAATAATAAATAAATAATAAAATAGTACCTACCTAGAATTACACTACAAATTAATTATCTACGTAAGTTATTTGTTGGCATATTTTAATAGTTATATATTTTATGTAGCAGAATACGTGTATTCTGCTACATAGAATACAAAGTGTATTCTATCTTGTAAGGATATATGTTTACTTGATAGTAAAATGTAGTATAACATAAATATTATTTATTTTTTCACGCTTATTATTAACTGCTGTTGAAAATGTTTATTTATTAAAACTATATTTCACTGTAAGTTGTACAAATGGCAAACTTAATGCCTAAGGACATTCTCTGCCAGTCAACCGCTTAAAATGCAGAAAGTTGAATCAGTGGAGGAACATTTTCAATAACTAAATTACCACCTTATGAGTAATACCCTCAAGTATGTACAAGGCTTTACTCGCCATACATTCCTTATAAGCCTTACCATGGTTTAGACTTCGATGTGAGTTGCCATAGCAGTATTTGATTTAAGTCGCGGTTTCGCCACGGAATTTCCGGTATTACTTAACACTATCGATATCGCATCATAACTTTATTGAAGTCATAAGTGATTTTGAAATCTCCAAAGTTACGCGAAAATTATAACCTGTGGGGCTTAAAATCGGTTTACCTGTTCTCGACTTACCAGAATTGTAACTAAAACTACTATTTTTATGAATATAAGGTCAAATCGTTTTATGTGGTAATATTTTAAAAGTGTATACATCATAGAAACAAGACACAATCAATATTTTTTAGAAAATCGAGATTTTAATTTTTATTATTTTCCTTAACAAAGACAATATATTTATTTAAAACAGCACCCTGACAATTAAAAAAATTAACTACGTCATCGGCTTTGCCTCTCTCAATTCAATTCCCAAACCTTCTTTTTCTCTACCTTAACCTTATGTAATAAAAAAATATATATCTGAAAAAAATAATTACCTTAGTCTCCAATTTTCTCAAAAACTAGCGGATAAAAACCCAAAGTGTTTTCTACAAAAATTAATTAATTTAATGTGCTGATTTGGCCCTTTAAATATTATCACTTAAAACGAGGTGACCTAATATAGTTTTTTTTTAAAACGATTACAAAGGTTAAGAATGTTTTTAACGCTCACAGTGTCATATTAATTTTTGGTTTCTTATTTCATCGTTTAAGAACGATTAAAAAGTTCGATAGTAAAATAAAAAAAGTTGGAATCGACATAAGTTGTGATAAGCATTTTTGACAGCGTTTGCTGCGCACACAGTCAAGTTATGAAATCGCCAAGAAAGCTTACGTGACGGTGGCTTAATAAAATAACTGCGGTTAATAGAACAATGGTTTGTCAAAGCTTATAGAAGTCGACACTTTTATGGCCAGCTTTTTATGTAACTTTTTTGTTTGTGAATAGTGTTGCAATAGCTTTGTTTATTTTTTCTCGCCAAAAGGTAATAAGCAGTATAAGGTAGGATAGGGTTAACTTGAACTTATAATAATAGCTCTGAAAATATTTTTTTATTTGCTGATTCAAAAATTTTTCAAAAACAGTATTAAGCTCATGAATATAATTTAAAAGAAAATGGAGAGTCCTGGCATGTTACAGGCTAACATAACTTTTTTATCACGTCTAATATTTGCTGTGTGGCCTTTTTACAACACACGACGAATAAAAAAAGAAGATAATGGCAAATTTTAAATCCTCATAACGTTACATTCGAAGGGTCTTTTCTCTGATTGTCTAAGCCCAAACGCCGACACAGTCAAACAATACATGTACGAAACATTTATGACTACATTTCTTTAATCAGTCAGGTATCAAACGAATGCCGAGAGTCGCATAACAATGGAATTTTTATTGTGTCTCGTTTACACATACTTGACGAGTTAAACGTATACTTTAAAATCTTAAAACTCATTTTAAACCTTCTTGCATCTACCTGTTCCATTGAAATGTACTTATATGTGGCCTTTTTACTTATAAATAAATAAATGGGCTGATATTCAAAGGTCCTGGGAAGCCATAAACGATACAAACCCAAGATAAAGTTGGGAAAGTAACTTTTTTATGGCGTCAATAAAATCCAACAGTTTTATTAGTTTGAAGTGTTAGCTCATATTTTCATTATTTTGTTGTAAACGGTGATTTTAATTTGGAACAAAGTTTGCCACCATGCATTTTTTACGAGTGGAATAATGTGGAAACACAAAATAGGTAAGTCTTAGTATAGAAAAATGCCATGGGGGTGTTCATGAAGCAGTAAGTTGTTACTACTACATATAGAGAAGCAAAAACGACGACAAGATTGTGACGTTTTCTTTTAAAATTTGAATTTCGAATTATGATTTGTACCACGAGTTGATGACCGTCGTGTCATCAATTCATAGGGCACAAAATTTGTTCGTGATGGCATTTCCATACGCTTAGTAATAGTAGTTCAATGTCACGTAGGTGAAAGTTTAAAGTAGATTTAAAAAGACACGAATTATGGAACCATGTTGAGTATTTAACGAAATAATGATTGTTATTTAATAAATATGAATTTAAGAATTAGAGCACAAAGTCAAATAAAGTCATTTTGCGTAAAGATGAGACTTTATTATTCAGAATAATTATTCTGAGTAGAAAATTATGTAAGGTTTTGATTAGAATTAGCCATTAGATGTTTTTTATTATCAAGAGATGGCGTTCTAGTACCTATGGGAATACTGATTATATGAGGGGATAGTAACTGTTTCCTGCTAACGTAAAGAAAAAAATCCTATAGACTGGTGATTTAAACTGATAAGAATGCCTAAAATCATAGATAAAAAAATTTGCTCAATGACCTACGAGCTTATATAAATTTGTGGTAACAACAAAAGTTCTCCTACCATGATTCCATTTCACATCAAAGTTTGCCTTATAAAGTGATCGTTATTGACACAGCACTGCTTTCTCGGCTGAAATGTGACACCGCAATCGACAAACATTGAGGCGATGTCGACATAACAGAAGGTGCATATTATAGGTGTATAGTCTACTAATGAGTCCAAGTTATTAGTTAGTAGTAATTACAGGAATAATTTTTCTAGATGCACTCGCTCTCCTGCGTTTAATAAAACTCAAACTTGTACCTACCTACAAGATACCCCCTTTAAACACGCTCACACGCGCACGCACTCATCCACTTCCACACCCATATTGTACACACCTACGCACACGCTCACGCACACACTCTCTCTCTTTCTTTCACACACACACATACACACACACACACACACACACACACACACACACACACACACACACACACACACACACACACACACACACACACACACACACACACACACACACACACACACACCAACGAGCTTACTTACTCTTTATTGTTTGATTGTTTTACTTTTTCATATTTTTCATTTAAAATATCTTATATATCAGTGTGTAAAATTTTGAAATATTAACTTAACCACCAGGGAAGAAGCGAGTTATTCCCAATACAAGTGTCTCTGACTACTTACCGGGAAAACTCAGTAACATAATGTAAACTGATTTTTGGAAATAAACGTATTTTTTTATTTTTTTATTTTTAAGTTACGCAATAGTTGGGGAACTTTGACATTCATTATGATTATGACGAATATGTTGACTTTTGGTGGCAAAGATTATGTCACAGATAGGTAATAAATGCATTGGAATGTCTTTTTTTAAAATGGTTACATAGTTTTAAAAAAGAAAAGAAAACTAGCACTCTGAAATGTCACATGTATTTGAATGGTTGCAGAAGTAGATAATATTCTGATGAAATCTATAAGTTTTATTTCTGTACCTCTTAAGATTTTTAAGTAATAATGACCTAATAATGAGTCATTATAATTGTGATGTATGTACTATTTTCGTATGTAAGCCCTAGCTAGGTAATTGGGCAACTTGTTTTGAAGCCTATTCAGACAAGGAAATAAAACCCAAAAAGTAGCATCCAGTCTGGCAACTTTTTTCACTGCCAATCATCGGTGTTGCCGAAAAGTTTGTATGAGCGCTGCTCTCATTTGCTGATATACAGGGTGCTACATTTATTTATACTTTCTTGGACACCAAAAATTTGGACAAAGGGCGGATTTAATGCCTTGTGGCATTCTTTACCAGTAGTGCCTTTGGGCTAAGCAGAAATGGCTAAGCAGTGAACTCAGTGGGTTAGCCCCACTGAGTTGCCGCAGTGAGCTCTAAGCATAAGGGCTGCCACAATAGCTCAAACCTGGTCGAGATAGCAATAATAAGGCCCAAAAAACCAATAATAACGAATAACTATGCTCCAGTCAAACATTGGCACATATTTTCACCTAATCTGTACCACATTTACCAATGTAAATAAAATTATTTGATTCGATTTGTAATAAGTGCACTTACTTTGGTTAATTTTACCAAAAGCATGGCCAAAATTGGTTCTGTATTCTTTTTACCCAAAAAGGTTTATATTCTGCCTACTGCGATGTACAATACAGGGTGTATAATACCGGCGGCACGCGAACGTAGCACACGTCGTGCGTCACACGACAAATGCAAATGTGCTTTTGTATTAACTACGAACAGGGTGCGTCCATTTTTCTGGTGATTAAAAAAAAAACTGTAAGTAAGTGCTTGCGAGTTTTTTGTAACGTTAGTGTTTCTTGAAATAAACGTAAATAATTTCCAAGCCTTTGTGCGGGAATACTTAGTGTATTGATGGTTAGTTGACCTGGCATTAAACAAAAGAAGATCATAGAAGAAGTGGAATAATAATCCCAAGATAGTTTTAAGATTCTTTCATCTACTTTTCTAAAATTAGATTTGAATCATCCGAAGTTAAAGAACATGATAGCGTTTTTATTTTGGCAGCTGCTTTTTGAAGGTTTATTTCGGTTTATGCCTTCCTAACATACGTCTAGGCGGTAGTGCTGTACATTGGAAAAGTGGTTTTACTACTTTATGTTGTTCAATTGTTCAAATATTATCTAGTAACATAGTGAAATATTGTTACTAACGACATTAGATCTAGTTGTTTGAATTAAAAAAAAGTTAAGCAGGCATTTAAATATTCTGAGCGACCTGTATAAGCAATGAAGGTAGACGCAAATTCGGGCCTAGCCGGTGCCAGGCGCGGGCTTGTAATTGCGGCGCTCACGTGTGCCCGTATGACTGCTAATGCTCTATCTTCTTTAATTACGTATCTTCACGCTATGGAAGTGGAACTTTTTATTTTTATTTCCTAGTTATTTTGGGGCTAGGGCTGAGCTGTAGGCTACTAGCGGGGTCCCAGGTGGCGGGTAGTGAACGGTCACCAGATATGTTGGTAACGGGCGAATATGTTGAATAAGCAGTCGCCGACCAAACAGGGGCAGGGTTACCAGAATGTAGTGGGGAGTCCAGTGGGATGAGCTTCTCTGTTAAAAGCTACAATATACAGTGACGATTCTGTTTCATGGCGAGCAAACATCATCAGGCTGAAGATATATAAGGCTTTTGACTGGGTATAAAGAGGTGTGAAAGGCAAGAGGGAAACCGTCACACTATCGTCCCTTATTGAAGTTTTTATGAAAAAATCTTCACCGACAAGAGCTTAGCTCTTGTTGATGATGATGATAAGGCAACAAGGCATGCACTTGATGAATATGTTCATCTGTTTCTTGGATAATACTTGCCCTCATATAACCTGGCGCTTTTTGTATTATTTGCCAGTTACCTACAATGTTATGCAGATATAAAATTTGATTTTTTATATGATTGGTCATCCATTTTATACTTTATTAGTGAAATGAAGCTTTTTTTGCTAAAAAATTGGTCCTTCCTACTTAAATTACTGTTGCAAAAGACTAAACAAAACGTGTTTAGTTTCCGCAGATTTCGAGTTTCGCAATAAAAACGTTTCATGTGGCAATAAACCCATTGTCCTTCCCAGTCGATTTCTCATTCGATTATTCGGCATTAAATCGATAAAAGGTCGACACGGACAACACACGGGTCGTGCTACTCTGCTGCGAGTGCTGTGACAGCCGACCGTGGGACAGTGACGGGACACGCAAACGGACGCAACTGTGACCAACCGATTACCAACAATCGATTTTTCAAAATAACGGTAGCATAAGCGATTTACATCTCGGTAGTTACGTAGCAATTTGTGAGCGTGATCGATGAAATTTCCTTTTGCGGGGAAACGTTTGCTCATTGAAGCTTCAACTGTCATTTCATAAGGCACGACGCGAATGCCACAGTAATTGTAACGCGTCCGACTTGTGTTGGCCTGTGAAAATGTTCGGTTGGACGGGGTTTTTGGTTAGAATAGAAGGGCAGGAGGGGTCGAGATGGTTTGGTCGCGTTACACATTGTCACCAAGTCGCACGATCTCACTGTCCGGCGGAACGTGACGAGTTACGCGTGGTCGCCGTTTTTATTTCTGCCAATGACGGGTGTCGAGGCGTGGTGCGGCCAGCGCGGATCCCAGTATAATGCATGCGTCTTTGTTAGCTCTTATGTGGAGGGAGAAGAGTCTATTTTATGTTTAGCTCTGCGGCAGTAAAATTGTCGTCGCGTAACCGGTTGGAGTGGGAGTGATATGTTTTTTTCGCTGTCTACACACGCCCACCGTTCGCAGTGGATCGTCAATAGAGTAATCGAGATGTGATTGCGTCGACAGATTTCTAAATTCATTTCTGTTTGGCCTGATCGACTGCTTTACCTATCAAGGCTTGAAAAAAAGTTTTTCAAATTTCCAGGCCATTGTTAACACAGGTTTGGTATTTGTTTCTGTGAATTTCATATTAACGCTTTTTCTTACTTTACGTATTTTTTGAGTTGATCGTGAAATCAAGACGTGACGTGATTTTCTTTAATTAAAATATTGATATGATGTTTTATAACGGTTTACCAGAATTCCAGACCTATAGATCTATTTCCGAGAAAATACTTCTGCCTAACCATCTCGTTTATTTTATTAATAAATTAATTCCCAACCGTTGTACCTATACCTGACGATGACAACGCAATACGCATCTAACGATAGCGCGCCATCGCTTAATAATGACATTAGAACGAAACTTAATCTTTTGTCCGTAGTTTGATCTCTATTACATCAAATGCGAGCTCATTTCGGGTATCGGGTTAACAGTAACATAATTGTGGTTAAAACTTGTGTTGTAATCCGGCTAGATATCTAAGAGATTCGTCTTTGTGAGATTGTCCGCTATTAGGGTCAGCGTGCACTAGATTCTAGCATTTTAGCTGACGCGTAAGTATTATGATGACATGCTTCAGTCTGTTCTCAAAGTTAAGTCAAAGCCGATGCAATTTATGCGATGAAATATTAAAATATTTAATTAATTAATGAATGAAAGTTGTGTCTGTAACTTAAGCCGAGAGAGTCTAGAGGTGTTTCCAATAGTATGATTTTGAAATTAGAGAGCGTTCCATACCTATAGCTAATTAACTATCTGTAATTGCATTTTAGGAATGTATTTAACTACTTGTAAAAGTTTCTTAAAATCGCATTCCATAATGTAGTTTTAGTACTATCCTAAATTGAAGACCAAATTAGTCCCACTTTATTTTGTCTTATTAGAATCCAGGTTCATGTATTATGTACTTATGTGAACTGTTCTTATGTGTACCTACTTATGTGTTTACAATATTGAAAACTATCATACGTATATGATATCTCTGCCTATTGACTATTTCTTACTTTATTATTTACTCCCAAAATGTTTCCCAGTCTACGTTGGCCCTTATAAAAGTGACGCGGCGCGTGCGCCCGCCAATTCGTGGGTCATCGACCTGCTTATCTGTCAAAAATATCGGCCATTGTTTTGGTAGTGATTGTTTACTTCTTTTCGGTAGTTTCTAGTGGCCAGTATTGTCTTTTTAAGTGGTCAGAAAAGAGGTGGCATGGTATGGCTAAATTTGGACTAGTTAGAATAAAAAAGAATTGAGCAGCGTATTTGCATTGCTGCTAAGTATTTACTTTACTGAATTTATATTTATTTTATCCAAAGTACTGTACAGTTTTTGAGGATAAATAAGGAAAAGCTGATATCGTTTTTAGATTGTAAAGTGAATTGTTAGATTGATATTTAAGTTTGTAATCTAGATTCCTTATTGGTAGATGTGTATTTTTTAATATGATTATTAAATCAATCTTGAAAGTGAACTCAAATGTAGTCCATGAACATTATCTTCCCACGATACACAACAGGAAAAAACAACATTCGAACAATAAGTTACTCACATGAGACAAAAAGCTAGCGATTAAATCTGGCTCATCACTACGTTATAATGGCGAGATATTAACCCGTATTCATAACCCAGTCTAAAGAAAGTTAGACTTGGGAATGAAAATTTATGGCATTTACCAAGTTCATGGTTCTTATAATAAGTATACGTCAGTGGGATTATCTAATAGTAATAGTCCCCCTAGCCGATTTCGACTACGTTGGCCAGTCACAACGACTAACCGGGACATATTATAGTGCACAAGTGTGTGCGCAAATACAGGTGCACTCTCTATTTCTTTCACTCTCGTAGCCCGATGGGACAGCAATCTGACACGACTGGAGAGAGATTAGGCGCAGGACCAACGGCTTAACGTGCTTTCCGAGGCACGGGGGTGAAACACCGCCAACTTCCAAACTCCGGGCTACCCTGAAAATTTCTATTAGAAAAATCCAGGTGCATATTTTTGGCCCGACCCGGGAATTGAACCCGGGACCTCCGGCGCAGCCGTCGCTTTAAAATGCGACCCTCTTTCCGCTGCGCCACCGAGGCAGTTATCTAATGGTTTCATAAGACCGAATTCGGCTACCTAAATTAATGTACGGATAACAGCCCGTCAAGGTAAGCACTGCGGTATCTTATGCTGTTTTAATAAGGCTAGTTTGCAACAAAAGTGGGTAGCCTGGCAGTGGTACTGCCGACTGTATACATATTAGCAAGATACTATGTAGAGATTGGATGAGAAGCAAATAGGAAGATTTAAATTGGTTGAATTTCAGTGTACTATTAGTAAAAAGTCCAAGTAGAATCAATGTGAAATAACAGTGTCAGTGAGTTTGTAGCAAGTGGAACTATAAGATGAAAGTTATACCTTCAGTAACTATACCATTTTTATGAGGTTTTTGCCTGATAGTAGTATATAGTTACAAGAATTTACTGCAAGCCAGTCTTATGAGATATATCTATCTGTCACAAAAATGGGGTACTATTTATGAGTACAGCCGTCATCGATGGTATCGACATCGATACTCGATAGCATTCACACGTCGCACACGCGCCGTGCCTCGAAGAGCGGGTGCTTTGTGTTTATCGGTTATCGACATCGGTTTTTCGGCGGTCCCGTCACTCAAACCCGGTTTGAGGTTTGTGCGCACGTCGATATGTCTATGTTGCAGTATGAGTGGGAAGTTAGACTTACTTTAAGTACCTAATTTTTTAATATTTCAAGCCTGTGCTTACAATTAATCAATTGTTAGTGCGGCTGATTTCGAATTATAGGGCTAGTGCTAGCTGGTAGGGCCCAAAAGATAAGGATACATGATTCGGCTTTTTCAGGGTACATTTATTTTTATATTTTTAACTGCATATTTGGTTCATATGTGTCATTTCATAACCTAAATTGAAATAAAGATTTTGAATTTTGAATATTTTTGAAGAGTTCTGAAGCATTCTAACAAAAATAGCACCAGTCATTATGATATCAATTAAAATTATCACTTACTTTAATCTAATCGTACTTACTTTAAATACAAGAATTTACTTTAAATAATAGCGGTCATCGAATTGTTGGTGAATGCAGGAAACTACGTCCATCCTAATAGGAATGAAAACGTCTTTCCATAGGAGAAGATTTTCGGCTTCCAATAAGATACCTAGTTAGAATATAAACTGACACGCGCACTTATTTATTTTTTCATTATAATTATAACGTAGCCAAATTTCCTATATGTCAATTCTTGCTTTTAGTTGATAGGCATTTTCTCACATGGCAATATTAAATAAAGAATTGATTTTGGTCATTAACTAATACGCCGAAGTGCCACCGCTGCCAGTAACAGATCGGAGCTGATATATCGATAGTATTGGAGGTATTAAGTTGTGTAAAGACGCATCGTATCTCTTAGTCCATCTGCCGTCTGTCCGTCCGTCCAATGTCCGATTGGACATGAACAAGATGAGTTAACACCTTTCTGTGCTTTAATTGCGAAATCAAAGATACGTGGCCGTGTCTTTTTGGGAAGTTTACAAGAATTCATCTTAATTTGTTCCATAAAGTCCACTTAACGGAATAGATTATGATGAATTATTGGTTACTTCGCTGCCGACTAGTTACTGACCAGTCTTAGTAAATGCATATTTTTTTTCCGTACGTTTTCAGTAACTCGAGTTTGATTATACATCCTGCCTGACTTTTAGTAAACATCACTCATCACCCGAAAAAAACAACAACAAGCATTTATAACTGGCCAACAATAAAAATCAATACGCAAAAATCAAGGGCACGTATGTTTATGGAAGGGTCAGGACCAATCGTTCGAATTTCAAAAGTGCTCTCCAAACGGATTACGCGGGGCTACTCACTGGCCACTCAAGTTCAGCGACCCCGCAATATTAAAAAGTTACGGACAATGGGAAAAGTAGGTAAATTTGAAAACAGAATGTCAATAGCCGCCGGCCGGCCGAACCTGCCCCACGCGCCCTTGACTTGCGGAGATAAAAAGGGGGAGATGACCGACACCCCCGGCCCTGCCCACGCTTGTGGTTTATTACGTTTTTTATCGGCGGCCAAAGTCCGAACTTAAAATGCAACTGGCTGGAAAAGTTGATGTCAGTAAGCAGTTAATTTTAGAAAAAACTAAGATTACATAACTTGACGTGAATAAGATCTTGGTACTAACTCTATTAAAAATCTCTTAAAAAAATGCAAATTCAATTTTCTCTAAATTATCTTTAAAATACTTATTATTAAGTAATAAAAAAGTAAGTATTTCATTGATAATAGATAAATCTACAAGAAACATATTTTGCTGTAATATTTTTGCTAAGAATAAATTTCAAGAGCAATGTGTAGGTTGTTTTATGAAAATAAGTACCTAGGTTACCTATTTTGTTGGTAGTATGGGTATGTTGGTATGTTTTATTTTAACATAGCTTTAGTAAGTCGCTATCCAAATCAGATTTATAAAATTAACATGCCAAAAAAACACAAATATTTTGATGAACACTGGACGAATAGAATTTAAAAATAAATATTTATAAAAAGTTTTCACCGAAAATCAGGGCACGCACATTTGCACAGATTACAGCATTACACAATGGCGCGGGCATCAGCTGATCGTAAAACTGTCCCCTCGGTCGGGCGACCTTGAGCGCTACCCCACTATTGAAATTAAAAAGGAGCCGGGTCACTGGAGCTTTGCACTTTTAAAAATGGAATTACCAGTTTCAACGCGGGGGCATGACCGTTGCGAAATTTTTAG
This sequence comes from Pyrausta aurata, assembly GCA_963584085.1. Lineage (NCBI taxonomy): Eukaryota > Metazoa > Arthropoda > Insecta > Lepidoptera > Crambidae > Pyrausta > Pyrausta aurata. The sequence continues at coordinate 3,684,370 of OY757269.1, read as the reverse complement.
TTTTTTTTTCTTGCTGCGCGGTAAGGCTAGTTTGTAAACTAGTGTTGCAGGTTACAACTTCATGGATTAACAATAATTTCGTTTCTAAATCAGAAGATAACTACTCGACTCGTGTTATGTCAAACTACAATTATCTAAAACGTCGCCATCATAAATATAGGTTGTTGCTTGGATTCAAAGCATATCAAATTCAATCATAATAAAAAGCGTTGAGTCAATGTAAGCTCCAAACTTACTATTACATAATACATTTCATACTTCTTGTTTTTCAAACAATTTACACATAAGTTCCGTACCTCACAAATAACTTGCAATGAAGACATACTAAGTTATGGGCTAATCAAAGAGATTGCCAAATTCGGGTTAGTATACCTGCGCCATTTTAGGAGATACAATTAGCCCTACCCTGATAGGGGACTATAGCCCTCGGGGCATAAAACCGGTGCTAGAGGGTACCCGACCACTGAGCTGTTTGAGAGTACTACAGATATGTGACTTAATAGATGTTACGAGTATGTGGCTGATGTTGTAAAGCTTTTGACACGGTCTCTGTTCCAATCCTTGTGCGTAAATTAGAAAAAATTGGGATTAGGGGTTCCATTCTTTCAATTTTCCAGGATTATCTTAGTAACAGGAAGCAAAAGGTCAAGCTTAACCAAGATACCAGTGATTACATTGATATGCACTATGGGGTACCTCAGGGTAGTGTACTTGGCCCTACTCTATTCCTGGTGTACATAAATGACTTGTGTACAAAGGATATACTAAACGCTAAAATCTTCACTTATGCAGACGATACTGCGATAGTCTTTTATGGACGTACTTGGCATATTGTAAAACAAAACGCTGAAAGTGGTATGGCCACGGTTTCGAAATGGCTTAAATGTAATCTCCTGTCATTAAATACTAGCAAGACAAACTACATTTGTTTCAGTATAAAAACTAACATGCAACCAAGTACTGATTTTAGTTTGAAAATACATGAATGTAAAAATTTTGCAAATGAAGACTGTAATTGTCCTTCAATAAAAAGAGTAAATCGTATGAAATATTTAGGAGTTTTAATTGATCAAAAACTATCATGGTATCCACAAATTGAATTAGTATCATCTAGAATTAGAAAATTTATTTATATGTTTAATACATTAAGATACGTTGTCCCATCTCATAAAAGCTCAAAAAATCTACTTAATGAAATATACCTTGCACTGGTCCAGTCTATAATTACCTACTGCATACCTGTTTGGGGTGGAACCTATAAAACGCGATTTATTGAAGTTAAAAGAGCTCAGAGAGCACTTATAAAGGTAATGTACCATAAAAAACGACGTTTTTCTACTAAAGAACTTTATGAACTCAGTGACTTGCTTTCGGTGCGTAAACTTTATATACTAAACATCATCTTGAAAAAACATAAAAGTACCACGTACGATCAAAATATAGAAAACCGGAGACGAAAAGACACTGTCTTGAAAGAACCTACCACAAGAACGGTTTTTGCTAAAATGCAACATGATGCACGTTCGGCTCGTCTATATAATTTAATTAATAAAAAAATACCTATTTATAATAAAACGTATTACGACTGTAAACTTACTTTAACATCATGGATAAAAAGCCTTATGTATGAAGAGATTGAATCAATTTTAAAATAAACTAAACTGAATATAAGTAAAATAAAACTAATCTTAAAATCTGTAAAGTTAATCGTGAGTAAACTAAACTATTTTACATTCTAAAATGAAATGCATATAACACACTATCACACAGACACAAACACACACACACACACACACACACACACACACACACACACACACACACACACACACACACACACACACACACACACACACACACACACACATTCTTTTAAGTATATTTGTAAATGCTGTACACATGTTTAAATAAGGTAATAGTTTATTTATTCTTAAATAAAATTATAACAATGTTATGGAAGAGCAGAGGCTCCTGGCACAAGTACCTTTGTACTTAAAAGGAGTCTCTAGCCACTTACTGTGTTACTGATTCGACTGTTTAACGTAAATAAATATTTTGAATATTTTTTTGAATGTTGTAGTTTTATTTTTTTTGGATATCGAAGGTATACGCCAAAATTCAGTCACGTGGTACGCAGACGCTACCTCGATATGGTAATGTGTCAATTATCTGTTGCAAGTACAAGTTCTTAACCGTTTAATTCTAAGAATGACTTACTTAACGTCTCAATAAATTATCTACATTTGTAGCCAGCGCTTTATTCATATAAATTTAATAATTAATTTAGTAAACATCGACATTTACACCTCGTTTTGACGGACAGTGATATCAATTGCTTGAGTTACACTAGAAAATGTGAAAAAGGTCTGGTTTTCAAACGACATAGATAGGTCGGCTTGCGTCATCTACTCAGATGCATCTCTACATGCACTCCCATAAATTGGCTATTAATTGGTCATAATCGTAATTGTACTAGAATATAACGAATTCTGACGTCATTTCCATGAATAAACTGCGTGAAATGATAGACTGATTGACATGTCATTCATTATCGGTTATACAGGGTGTCCAAGGAAAAAAAGTAAAAAGGTAGACCAACTCTAAGGCATCAACTTATTTCCTAGACTAGACAATATCTATTCTATTCTACATGTGTACGCGTTGAGAGGGATTGGATGGTGCTATTTTAAGTACAATAAGATATTTCAAGAGAGATTGTATTTTTTCTTTCACTGTAAAAGAACACGAGTCGAACGAGTCAAAAAAAAAATAGATTAAGGGTTGATTTTCCAAAAGTCAGATAAGAAATATTTGTAGAACAAAATACAAAATGGCTAAGTTGAAAACGTCACATAATTGTCAGCAATCATACGTTACTGTCATTTTTAAAATCAGTCGCTTTATAATTTATCAGTCTCATATGTTTTATCTGACCATTGAAAAATCGACCCATAAAAACATTGCATGCAAGTACATAAGAAATTGGTTTGCCACAAATATGTTAGCAATTTATTGAGTATTTATATTTTATTAAATTCCCTTAAAATACAAGACAAGTTGTAACATTGCGCAAGATGTTGTACCGAATAAAAGGGTATTTTTTGTAGCCCATAGTATTAAAATCCTATTACTCATCTTATTGTATAAAAAGCAAAGGTGTGTAGTCATATGATTTTTATTTTTTCTATGTATTTAAAGCATAAACTTACGTCAATCCACCGTTACATAATCTTACTTTCTAACAGTTGTTCAATTGTTTTAACAGCTTTTGTGTAACAGTTCTTTGTTCAAACGTTACGAGTTTTCCAAGAATTACGGCATCATTATCAAGTGTTCATAAATTGGTTTTCGGAGCGGGGATCACAATTCATAAGCGCTCTCACGGGCCACCTGGATGCGGCCACTAAAATAACGATAAAACTATGACTATCTATTTAAGAAGTGTTTGTTAGTAAAGTATTATTATTGTTAAAGAAAAACAAGGCCACGAGGTCTTGTTTTAAAATCAAATTATCTTGATTTGAAATAAACAAACATACAAATTCAACGTAACCGTAAACTGTACGACATAGATAGGTCGGCTTGCGTCATCTACTCAGGTGCATCTCTACATGCACTCCCATAAATTGGCTATTAATTGGTCATAATCGTAATTGTACTAGAATATAACGAATTCTGACGTCATTTCCATGAATAAACTGCGTGAAATGATAGACTGATTGACATGTCATTCATTATCGGTTATACAGGGTGTCCAAGGAAAAAAAGTAAAAAGGTCTCTCTCAGGCAAACTCAACTCTAAGGCATCAACTTATTTCCTAGACTAGACAATATCTATTCTATTCTACATGTGTACGCGTTGAGAGGGATTGGATGGTGCTATTTTAAGTACAATAAGATATTTCAAGAGAGATTGTATTTTTTCTTTCACTATAAAAGCACAAAATAACGAGTCAAAAAATAAAAAATAAGATTAAGGACCGATTTCCAATAGTCAGATAAGAAATATTTTTCGAACAAAATACGACATGGCTAATTTGAAAACGTCACATAATTGTCAGCAATCATACGTTACTGTAATTTTTAAAATCAGTCGCTTTATAATTAATCAGTCTCATATTTTTTATCTGACCATTGAAAAATCGACCCATAAAAACATTGCATGTAAGTACATAAGAAATTGGTTTACCACAAATACGTTAGCAATTTATTGAGTATTTATATTTTATTAAATTCCCTTAAAATACAAGACAAGTTGTAACATTGCGCAAGATGTTGTACCGAATAAAAGGTTATTTTTTTGTAGCCCAAGGATTAAAATCCTATTACTCATCTTATTGTATAGAAAGCAAAGGTGTGTAGTCATATGATTTTTATTTTTTCTATGTATTTAAAGCATAAACTTACGTCAATCCACCGTTACATAATCTTACTTTCTAACAGTTGTTCAATTGTTTTAAAAGCTTTTGTGTAACAGTTCTTTATTCAAACGTTACGAGTTTTCCAAGAATTACGGCATCATTATCAAGTGTTCATGAATTGGTTTTCGGAGCGGGGATCACAATTCATAAGCGCTCTCACGGGCCACCTGGATGCGGCCACTAAAATAACGATAAAACTATGACTATCTATTTAAGAAGTGTTTGTTAGTAAAGTATTATTATTGTTTAAGAAAAACAAGGCCACGAGGTCTTGTTTTAAAATCAAATTATCTTGATTTGAAATATACAAACATACAAATGCAACCTAACCGTAAACTGCTTCTTCTTCTTTGATGTTCCCAACGTATTTTTACTCAGACATTGATAAGCATAAACATTACAACTTCAGAAACTAACATTCAATTAAAATAAGCAGCGCAAAGAGCACTGTATTTAGGTAATGTACGAGTATTAATGAGTTCATGTGATTTAAATTTAATAGAAATGGTGGATTGCATTGCATCATGTATTGTACTGTTTGACTTTAGTTTATGATTTTAAAAAGTTTATATCAAACTGATTTTTTTACAGCATAATTCTCCAGAACACAATTCAAAATACCGCCAGCTTTATGTCCCCAAAGCGATCGGAGGCCAACGTCCACCGCGTTCCATTGATTCGGCTTTCTTCAAGAAATCACGTCTAACACCGGATGACGATTCGTCGCGGACATAGACCAGAACTAGCACTGACCATTCTTAAACTACCCCGGCTTCCTAAAATCCACCTAAACTAAGTATCTTTACGGTTGAGATTCGAAAAACTAAAAGAGTTGGTAAAATAAGTAGTAATATAGCCTCTAAGCGAGGGCGTTTAAAGTAGCAATCGGTGTTTGGTCAGTCGGAGCGTTTCCAATCGGTTGGAGATGCGTTCCGCACTGATACATGCCACTACACACTGATTCTAACTAGAATGTCTGGCTGTACACCTGCTAATACAAAATGAGCGTAAATGCAACCGGTTAATGGCAGCTTCCGGAGGTTGGTGTGAGTAGCATTTAATAAGAATCTGGAAATCCCTCGCTGATACCATCAAGACTTCATCGTCGAAGTATTTTTTCAAGAAGTTAATTCGTGAGCATTTCTCAGTGAGAATACCACGTGATGCTTTAAAGTCTAGGTTTGGTTTTTCTCTGTTTTATCTATAATCATAAAACTAGGTACTAGGCTAGAAACCATATACACCGTCACAGCTACTCGTATTAATAATAAGACAAACATACAAAATGTTTGAAGAAATTCGATTTGGTAAAGAACTGCACTGTACTCCAATACGTGTGTTGGTAGAAACACATTCATTTCTGTGATATGTCACGCTTCGTTTTCACTTAACCATAGTATAGGTTGCATTTTGTAAATATTGCTTGCTTTTAGTGAGATTGCAGTTTACATTATTCTAGCTCTACGATAAATTGTGGTTAAAGGTAATCATTTTAAATATTAACTATGTTTTGCAGTTACCAATCTAATCAGAAAACCTACCTAAACGTTTAACCTTACCACAAATAAATAAACAAGGTTTGGAAAGAGTTTAAAGGTTAGTGTCTTAAGTGAAATGTATGTCACCCTTATGCCATATGATTTGATTGACGTTGATTTAAAACTAGCCATATTATAATTAAACAGTGGTTCGAACCTAGTTAAATTATTTATTGTACAGCCGTTAGTATCTACATACGAATAAAAAAATCTTGATTACTTCGTTTCTGTTTTAATAATGCATTGGTTCTCCCTTTCAAGTCATCATCATCATCATCATCATTATCAGCCAAAGGACGTCCACTGCTGAACATAAGCCTCCCACGGCTTTCCACAGCGACCGATTGTGAACGGTCTGCATCCAGTGCGATCCTGCGATTCCTTTCAAGTATAAAGGTAATCATTCTAAAAAGAATAACTGTTGCATGCTCGTAGTATTCTGTAAATAATTATGTATTCAGCTCTTCCTTATAGTACGTACGAACGTAACTGCCTCGGTGGCGCAGCGGTTAGAGGGTAGCATTTTATTGCAACGGCTGCGCCAGAGGTCCTGGGTTCAATTCCCAGGTCGGACCAAAAAATATGTACCTGAGTTTTCTGTTTAGAAATTCTCAGGGAAGCCAGGAGTTTGGAAGTTAGCGGTGTTTCACCCACGTGCCTCGGAAAGCACGTAAAGCCGTTGGTCCTGCGCCTGATCTCTCTCCGGTCGTGTCAGATTGCTGTCCCATCGGGCTATGAGAGTGAAAGGAATAGAGAGTGCACCTGTGTTTGTGCACACACTTGAGCACTTTAATATGTCCCGCGCAGTCGGTTGGTCCTTGTGACTGGCCACCGTAGTCGAAATCGGCTAGGGGGACTATTATTATAGTACATATTATTTAATATTGCCGTACGGTATTTTACCAGCTAGTTTTGTTCCAAGAAAATAAGACCGCCTGAGACTCAATACAGCAAATAATGAGGTGCTTGATCTAATTTCAATGCAGAATTACAATGCCCTAGTTATCAATTGTGTCTACAGGGGAACAACGTGAGAAAAATAAAGACAGATCAATCTTTTGTGCAATGAATAAATATTTTATTTATTGTTGATTTTTGTTTTTATAGTGTTTTGTCACTATACAAACTTAATATATATATAACTTAATATAATTTAACATAAGTGTCATTTTATGACCTAAATTGAAATAAAGATTTTGAATTTTGAATTAATAATATAAATTGCACTTGTAACACGGGGTTCGATTCCTCGTTTGTCACAGAGTCACGGTTGTTTTAAATGTGCAATTTATATTTTATTTATTTTTAGTTCTACTTATTTTGATTAGGATAAAATAACCTAAGCTCACTATGGAGTTATGCTGATCCGTATCACATGACCGTTAAGAACTGCCAAAAGCGGACTCAGTTTATAAAGTACTCAAAATTTAACTGAAAAAAAAACTAATATAATATGTAAATGACATGTAAAACAAATTGCCTTCACACAAACAGTAAAAATACCGTATTTTTCAATTATGAGTTAGTAAGATAGAAACTTCGTCCAATCACATAATTGATTTGCTACAAGTTTCGTAGCACGTGTGTCGTAGCACACGTCGTTGAATTCTTTTCCATGCGCAATGCGCATACGCCGCTACGCACATGTGTAGCGTGCTACGTGCTACGGACTACGGGTATTTCGTCTACGAAGTGCTACGATTTTTTTATATTGAAAAAGTATTGATTTGGCCCTACAGAATACGTACAGCATTAAATGTCAAGGACACAAAATAATGGTGGTCAACTTAGTTATATTTAAAGAACTAAAAAGTTTGTTTGATTGAGCGCGCTAATCTCAGGAACTAGTGATCCGTTTTCAAAAGATATTTTTGTGTTTGGTAGTTTATTGCTCGAGAAAGTCTATTAAACATCACGCTGCAACTTATAGGAACGAAGTAAAATTATATATTAGTCATACGCGCGGTCCGAAGTCGCGAGTGACTGCTAGTATAATATAAAAACTGTGAGAAATGAATTTATTACGTATTATAGTCGGAAACGGCACATAGAAGCAACTCTTATTTACTGAGTTGCGACAATACATTTCAGAATGCGTTCAAAATCAAGCAGGTACCTGAAATACAGTACAGATGTACTAAAATACATCAGCACACTGCAGTATAGCAGTGAATTGCAAGCTGTACAATATCGAGAAACAGACTGCATTCTACGATCGCAGTAAATAAAAAGAGTATTGCTGCACCGTTCGCGTCCATATGAATCAAGAAATGAGCGATGCAGCCAAAAGAAATCTGCATCATATTAAAAATTCTCTCAAATCATACTATCCATCCGTTGGCCATTAATACGAGGCGGGATTGTTTCCCGCATCCATTATGCATTCGACCGTTTCCGATCGCAATCGGGTCCCACCCATTGTATGCATGCACACTCTTTCACACACATACGGATGGAGTGAGATGAAACCGCGTTAATTTCACTGGCAATTATAATTCTCGTTTCCGCGTCTCTCTCTCGCGCGTATCTTTTTGTTGTCTGTCCCTCTTGGGGGGGTAAGACGCGGGATATGTTGGATTTTTTAATAAAACCGCGCCTGTGTGCGCTAAGTGATATGACTTGTTCTTTTTAATTTCGTTGCGGAGGCTTGCGGATCATCTATCATGTTTTTTTTTATCCGCACGGGATGGGTATTGATTGTTTGTAGTAATGAAAGCTTGATTGGTACGATGTGTAATGAACTCAGGGGACGGGGGAGCGTAAAAGGTTTTTCCGTGCGATCGCTGTTTCTTTTATTCAAATTGTGAGAATTTTAATGAGGCGATGCTGGCAATTATTCGGAGTATATACGGAATATATTACTGGGAGATGTATGGCAATATTTCATGCGCTGTGAATTAAAAACGGGAAAGTATTTGTTGTGAAGAAGACTAACAAATAATGCAATCGTACTGTACTATTATCTATACATATAAAAGGCTTTGTCCTGAATGACTGACTGACGGATCAACGCACAGCCTAAACCGCTGATCGTAGAAACCTGAAACTTGGAAGGTGTGTTCTTTGTATGACGAAGGGATCCGATAAGAACGGATTTTTAGAAATTTCACCCCTAAGGGGTTGAAAAAGGGGTGCAAAGTTTGTATGGGAAAATGTGATTCTTTGGTCCGATCTACTTCAAATTTTGTGTAAACATTCTTTAAAAATAATAACGAAAAATGTGTATCAAATTTTATTTAAATTGATCTTATAACGGGGTTTAAGAGGGGTAGAAAGTTATTTTGGGGATGATTTGCCAAAAAATAGATATCAATACTTCTCGGTGCTTTTTATTTTATTTACTTTCATCTCACTCACATCCACTACTGTCCCTTTCACTCAGTTGTCAAATTCAAAGTCACAAAACGTCAATGCGGTACACTTAGATATTTTTGTGTTTGTGTTTTCAATGGTGTTTTCCAATAAATTTAAAAAAAAAATACTCTCATATTATTATTCCTGTAATTATGGTGTTTTCCAATAAATTTAATAAAAAATACTCTCATATTATTATTCCTGTAATGACTGTCCAAATCTGTATTCGTGTTTGTTAATAATAAATAGCTTGAGACAATGTGAGAGTGTGTGATGAGGTCAAACGAAAAGACTCTAAAAAACATTATTTAGTCACGGGTTTTCAATTATGAAATGAAGTTCGGTAAGTAATTTATTTAAACTTAATTTATAGTAGCAGCGTTTCTTTTACCATAAAGCATCAAGTTAAATGTTTTTAAAACTTATTTATTTTATACTATAAAATAGTGCGGTGATGCGTAATGTTTTGTTTATCGATATCGATATCTTGATCTGAGGGTCATCTTAGCCGTGGCGGAGGAGAAGGCTTAGATTTGAAGTATATCTCTATGTTTTTATGTTTTATTGAGATGAAATGAATAATAATGCATAATTTTTGTTTCAGGTCATTTCAATTTAAAAATGAAGCGGAATAGCTAGGATTTAACTAAGTGCACTTACTTGATCAATGCTTACAACTTGCTGCTTTTTCGAGTATGAATATTTTTCTGTATAACAAAGTAATATAGCAAAAGGCAAATTTAATTATTTTATGTTTTAGGTAATTCGTTTGGTGAAGTGTTTATATAAGAGCAACTTAAAATACAATTTAAGTTATTAAATATATTTTAAATGGTCTAGCTGATTTTATTGATTACAAATAGAAGTTTACATTGGTTTTAATTTAGTGGTGAATACTTTTTCGACAATAGGTCAAAACAAAGACAAAACCAAGATAAAATAATCAACTAAAATGTTTTTGCAAAGCAGTCCGGATATCGATATCAAAAAACTTAGTGTAATAAGCAGGACATCACTATTTTGTTTATTATGACACAATTGACAATTTATTTACTCGCCTGGTTTTGACATTTGAGTAGTCTATTCCTCTCTATGGTTTTTCCGTCACATTTATGAACTTTGTGATGATTACCATAGAGAAAAAAGGTTGTACATGGTGATTACTTACTAGAAATTATAAAGCTCAAGGGTAACTCTTAAGATAGGTAAGTACCTACAGCGGGAGTAGACTTGAGGGAAAGCTGCTTCTCCCTGGCACTGGTCTGTTGTATGGTTGTATAGCTTTTGCCCGCGACTTCGTTCGCGTGGACTTCAGGTTCGTCCCGTCTAGTAGCGCAAAAAATGAGTTTTTTTACGACCTCACATTAGAAACCTCAAAAATTGTAGCCTATATGTTATTCTGATGTATAAGCTATATTGTGGTAAAGTTTCATTCAAATCCATTCAGTAGTTTTTACGTGAAAGAGTAACAAACATCCATACATCCATACATCCATACATCCATACATCCATACATCCATACATCCATACATCCATACATCCATACATCCATACATCCATACATCCATACTTACAAACTTTCGCCTTTATAATAGTAGTAGGATAAGGCAACTGTTATATGCTCCAGATGTGTTAGATGGCTTACATGGTAAGGTTATAAAGGTAGTTCAATGACTGCAGGCTATAAAACAGTACGCTACGTCCTATGGGATCGCAGTAAACCAAAACGCGCAGACGAAGTCGCGGGCGGCCGCTAGTAATATACAAATGGAAGGTAGTGGTGAGAAATTATGAGTTACTTTGTATAAACTAGTTTGTACATACATTTAAAGGTTCAAGAGAATTAAACACCATTTTTAGGACCAAACTGTTCAAATAATCAGTCAAAAGCATTCAGCATCAGTCCAACCCATATACAAAAATATTACATCCTTTTTCCAAATCCAAACCAAATATAACAAAGTATCTCCAGCCCAGCCCATAACCCTACTCCCAAGACGCCACCAATGTACAGGTAAGTACATAAGGTACATCAGTCAGGACCAAAGCGGGTACAGGCACGCACAAAACAATGGCGCGCGACGGTTGACCTCGCGGCCTCCCCATGTCTTGCCGCCCGCCGGTAGCGCCGCGTGCAATTAATATGCCGAGGCGACCGCGTGTACGCCGACCGGGGATGGTTGATACTTGAAGCTTTTTTGGGTCAGTAAACAACTTTGTAAGTAAGGTTTAACTAAGCGTCTTGTAGGAGTCCTTAATATAGCTTTGTGTCTTGTTGAGGTATAAATAAATGAGTCAGAAAGTAAGTAGAGATTGTAAGCTTAGTATTGAATTATCCCTTGTACAAATCAGTAGACGGATAAAAAAGTAGAAGAAGCTATTAGTTATATCATTATGGATAACACTGTTTTTTTTTAAAAGCAACGAACTTTATTGTGATCTGAAATAAAGCGATCTACACAGGAAAGAATGAGTATATATATTTGATGTTTTAAAAGTGATGGCACATAATTATAGGTCATATCCAGAAACAGAAAAATAATACTTAATTTCTTAATAAGTTAATCAAAATTCATGATTATTCATAGGATTACAATGAAAAAAACAGTTTGTTTATTTCATATTTAGGATAAGTACGCATATTATTTTAAGTAACATAATTTTCCTAAAGTTTTCATGCGTTACCTTTTGTCACTACGAAAAAAGAGCAAAATATCAAAAATATCTAATTACAACGATCAAGCTATACCGGTTGACACATAACCCGTCCAAGTTTTCTTTTGCGAAAGAAGAGAGAGAATTTTTGATCAATAATTGTCACTGGGCGGCACCCTGCCCCCGTCGCAGGAGGGGGATGGGGGCATCTGCGACGCGGGGGCGGGGAGGGGGTAATTACGAGTGCGTTTTGTTACCCAGATGATAGGCGCGAAAAATGGCTTGCGCGTGCCTTTACGTGTCTTCTAGTTGTGAATATTCAAAGTCCGCCTCTCCGGCTGATGAAATATTGAATAGAACCGTAATTTATTCCCGAGCGGCTCGCGCTCAGTTCGGATATTGAAATTAGGCGCTGCTTTGCCTAAGAAAAGCGTTTGTTTGACGGCCCGACCTATAGAGGCCCTTTATGCCGCCAATAGCCTCGAAATTATTCTTTCTGACTTTCATTTTCCTTTGCGACTCTTGATGAGGACGTATGATATTGATCTGATTGAAATTCAACGAAATATAATTATTACGTCTTTCTTCAATCGAATGACATTACCACTCTACTCTGATTTCTTTGCATAGCATTTTATTTACTCTTTTCCTCTGAGTCGAACACCCAGTAGTTACTCGTAAAGATATAAATATAATGATATAAATACTTGGTCAATATAGGTATACATATTTTCCTGGTATCAAAATGTCTTTAAACATTGAACTACTATTAGTAACATATGCATCTGACACCGTACAAATCTCATGCGCTATGAATTGACCCCACTTAATCATCAACTCATACAAATGGTTTTATGTTCGAAATTCAAATTTTAAGAAATACGTTGTCCCCGATCGTATTTTCGCTACGTTTTTTGCTTGGCATAGCTTTTCTATACGTAGTAATAACAACGCACTGTCTTTAACACACTTTTTATTGCCTTGTGGTATTGACGCAATCACTCATTCTGTTGATCCAAGTGTAAGGTATTTTCCCTATACGTGTCCTTGGCAGCTTACGTTCCTTTATTTTTTATCACAAATGTTTTTTTACTGCCTTTTATTTTCTATATGTCTGCTTGTTTTGTTACAGAATACTAACAGAGAATAAAGACACTTGAGATTTTATTACGACCAACGCAAGTTGCATTTGAGTGAGATCTGTGTGAGAATAAAGAATATTTTTTTTGTGTTCATTTATTCTAATTTATTTCTGCTCCTTCGACTTAAAAGGTGCATTAAGTTCTTACCAAGGAGGTCTTAAGGAAATCTCAGCAGAAAATTATGCCATCTCAAGTCGTTTTGAAACATCAATGTGTGCTTGCGCAGTATTAATTAAGGAGTCGCAAATTAAGCAGGACAGAAGAATGCGTGGAGTGTGCAGACAAGCTATTGCACTTAGAGTGAGCAAATATGCAAATTCATGCTTTGCGAGTGCGTGGCGCGCGCTTTTAGAACAGCGAGCGGAGTGGAAAAGCCTTTTAATTAGTTTTTTTTATTAAAAGAGGTTATTTTTTTAATTTTTATTATATGCGCATTAGTAAGAGCGTGTTACAAAGAGATCGTGGCAAATAAATGTGACCTAAGAAAAGTTAAAGTTCATGTTTTCGTTACTTTAAATTAGGTGTATATTTTTTATTTATAGTCATTATTATTTGTTTAATAACTGTTGTTTACACAATATAATCAAAATGAAACCAGTTCTTTTGAGATCGTATAAATTAGCTGTAGTATATTAATTCTCTGCCGCAAGTCTCATGAGTGCCAAAACGACTGATCAATTACACTTCACCGTCTCCACAGGTTTCCTTGTCTCCCAGTGACAGCGTAAGAAGAGGGTGGTTAATGAATAAAAAAATTCCCGTTTTTTTTCCACAGCTCAGTGATTAGTTACCCTTATAATGAGTAGTGTATGTGTGCGTGTGTGAGGGGTAGTTCGTACGCAGTTTGATAAGGGTGTGCAAGGATTATGGGTTTTTTGTTATTGATCGGACCCGGCTCGGGATGCAAATTGCCGACTTAATTTTTAAGATGTTGGCAGCCTGTCTTGGGGTTGGGGTTTTTAAATTTCATTTAGAACGTGTTTTGTTTTGAATGCTGTTAGCGTTAGATTAAGATGCTGTAGGATCGAATAAACTGCGAGAAATTATTAGTAGTAGTGGTAGTTCTAATGAGATTCTTAGTGGACACCATATTTATTTTATTTTATTTTATTTTTATTATTACAGGAAAACCAGGGTTTTTAAACAGACAATATGAGATAGTATAGTTAACTCATAAACCTCTTACAGGTCCTCACATATAGAAATAGTATGAATTAACATAAACAATCGGTCAACAATACTGCCAAGCAACAAAATAACAGAATACAAAAAGAAAAAACAAATTGAAAACTATTTATGCAACTCGCAATCAAAGATCAAAAAAGCGCTCGCCCAATAACCGTCTTGTAAAAGTAATAGTAGAGTGGAACATGTCAAGATCTCCAGTTTTAAAGATTTTATTAAACTCGCTACAAGCCCGCAAAATAAAACATATAATATTAGGGTTTCCAGCTCATACAGATTACTCTTGCTTTCTGATTTTTAGGTCGCATCCAGCCCAGGGGGTGATCACTTTCGTGTCGGTGAGAGCTCACGCACACATAGACAAAATTATAGTAGTTGATCTAGTTTAAGTGTGGCCACTATTTGTACGAATTAAATGCATGGTAGATTCATAATAACTTAAATTACTCAAAAATCATTAAGACTGTGAAAATTTTCAACGAACTGCCTAAGTTTTACAGTGATTAAAAAAGATCACACAATAATTTTGCAAAAACAACAATTTACGTTATGCCTTTTCGTACAATAAAATATTTGGTAGACGTTTAAGTAGAATTTCCTAGTTGTAACTGGCAACATCTTTAGGTAATTCAAATGTGACATTTGTTTTGAATAAAAACAGTTGTGAGAAAGTTTTGCCGTTTTTCATGCTTGCTCTGTTTTCTATCAATTTCATTACAAATTTTCCCAAAGTTTTTCATTTCAACCAAATTTGAAGACCTGCGTCTCCTCCGTATTGCTTCTTTGGGGGATTCAAGGCTCATGTACCTACCATACGGTGTTGTGTTGTGAACTTGTGAGTGACTACTTTTATGCCAGTTTTACTGAGACACATTATGAGAAAGGACTTCAATAGTTTTAAGTACCCTGATCTGTGTGTTATTTATTTCGTTTACTATGTCACATATGTACCGGAGGTTAGTAAAAGTTCGCATTATTACGTGACTAGGTATCATTAGGTCTGTGGATGGAGGTTATCTAAAAATAAAAATAAAAATCTTTATAATTGTTTTATTTTTTGCAGTCGTGTAAATGTTCATTCGTTTTGTTTCGAGCAAGTTTGTGCAATTTGGCTTCAATCATAAATTAATAAATAGACGTTTCCTCAAAACTTCGTAATTTATTGCATCTAAACTTGCTCGAAATAAAATGAATGAATGAATGAAAAAAAAACTTTGAATAAGAAAGAACCCCACCGCTGCCCAGATTCAATTTTTTAAATTTTCCCGCCACAAACAGAATGGTAGATTTTCAAATTTCCCGCCAAATGATTACATTGCGACAGTGGCGCACTCTGTCCCTACTTCGCAGAAATTAAAATTGACAGTTTAACGTAGGGGTATTTTTTTTTATTCCTAGTGGTGCTTCTTCTCTTTTTGAGTATATATATTCTTTGATCCAGCCTGTAAGATAACAATACCTTCAAATAATCAGTAAAGATGACGATGATGTTGCCACCAAATAGGTTAGGTTTAAAGAGTTTATTCTAAAAAAAAAAGACAAGCCACTCACATGAGAATAGAATAACTTAAAGTAAAATACATCTAAATTCGAACGCCGAACTTAACAATAATAATAAAAAAATAAAAAAAGAAGCAGACAAATACTACGTGACAAAATTCTGAAAAAGCGCGGGAAACGTGGAACGTGGCGGGCGCGACTTTAAATTAATTTTGTTAAATTTTGTAGTTAATTGTAAAAAGTGATCAGTAGGGTGCTCTTTAGCTAGAGTATTTTTTATTTTTGTTGTGTATATATTATATTTTGTGTAGATAGCTGAAATTTTGGTAAGTTTGTAAATTTTCTTCATTATGGACGAGCCCCCCGATATAACGGGGGGTTTCGTTGGCCCTCCGGGCACACACTTTGTACCTCCTTCTGGGAATTTTGTAACAGTAGGTGGATCAGAAAAGGAAATCGAATGTGAAAAGGAAATTTTATTTCATTTTAACTGATGGCGGTGTAGGTTCAGGAAATTCTCCTAAGCCCCGTGTAAAACGGCGTCGTAAACATTGTTCTCGTCGTAAAGATGCAGTTGCAGTTGCAGACACAGTTGAGACTACTCCTGTTGTAAATAACAATACAAATATTCCTACTACTACACATACACCAGTTGGTCGACAAACTTACAATAGCAATGATTCTGCTCCTTATGTCATACATGTACAGAAGATAGCCGCTCAAGATTCCGGAACCACACTGCACCCTATCGTTTTTGGTAGAATTTTAGAACGTTATTCATTCCCTAATATAATTAAAGGAAGTTTGAAAAAAATAGGACGCAACAAACTGACTATATCCTTCTCGGACTGTGATAGTGCCAATGCATTCCTTTCTCATGGTTGCTTAGTGAAAAACAATTTGAAAGCCTTCATACCTACCTTCAATGTGACCAGAATGGGTCTTGTCCGAGGTGTACCTGAGGACTGGACTCCTGAAGAGATCATTGAGAATATCAGTGTCCCAGAAGGATGTGGAAAAATAATAAAGGTTAGGCGGTTGAACTTCAAATCATTTGTTAATGGATCACCTGTATGGAAACCGTCTCAATCTGTAGTGGTGACTTTTGATGGCCAAATCTTGCCCAAAAACATATACATGTGTTACACTTCACTTCCTGTGGATTTATATGTGTATCCTACTATACAATGTTATAATTGCTGTAGATTCGGTCACACAAAAGCCCAATGTAGGTCAAAGCCTCGCTGCTATAAATGTGGTCAGTTGCATACAGGTGAGTCATGTGAGGTTTCTGAAGAAAATGCTTCTTGCTGTTCATGTTCTGGTTACCATTTTGCCACAAACAAAGCTTGTCCTGAATTTATGAGACAGAAGAACATTAAGACTTCTATGGCTAACAACTCCCTATCATATAATGAAGCTTCTAAATTACATCCAGTTGCATCAAAATCATATGCCGATGTACTGACTTCAAAACCTATTAATCCTCCTGCCAGCTATGATATAATCTCACCTAGTGGTTCAAAGTCATATAGAAAAACTGTTTTCACTAAGCCTCGTCCTCCTCCAAGTTTACCCAAGGGTTATGATCAGGAAGCCCATAAGGCAATAATTAGAGATTTCTCAATTCCTACACCTTCTAATGGGTGTGCTTTGCCCTCAGTTACTGAACAGAATGATTTATCTCAACAACAGTTTTCTTTAGTTAATTTAATAATATCCTTAGTTAAAATAATACAGTCCAATACCAACACACCGTCCCACGCTGCTTATATTATTGATAAATGCTTTGAAGTGGTTCAAAATGGCGACGTTGGCAAGGGTGCTGCAATGGAATAGCCGCAGCATCTTGAACAAAAAGTCTGATTTGATTTATTTATTGAATAAATTCGAGCCCTCTGTCTTTGCTCTTGCAGAGACATGGCTCAAACCAATGTACAGTTTTAGAATTAATGGTTACTCAGTAGTCAGAGATGATCGATGTGATGGTTACAGTGGTGCAGCTTTGTTAGTTAAAAATGGCTTACCATTTACCTCGATCTCTCTGCCTACTCACAATGTAAATATGTCTATAGTAGCAGTAAGTGTAAATAATATTTGTTTTGTATCATTGTACATACCACATCCATCTACTGAGATTTATAATGCTCTTAGTTACATTCTGTCCCTACTCCCTAGACCTTTCATTGTTTTAGGGGATTTTAATGCACACCACCAATCATGGGGTAGTTCAATAACAAATGACCGTGGTGAGGAACTCATGGATATAATAGATCACTATAATCTCTGCGTTTTAAATACTGGGGTTCCTACAAGACGCACATTGCCTAATCAAAACATCAGTGCTGTAGATCTATCAATATGTACTCCTAATTTAGCATCTATGTTGAGCTGGGAAACTCTACCTCTATCCTTTGGAAGTGATCATTTTCCTATAGTTTTGTCTTTTCCTTTTAGAAGAACACCTACCTCTAAACAGTTTAATCCATTAAGATTCATCATACCTGATAGTAGAGATTGTGAGGATTGGAATAAATACAGAGCCAGTGTAGAAAAACGGACTTCATCTTTACCAGTTATTACACCTGGTAATGAAGTAGAGTGTGCTGATTCTCTAGCTAACATCTTGATAGAATCTGCTAAGGAAGTCTTCCCGGTCAAAAATAATTCCCCACGTAAGATTCCATCTCCACCATGGTGGGACAGTGAATGTACAGATGCTATAAAGAATAGGAAAGCTGCAGAAAAAAGGTACAATTCGGACATGTCCGATACTAATTACCAGCTACTAACTAAAGCTATATCAGAGACTCGCAAATTATTTAAAAATAAAAAGTTTGAGAGCTGGCGTAGGTTCTGTGAATCTATATCTCCTGATACTCCGTCAACCATTGTGTGGCGCTGTATCAGAAGATTCCGCTTAGCTTTCTCAGAATCTTCAAATAGTATTATCCCTGAGTCTTTAGCCAATGATTTTTTGGACAAGCTTGCTCCTCCATGGGTCCCTCAAAACAATAATTTAGCTTCTCCGACTCTGATCCCAATGATACAACTTTCTTCAGATCCTACTGGATTAACCTCACCTTTTTCACCCTATGAACTCAGAAGCATACTTAGTCACATTAAAGATTCTGCACCTGGATTGGATAGCATTTCATACTCATTTTTAACCAATGCAAACGATGATCTTTTAGGTTATTTTTTAGATTTGATCAATTCTGTCATGTTGACAGGTAACATTCCGCCATCGTGGAAATGTCAACTAGTGTTGCCATTTTTAAAGCCTGGGAAAAATTCCTCTGATGCTTCAGCCTACCGCCCTATAGCCTTGTCATCCGTATTAGCTAAAATAACGGAACATCTTGTCAAAAACCGGTTAGAATGGTACGTGGAAAGCAATGAGCTATTGGCTAAAAGTCAGTATGGATTTCGTAAGGCTAAAAGTACTTTTGATAGTTTAAGTTTATTTATTTCAGATATAAGGTTGTCCTTTTCTGTAAATGAGTCTTTAATTGCAACATTTTTAGATATTCATTCTGCGTACGATCACGTAATATTATCAGTTTTAAAATCAAAACTTGAGAAGTTAAATGTACCACCAATTTTTTCCAATTTTATCATAAATATACTTTATGAAAGACATATTAACTTACCTTTCTTAGATACTAATCGCTCTGTATGGCGAGGTTTGCCTCAAGGGTCCGTCCTTAGTCCTTTGCTCTATAACATCTATACGTATGACTTAGAGACCGCATTAGGGAATAAAGTTAAAATCTTACAATATGCCGATGATCTGCTTTTGTATTGCTCTAATCCATCAATTGAAATTTCTCAATATCTTTTGTGTGCTGCTTTAACTTCATTAAAAAATTGGATGGATAGTAATGGACTGGATATATCGACATCTAAAAGTGCTGTTATGCTATTTTCTCGTAAGCGGATACCTCCTCCTATTGAATTAGTTTACAACAATAGTATCATTCCAATGGTGGATCGATTTAAATTCTTGGGAGTCTTACTGGACTGTAAACTGACTGGGACTTTCCATAACAACTATGTAGTCAATAAATGCGAGAAACTTTTAAATATGCTCAGATGTCTCTCTGGCGTATGGTGGGGATCACATCCTTATTCAATGAAACTTTTATATAACGCGTTAATAAGGAGCCTTCTAGACTATGGAACATTCCTACTTGAGCCTGGGAATGTAACAGCATTTAAACAACTAGATAAAATTCAATACAAAGCTTTAAGACTTATTACTGGAGCGATGAAATCTAGTCCAATAAATGCTCTTCAAGTTGAAAGTAATGAACCTCCCTTACATCTCAGGCGACAATATTTATCAGACAAATTTTTATTCCGTGTTATTCAATGTTCTAATCACCCCCTGATTAATAAACTACATTCCCTCTCTGAATTAGTTAACACTTCAAGGTATTGGGCACATAAACCTATTCCTTGCTTAGTCAAAAGTTACAGAAAATTTGTCTCTCTTTCGTCTCCAGTTCATAGATCCAATCGCCTTCCTTTGTTTTCTTGTAGCTATGAGTCTCTTGTACTTCCAATTACAGTTTATCTGGATCTGTTTGACAAATTGGACCGTAATGTAAAAAGCAATTTTAATTACTTAATAAATACATCTTTCCCTGAATTCCATCATATATACTCTGACGCATCAAAACATTCTGCTGGAGAATGCGTTGGCGTAGGAGTGTATCATACACAACTTAAGATCGTCCAAAAAGTTAAGATGCCGCCTGAAACTTCAATCTTCACTGGAGAATGTTATGGACTTTATAAAGCTGTGGAATATATTAAAGTTATGAAATTAAATAAAACGATTATTTTTACGGATTCCAAGAGCGCTTTGCAAGCCCTAATAAAATTTCCTTTTCATGTAAAAGTTCAGTATCCTGTTATTTATGAAATACGTCGTTTATTATTCGAATGCTTTAATAAAGGGTTGCTTGTCAAATTTGTATGGATTCCTGGCCACTGCGGGATTACGGGCAATGAGATTTCTGATCGACTAGCTAATGATGCGGTGCAGTGTGGGGACGTTTTTCCGTACAAAATTTATCATCATGATCTCCTTTCTTTACCTATGGAACACCTACGAGACGATTGGAAAAATATTTGGGAAATGTCTTGTCAATTTAAAGGGAGATTTTATGCTCAAGTTCAGCCGAGTATTCCGTTGAAGCCTTGGTTTTGTGGCACAAATTTGAGCAAGACTTCCACCTCAATTTTAATACGTTTACGTCTTGGTCATGTCTGCACTCCAGCTCACCTTGCTAGACTTCATATTATAAACGACTCAACTTGTGAATGTGGAGTAGAAAATGCTGACGTTAACCACATACTGTTCTCCTGCTCTCTTTATGACCGGTCCAAGTTTTATGATTCCCTAGTTTCCTATCATGTTCCTTTCCCCACATGTATTACTCAACTATTATATGGTAATGATCTATTTATATATAAAACTATTGCTGCATATATGGCTTATAATAATATAAAAATATAAAAGTATGTATTATTTATTATTGAATATATATTAAAAAAAAAAAAAAAAAAAAAAAAAAAAAAGAACCTGTATGATCACCTTCCTTTTTCCGCAAATCCGTCCTTCCGATTTTACCTTCAATAATCCCGTTTCCTCGTTTTTACTTGAAATTGGCATCGCACAAGCCGTGTACGCCAAAAACCGTCAAAAAAAAAAAAATACTACGTAATTGTCACAAATATGTACATTTATTAAATATTAAACAGGAATTTTTAGATTGTGCGTGTTTTGATGAAAAAAAAACCTTAACCAAATGTCAGAATGTCTATTTTAGTGAGCATTGGTTAAGATTTTATTTCTTCAAAACGCGCACAATCGTACATATCTAACCTCTAGTAACGACATTTAACCATTAGACACTTGAGTTAACCATCGATCACGTAACTGGGTCGTAATATGTTTGCGGCCAGTTACAAACAAACTTATACCTTGTTACAGTCAATTTGCGAAATGGAGCGAACAACCCCTGCAGATAACCATCCGATTTGTATACTTAAAAAGAATAAATACGTGCTTTTACGCAAGAAATAGGGCACTCCCGTAGATTCTATTACCTAACTCGATTTTTTCGTATGGCAATCCTTATTGAAGTTATATGACAGTAATTATTTTAAATGTGTCGATGTTACAAGCCTGAAAAAAGCACTTGCAAAATTCAACAGGCTTGGCAATGTGACGGTGGCTGAGTGGTATAGGCATACGCCCGGATTGCGTAAGACACGGGGTTCAATTCCTCGTCTGTCACTGAGTCACAGTTGTCTTTTTACAAGTGCAATTTATATTAGATATGATCTTTTTTAAACACGAGATTTTTAAAAAAGACAGCAGAATCCAGATATAAAATAAATAAATATGCGCCAGACAACACACCAATTGACGTGGTTTCGAACTAAGGAATGTTCTTTCTTGTGTTACGAATACCAGACAACGGTTATGACGGGAGCGTCTCCCATAAATACTTAAATACATATAACATGCATGACTTAGGTACAAATGTTCGTGATTATCACACAAACATTTTTCCCTTGCGGGATTCGAATCCACGACGCCGCGAAGGCTGGCGTAATAGTGAGAAGCGCTAACCACTACACCAAACGCGTCGTCAAAAAAAAGAAGCTTTTAAAGAGAAAAAGATCATTATTTTGCAATCAAACCTTTTACTTGACGGTTCGTCATTTTACTTATCAGCATTGTAACTCCTCATACAGATTGCTATCGCGTTGTAACCGATGACAAGATACGTAATACCTGCCACGTTATGTTACCGCAAACGACGTGTCAAGGTAGGCCTCCAGGAATAACATATACTTATAAGAAAACGCTGCTAGGGAGGCGGGGTGGAGCTGTGACAAATATCTGATGACAACAAACTGGTATTACGATTGTTATCGCTAAATTCCATCATATTTATGTACTAGTATGTGCTTATTTGCTGTGTTGTTTGGGTTAAAGACGTGAAACGAAGCAAAGGCTTGAGTAAATTGTTTATTTATTTTAAGTTTTTATTTGAGCAAGCACCATGCTTTTTAGAAGTTTTACATGGACTACAATAATAAAAACAATTGATGTATTAATAACAGTGTTGCAAAGACAAAATTGGCATTGGAATTTTTGTTCCCATCAAGCAAAAATCAAGAGTTATTACTGTTTATAAGTAGCGACCCAATTTTTGATAAGGTGAGCATTTTATTTTCTCAGTTATTTGACATTATTATTAACGTTGGAATTCTTTTAGGATAATTTAATTGCAAAATATTATATTGACTGATGAAGAAAATACGTTAGATGATTATGACAAAGGCATTTTTTTCTTCGTGTAATTATGTTTTCTGCTAACTCCAATCTAATATGAAGGCACTCAATGATAAAACGTTTTTAACAGTGATTCAGTGAGTGATGTGGCTTTATGCCTATTTTCTTTTACTAAACTACTTCTTGTATAATTTCAGAATATCGCAATGACGTAACATCCCTAGCCACTGCAACGCCTCAAGCAATAGGGACTTTCTTACTTTTCTCTCCCCATTCGCGACACGTGTCCAGAATTTTGGGAACTTCAAAACTCGCTCTACTTGATCCTTTTCACCTTGGATGACTCTCACTGAGCGGGGCGCGGGAGCTCAAGATATACCGGTCGTCTCACAAGTAAGTACGTAAGAGTGACTCAAGTTAAATTAAGAATGTGGAGTTTGCCGCGTTTTTTACTTTTTTCACTCGCTTTGTTTGTTGACTGTGACTTTTTTGACATCGTCGACTTTGTGGCACGAAGCCCTCTTGGGTTTTATTTTTAATTTTTGAGGCGTTGGTGTGTAGATGTCTCCGCTTACGCCTCTGCAGTATATGGCTGATATTTCCGCGCATTAAGGGATTTCGTGAAGAGGTGTGTTTTTTGGATTACGATTTCTTTGAAGCTGATGATTAAGGTTTGAAGGATGCGTGTTGTTTGTTTTCGTGGGGTCCTTTATATGCCTAATAATGCCGGTGCTTGAGATCTGAGCGAATTGCGGAGATCTTGTTTCAGGTAATGCTTCTTTATGTGATACTCTGTGGGGATTATATGCCTTAATGCTTTCTTATACGATGTTTTGAGGTTTCTTGTCATAAATACATGAGCATAATGACTTTTTATTATTATGTTTAATGCAACATGAGCAACTATGATTGGATTATAAATAGTGTTTTTCTCTATCTTAGTATGACCCGATCTTACTGAAGTGTGCGCTCAGTAATTTAACACGACAAACGACGAATAATTTAGTTTTATATTCAATGCTATATTGCTAATCTATGTTGACTCTGTCACAGTCCCGTACAAAACGCTTTTTACACGCGATTAATTTCTAATCTATCCGTAACCACGCAGTTTCCATCCAAACCAAGTAAACAAGAACGTTAACGGTTTTTTAATAGACAGATGTCATTAACCCGGTCACGGGTACCAAGAAAACATAGATTGTCACAGCCGAAGCAAAAACGCAGGGAATTAATTAGAAAAAGCGCTGAAAGCAACTGTCAAGTTATCTGTTGGAATATAGACCTTAAACGTTGGTGATAAGAACCGTGGGAAGTTGATTAAAGTGTTAAGAAAGCCATTAAGATGGGACAGGTGGAGCGTGTCCGAGCAACGGATCCGTCGCATGTCGACGTGCGTTTGCAATCTGGACCATAGACATGTTTTTTTTTTAATTTAGAAGACTAGACTAGGAGGTAGAAAGTCACAAGCCTTAGTGGCCAGTGACAATCAGTATTACTCGTACAATGGACATGTTTCAATGCAAATCTTTAATACAATAGTCCATCCATTCATCCATTGTCTTCTTTGGCTGCTGCGTTGTTGCAATCTTCTGGCAGGCACTGGGTTTTCCATGATTTCCATCTTAGTTGTAAGTTATTATCTGCTAAAGCCAATCGATGTAAATCGATGCAGTACAATGCATCGGATACACCCTGAAATCATAAAAACATAGCGTTAAAGTTACACTCATGTTAAGATTGTCTTTAAAATTCTTCATCTCAATTATACATATACCGTAGTACTAAATTATTCGCTCTTAAACTACGCTCTTTTTCTTTAAAACTACGCTCATTTGGACCGCTCGCTATTTGCGATGCGCTTCAAGAAATGCCAAACATTACGAATTCTAAGTCCAATTTGCTTTTCGTATCTTGAAACGGAACGCCGTGAAATACTAGACTCCGCAATGGAATTGAAAAAAGAAAATGGCGCTCCATGTGTTCCCGTTCGTGCCTCCGTCAACATTGTGAAAATGTAAAAATTTGTTCAAATACCTCGCGCAGACGGAACCGAGCTTTTGTCCATGCTCTTTGAACGCTACCATAAGATCTCACGTGAGTTTCGAATTTTGAAATTAAAGTTCGTTTGTTTTGCATTCAAATGTGACTGGCCAAAAATAAAGTGTGTGAAAAAGAAATGTATTTTTTTTATAACCCATACACATAACTGCCAGTGTTTATTTTTTGCAAGTAAATGTTACATTTTCATAATTATGCTTGTTTTAATTTTCTGCGATGGATATTTTTTTCATATATTGTTATTAAACGCGTATAAACCATGTGAACGCGAATTAAATTAATAGTGTGATAGAGAAAGATGTAGTAGGACTAGTAGGGGATTTCACAAAGATTCTAAAATGCATTGTAAACTTTTGCAACGGTATGTAAGAAGATTTTAAGTAATCTGGAAGTGTCTTTAAACTTTCTTTTAGGTTTTTAATCAGACCAAATGCTTAGAAAACATGAACGTCTGAAGTTTTTGCCTACTAGATAAGTACGAGTAAAACAAGCTACAAAAGAGTAGGTAACTAAGATTTGACTTTTTTTCTCGAAACAGTTTATTTTATAAAATAACCCTCTTTCCATGGATATTAAATGCACCCATGTCAAATTTTTCTACATTAAAATTGCCTAAGAAAGCTAAAATTGTCTTTTGTTACAGTGCGTAGCAAGCAAAAAGTTTAATTATCCGGAAAATCTTTGATCATAGACAAAAAGTGTCCACCGAATACATGGAGCATAGATAATCGGATACTGCGCTGTTGTTCTTGCTCTCATCAGCCGATCTCACGACGTTTTTTGGCGTGACAAGAAAAGTAACTGCATGCTTACAAAAAATCCAATAATAAAAAAAAAGAATTTGTAAATGCTTGCAATGAAGGTGATCTTTTTGATATTTTTTATGCATGTAACACGTAGGTTAGTACCTTCATAATCTCATAATTTCTTACTATATTGTATGTTATGTATAGGTTCTTTTGAAGGTCTTCCGTGATACAAGGATTTAACCTAGTACGGATACCGTGTTGTGTTAAAATTTGTAAAATATTTTTTTAATGAAATATGTGTCTATTTTGTTCCTATAGTAAAGTTATTCGTGATAATTCAAAAAAAATATTTTTAACTCCCAGTGACGTCATCACTCATTACAAATCCAAATACACATGCCTAACATTACTAACCGCTAATATTCTCATCAACTTTCAGAACGTCATCACTTGTTCTAAAACCAATCGTATATTTATATACGTCATATTACTAGTACACTGACGGCCTATTAGCAGGATAAGTGCGGGTTTTTATCGGCAGGTGCGTCGAGCAGACCGTGGTTCCTCAATCACGCCGCAGGAAATTTGCGGTCTGCGATCGACTCAGGCGCACAGCTGTCTGCGCCGTCTTCTGTGCTGAGTTATCTATACAGAGCAAAACCATACATACAGGGCCTAAATTCCGCTAATTGAGTCGTCACTGAGTTGTGCATCAGTTGTACTACGAGAGGACAATTTGATATACCTCGCTATTCTGACAGCGGCGTGTCGCCTTTCAATGCTACTGACTTTGAGCACACGATGTGTTACAATAGCACTACTGAATGACTACTGTAGTCCAACAGTAGATGCCGAAAGTACGTGAATCAAGGGGCAGGCATCTTTGATTAAAGTAAAATAGCGGAAGAAGGGTGACGCGCCACTCGAAAGTGGACCGCTAAAATCAGGCCCCCGTCGCCTTATTTCCATTGGGCATTGATTGCGTGTGCGGGTGACATTTATAAGACGTGTGACGTAAGGAATGTGTAGTGCCATTTTTTGACGATTAGTATGACATGCCGTATCTTCCGCTATTTTACTTTAATCAAAGGCAGGCATATTCTGATTTGGCATGGAAGTCTTTAGTTGGAAGTTAGAAGTTTTTTTTTATCGAACACGTAAGTAGCGCTTGAGAAACGCTGAGATAAAATTATTGTTTCCGTGCTTTTATTAATTGAGAATAAATTTTGAACAACCCTTAAAAAAATACAAATCTTTTTAGATTTATTAAAGAAATGACTACTTAAGTTAAAAGGATGTTTGATGCAGGAGAAAATGACATCATAACTGAAATAATCGAGGTGAAATGTCAAAAATAGAACATTTCGCTTGCTTCAGACTGTGGCCGCAGGAATTTATTATTTAAATATATTGTTTGAAACTTGTAATGGTCACTACTATTAGTATAATAAGATACGGAATTGCAGCTATGTTCATAGCTACTTATTTCACGAGCCAAAAGGCGGCGAATAATAAAAATTAGAAGTTTGTATGAAAATTTTATATTTTATCTCTCTCACAAACATCTCAACGATCATCTTAGTACTAATAAAATGTATAAATTGTAGATAATACACTTCTTACATCTTACGTAGCTATAAACTAGAAATTGACTATAAAGTTGAATGCAAACGAAGCCATTTCACGGTAGTACGCCACTTTATTATTCGCTCATATTAAGCATACTAAACATATTAGTTTTAGTATTATATGATATGAGATAGTAGAAGGTTCATTAAATTATACTTCGGAATATTTAGCAGCACTTTGTATATCAGTTATTTTGATATCAAAATAAAGTGTTCATTGAGTTGTATTTGCCAATAAAATCTTAAATTTTAATATTTGGATGTGCATACAAGTTATAATGAGTAAGTAGTTTGTTTGTGTGATTAGGTTTCTTTTGTTAATTCATTTTGAAAAGGTATAAATTCCATTTATTCCAAGTTTTATAAAATAAATACCACCAATTTTTGTCTACTTTGTGTAAATACTGCTTCAGTATTCAGCATGTTATTATCACACGGCCGTCGAAATGAGAAGCTGGCGGTGTCAACCAATCAGGCGGCCCGCTGGCATATGTGTATATGTATGTGTGTCCGTTTCTGTGTGTGATTAAAGCTGCTTTTTCTCTGCTCTCTTCAGTACAATATTTAAGAACCGAAGAGTTTAGCCTGCGCTATTATAATGTTTTACAGAATGAGATGCTAATGTATAACTCTACATACAAGTTATTTACAATGCCTATGTCAAGTTTTCTTTAGCACGCTCCGATATTTTTTGTTAACACGTTCCGGGACAGTTAACGCCTACAGGCGTGAAAACAATAGAACATCTATTGTGTCTGGAATAGTGTCCTGGAACGTGTTAAACGCTTTGTATATGTTGCACAAGACCCTCTTAAAAAGGATAGTAATACGTTTACTATTTGAATTAAATAATTCAATTTAAGATCTTTGCTCTAACCAGCATGTTTTTTCCATCGCGTTCTGCTTTTGTTATGCTACTTAGAATATTATTACGTGGCAATACGCCTCAAACACCAAAACATTACCACTCTATATTCCACACACTACCAATAAAATAAATATTATGCTACCACAGCACTACCTATTGGCAATTTAGTGTAAAGCTACCATCATGTGGGCGCTATCCTACGCAGTTGTCAGTTAAACGTTATCTATACTGTCAATGGTGGACCACTTTATTTTTAGATACAGTATTTATAGGCGGCGTTTGTAGGACAAGTAAGTGCTACTTACACTGTTTAGATAGATAACTGTATGGCCGTAAATACATAGTAGAAGTTGGTCGGAACGTTGATAGTTGAAATTGACATAAATTAAGCTTGCAGAGTAACCTACTACAACTCAGGCTGGAAAGTATGAAGCGGATCAGCTGGACGAAGAAAAAAACAAATGAAGAAGTCTTGAACATGGTAAAGGAAAAGCGAAAGCTAACGAAAACAATTGAAAGTAGAAGAGGGCGTATGTTGGGATACGACACGACAGCTTCATCAGAACCATAATAGAAGGAGAAGAGGTAGACCAAGACTGAGCTATATGCATCAAGTAAAGCAAAAGTTAAAATGTTGCGTCGTATCGAAAGGTTCAGAAAATGGCAGAAAGCTTAGCTCTTTTTGATGATGATGATGAGTGACCTACTCGTAGGTACCTGTGACTGGTATAAACCTTGATTATTTTTTTATTTGACTTTTCCATCAAGATAAAACAAAGGACCATATTATTTTGTGCTATAAATGTTATAGTATAATAAAAAAATGTGTATAATTATGAAACATTTTGCGAAACCAGTTACTGAATTATCTTGACAAAAATATCGTACCTTACTGTACTGCTTTCCAACACTTATTTTAATAATTTTTTTTTATAAAAAAGCTAAACTCTCCAAGTAATATGGATAGAAAAAGGTCCTAAAAATTTCAATTTATCCTTCACGAGCTTATTATAACACAACAAGGGGTCAACACCACGTATAAATGAGTACAAAAAGTCATTCTTACAATTGTTTGCGGTCAAGTAGTTACCTGGATGATCGCTCAACACGTCCGGTAGTGTAGACCACAGGACGATGATAGCGCTTTTGTACTATTCACAGCGTTAAAAATTAACGACAAGCGCTTTATCGACGTTCGATAGCGTTAACCAGATGCACAAGCCACGCGCAGAATTTACCTAATCACGCTAAAATGTTGTTGCATTCGATTAGGTAAATTTAGGAATAAGGTGGAATAAAAATATATTTTATTATTTAATAAAACTAATAAGTGCATGAATTAATTCCTATAATATTGCATTACCTTCTCTTGAGATAAGTAAGCAAATAGAAAAAAGGCGCTTGCTGGTCTAAGACTACATACTTACATTAATAATGCCAATTTATACCTAAAATGTTCAAATAAGAACCATTATCACAATGTCATATATATGTCATATGTTTATAAGTATACTTGTGGTCGCACAATCACAAGGACACGACAATCACACACTGAAAAACCAAGCACAAAGTTCCTTGAGACTATTAAGGCCTATAAAACGAACCGATATTAAAAACAACACATAGCGTGGCGACGTTTTAATTCAACTGAAATTGTGTTGTAGCTTCAAACGGCTTATCGCTACGATTAATCTTTGGGAGGTGTTAACATCGCCTATACCACACGACGCATAATAACGCCAAACATGTGCATGACACACGCAATGTTCTTGTCAATGATACGAATAATCTGGGACATAAAAAGATGTAAGTTTTTATACGGGATTGCTACTTTGTACCTAGCTATTCAAAGTTAGAGTGAACAGGCTTCTTCTGGGCGAGCTCGTTCCATCTTCGACTCCGTCTTAGTCGCACTTGGCTTGGTCTGGAGTCAAGAGCAAACCCATACTAAATAAAAAAAAAAAAAAGCTACTATATCTGGAGGGACCACTATTTATAATTGTTGTATAATTCAGCATATAGTATAGAAGTTCTAAGTTCTTATATAAAAAATACAATGAAAGAAAATGGGCTGTTTCAGTCCAGATATCATAACGAAATATTGCCTATACAACAAATTATCTTATTATTTAGTATGAAATGGTTCTTGAGTTCTCTTTTAGTTCCTCAGTACGTCAATTATTAAGTGAGATCAATGCGCCGCGCTAACTTTGGTGTTCAGCAGTTTTTAGAAGCACCTGCCTCTGTTGCTAAAACAGTTCTAGCAGGTACCAAATTCCTTTAATCCCAAAGTGACATTTCTCGTGACTGAAAATTCAAATTCTAGTTTCACAATCTGAAAACAATGACAGTGTCCAAACAGGGCCGGGGAATTCGGCAATCATTCATTACCTCATTTTAGGTTATACGTACGCGCACGGAAGACGTGCGTGCTGGGCTGCGGTTGGGCTGAGGACACAGGTTCTCAACCTTAGGCAAGTCCTTTCAAGTCTGTCACAAGTCCAGGTCCAATTAATGGTGTATAAAACAGCAGTTTGAGATCATGAAACAGCAGTTCGGAGTTCGAGATTCAGATGCTAAGATGTTATTCACTCTTATATTTCAGACAGCACATTTAACAAGTACGGGAGTACGAAAGATATAACTAATACCAAAATACTTTGCCGTTTCAATTTATTTAGTCCGTTACTTAATCCGTTAAATTTTCAGGCAGTGTAAACGAATATTATCAATATAATAATAATACTATAATAATATGAATATTAATATTAATATTGTTATATTATAATAATATTATAAATTCAATACGAAATTGCAATACGAATTGCTAATTTTACAGAAAAGCAGAGCTGCTTAAGTGTCAAAGTTGCATCGCAATACGCACCCAGATCAAAATAGAAAATAATTATGAGAAATGCGCGGAAGATTTTCAGAATCGAAAATAATTGGTAGGATTATACTGTCTTTAATACCTAAGTATTGTGGTCTTACGAGTATAACACTTATGACTTTACGTCGCTTTATTTTTATAAAAAATGAATAGGTTTGACATTCTGTCTATTTGAGAACCACTGTCCAGGAGTAAACTCAAAGATGGTATCTGCGTTCGTTATTAATTACAGCCGAATAAAGCAAGTGGAAGGGTTTGTGGGCATATTAACTAGCATAATTTATCGTTCACAAGCCAACGATACGTGCTGATACGTATTTTGGTAATGCGCGCTTTGATTTTATGATGGCGGACACGCGAGAGTTTAGGTTAGATGCACACTTCACGACAATCACGTCGAACCGTCACTATTAAAGACGTATGGAAATTTTGGCTCACTTTTCGGTCCGCCATTTTAATTATGTTAGAAAGTAGCGGCCATAAATAATAAAAAAAAATACAAATAAAATATTATATGACAAATTCTCCTAAACCGTCACGTTAAGCCATTAATAGACTGTAAAGGACGCTCTTTCACATTTTTAACAGATTTTAATTCGAAAAAATTTGATAGGATGTGTAGATGTATGTTTGTTACTCCTTCATGCTGAATAGATTATGATGAAAATTAAAAAAAAAATGCTTATACATTAGAATAGCACAAAGGCTTTATTTAATAAATATACTATATTTAATTAGCGAATATACGACGGCGTGTTAAGAAATCCGAAAAAAAAACCATGTAATTTTCGAGCAATTTATGCGTACATTGGAAAAACTGTAAGAGTTACACAAATATTATGTATGGCAGAAATGTTTGCCTTAAAAAGATTTACAGAAAAATCCACCGAGCATATATCTATCTTTTGAGGTTTGTTTACTATATCCTATATGCTCCCGAGCTGTTTTTAAATACATTTTTATTTTTAATTGCTTGAAACTCTAATTGTTGTAACGAACGAATTATCTTCTGTTTGCAGCCGGCCTTATTTTTTTAACACGAGCCTATCTAACGCGGAAATCGTATACGCAACTACTTCTACGTACACGATAATTTGGCGCGTTTTAGATGGAGAGCTTCTAAAAAAAAACAATTTTAAATCTGATAATCCTAGAAAAAACATTGATTTCTAATGTGAACGTTCTTAAGTAAGTGAAAGTTATCCTTTTGGAACCGATTCATTTAAATATGAATGATTTCTTAATAAATTCTAGCTACTTGAATTAGCACTTTTACGCTTTTCGTATTTATGTAGACAGTTAACACGTTCCGGGACAGTGCCCGCCTACAGGCGTGAAAACAATAAAACATCTATTGTGTCTGGAGTAGTGTCCCGGAACGTGTTAAGTGCTAGGGCCGTTAGTCACGGTGAAATCCTGTGTTTTGCAGGTACTGTATTCCGCAGAATGCCGTTTAGTGGGATACAGATTTTAATGCTAATATCCACACCCCGCTTGCAGTGACCAAAAAAACTGACACCTGATTTTTAGTGATCCAATCATCGAGACAGCTTTTCTCTTAACTCTTCACGCGTCTACCCAACAGCTTTTTAATATATCCAAGAACATTATTTCCAAGAACTGCTATATAACACTTGACCCAAGATATAGGCAGACATTGTCTGTTCAGTAGTCATAGTAACCGCGCGCTATGTACGCAGTCTTCGTCACTCCGCAAATTGCTTTACTGAGCAGCGAAGGCGACGCCCAGCGGGGTTAGGGTTCCGTAGATAGCATACTTAATCAGTCAGGGATCAAACGAATACCGAGAGTCGCATAACAATGGAATTTTTATTGTGTCTCGTTTACACATACTTGACGAGTTAAACTGTAACATAACTTTATTTTTGGTTTTTCATCATCATTATCAGCAAGGGACGTCTACTGCTAAACAATGGCCTCCCGGAAAGATTTCCAGGGCGACCGGTTGTAAGCGTTCTGCACCATATATTTGGTTATTTATCAATATTTTTTCTTAAGATCTATGACTGAGCAAACATAGATATGATAGCCACTCTAAACTCCTTGTTAGGTATACCTACCAATTTTCATGTACTGTGCCATAACAGCTGCTTTACTATGAGTCCCTGTAGCAGGCCTGAATTTAAATAGGTGTAGTGAAGATAAGAAGTTGTTTATTTGATCTAGATACAGGACAGCGTGCCCAAAGTTCAAGGTAATAGAACTGGCGAGCGAACCTTTTGAAAAAAAACACCTTAACCAAATGTCAGAGTGGACATTTTGATGACCATTGGTTGAGGTATTTTTTTTTTCAAATCACGCAATCGTAGATAACCGCTGGTTATCATTTAACCATAACAGTTGAGTTAACTATCAATCACGAAACATGTTCATATTTTTTATATGAATAAAAAGACTAATAATCATTTTGTATTAAGGCCTTTTCCTAATTGCCTTTTTTCCATACGGAACCTCAGCTCTTTGATAAGACTAAACTTTTCGAGTTCCTTCCATACGCCGCTAAAATTAGCCGACGGATTGTTATTGGTTAAATTATTCACGAGGCGTCCGATGCCTTTAAGTGAATTTTTCGATCGACCACCACTTTTTTCTATTGTGGGGGTAACCACAAAATCCTTAAGATATAAGATTTATGATATATATCCTTAAGATATATTATTTAAAAAAATTGAAAAATAAATCATGATCTTAATAAGCCAAAGGACGTCCACTTCTAAACATAAACCTCCGCCATAGTGTCACACAGTGATCGGTGGCAAGCGGTCTGCATCCAGTGTGATTCTAGCGGTGGTCGTCCTACGCTGCACTTGTGGTCGAAGAGTCTCTAGTCTTAAACTTAGTGTTACTAACTCAGCCACAAAGTTTATAACATTTCTAAATGATAAAAAAAGCTTTTATACAAATATGCGTCTACTTCTTCTTCATTTAAGCTATGCGCTTGTCGGTGGAGTTTTCTTCATTAATCTCTATGCCAAGCCATTTCCTTGATCTCTTGGTACGACTCGACGTCCAAACTTTCCTTTATTTGGGTCATATTACCTATATGCTATTCTAAGTATTCCTCTTTTCCTTTTTCCTTCAATCTTTCCCTCTATGCTAAAACTAATCAAGCTTTCGTGTCGCACCAATTGTCCTAGCATCTTCCCTTTTCGATTTTCAATTGTTTGGAGTATATTTATCTCCTCGACTATAATCCTCAGAACCAGAACAAATATGCGTACCATTGTCAAAAGATATTTCATGGTTATCCTTTGATCTGCATGTAATAAGGTGGCGACTTCGATGAAAGTTCATATAGCTATACATATTTAAGGGTACAGTCGGCGTACAAAAATATCGACCTTATTACCTTGTGCTAAGTGTGAGCGATTGTGAAAAGTGCACATATTTTTGATGCCGACTGTAGTCTAGACGCGTGCTTCATTAGTAACATTGTGTAGGTTGGGATATAAAACTATTTAGTTAGCTCAATGAAAATCTTAGATGTTGCTTTTAAATGGCTAGATATTGTTGTTGCAAATAGTTTACATCATTAGTAAATGTAGGTATATGTATCTACATTATCAGTCGATTAAATCTGAAAGCATTTTTTACCATAATAATAATTTCTCCTATACCGATTTTTAGTAATGGCGGCCCCTCTTAACGGGGAAGTCCAGGTGTGCAGAAGATATTATAGTGCTCAGATGTGTGCGCAATACATAAGTGCACTCTGATCCTTCACTCTCATTAATTCGGTGAGACGGTAGTCCAACATGACCGATGAGAGATCAGGCGCAGGACCAACGGATTAACGTGATTTCCGAGGTGCGGGGGTGTGGGGGGTGCACCTCTAACGTCTGGACTCCGAGCTATTTTCGAGTATTTTCCAGACAGAAAATCCCAGAAACAAATTTCGGCCCGACCTGGAATTCGAACCCGGGACCTCTTTAGTAGAGACCAGCAATCTAACAGCAGGAACTTGAACTGATTAAAGCAAGATTGCAATACGCCCCCTTGCCTTAACTATAATCATATTATCATCACCTAAACTACTGTCCCAGTTGTTATCAATTGTATCCCTCACGTTCACCTGAAAACTACCCATTTTTCCCCAAAACAACTTTGCATAAGTCTGCACTACAATTATCCGTCTTATCATGTTAGTAATAGAGTAGATTTGAGATTGAAAAGGTGTTCTAATGGGATTTATTTGTAATATCCAATCAAAGATTTATACAGGATGACTTTGAAATCATTGGCAATATTTTAAACTAAGAACTTTTATAAAAAATAAATTTTTATGAAATATAATTTCAAAAATCATCCAGTATCACTCCGATTTCCGAGATCCCTTTAGGCGGAGTAATTTTTTGATACCTAATTTAATATTATTTATAATTTTTTGAAAAATTTAAACTGTCATTTATTAATTTAATTTGAAGCAATTGTCCCTAAATTAAATTATCTTTTGGCCAATAATAACGCTGGCTCGTTTCTCGCTCAACGGATAAGTATTGCTTGCTATCCAACGCGGTAACGCAGCCAGCATCCTCGCCTATTTGCCTCATGGACACGGTTTTATTTTTGAGTAGGTTTTAAGTTTTTATTATTTGCATGTTTTTTCTTCAATTTTAGTTAGTTTAAATAAAATCAATAAAATATAGTTTTGAGACTTAAAAAAAAAAGCAATGATCAATTCTAAAGTGATATACATATTAAATAGACTCGTAATATGATTTTTCAAATAATATTTTATAACAATTGGTTTTCATTTTAATTTGTGGAAGGGATTATGAATCATGAGTAGGTTCTTAGTTTAAAATATTGCCAATGTTTTCAAAGTCACCCTGTATTTGAGCAGAGTTTAAAATTCCAGAGTCACGTAACTACGAACTAAAAGGTTTTATCGTTGTGCTGACGTTAAACTTTTGCGCTTAAATAGCATCGAAACCCTGTATTTCAGTTTCGAATCAATACATTCATAGAGAACACGCCCACACTTTTGTAGAATTAAACTTTCTGCAATGCTTAAAACAAATTAAATTTATTTGATTTTTGACCTTACTGATTTTTGCTGACATAATGAACGATATAGTAGATTTTCCATGCTTATTTATTTATTATTTTATTTTATTATTTATTGCACAGACAAAAGAAAGTACAAATGGCGGACTTAATGCTTAAAGCATTCGCTACCAGTCAACCATTTGGTAAGGCAGAAAAGATTGAGGCGGTAGATTGATACTTATATAATCATCTTTTAATTTTTTATGTGTTTGTGTGGGTACAATGTTCTTTTGTGAGATGTCATATCTATTAATAATCATCATCCATAAGCCCACTGCTTAACATTGGCCTCCCCCATGGTTTTCCATAGCGAACTGTTGGTTTATTGTAAACTCAATTCATCGTTGCTAGTCCAACAATGTAAACAATCTTTTTGTAACTTAAAAACAATATCAGCAAAGGTCAATTAAATCTCTTCGACGAAGTCAGGACACTTTGGATCGAACTTCACTTTACAGGTAAGTTCGTTTGATCAATCCAATTTACTATTTAATTTAAAAATATCGCAGTGTTGAACGATGAATTAGCTATGTATGTTGTAAGTTTTGTGTTTATCTTGTTTTAAAAGGAATATTTTCGCTTAAAAGGATTGTCAAGATTATTTACAATTAGCTTTTGCCCGCGACTTCGTTCGCGTGGACTTCAGGTTCGTCCCGTCTAGTAGCGCAAAAAATGTGTTTTTTTACGACCTCACATTAGAAACCTCAAAAATTGTAGCCTATATGTTATTTTGATGTATAAGCTATATTGTGGTAAAGTTTCATTCAAATCCATTCCGTAGTTTTTACGTGAAAGAGTAACAAACATCCATACATCCATACTTACAAACTTTCGCCTTTATAATAGTAGTAGGATATTCGACTAGATAAGAAAAACGGGCTTTATAGGCATACGGAATTGCGTCAATTATCTGTTTCCATAAGTAGGTTCTACAGAGTCTGTAGTACAGACTTTAAAGATTAACAATTCTGACAGCGAAACCTTAATAAATGTCATCAATCGAATTGGTTTGAGACCAAGTTAATGTAATTTTTCGTATTATATATAGCCATTACGTAACAAATTCAAAGCTTGCACCTTCAATAATCCTCATTTAAATCCGCTGACATAGATGAATACAATTTAATTTCAATATTACTTCATCTGTTATTCATTTGCTCAAATTGCGATAAGTCGCTAAATGTTTATGCAAACTGCTCCAATTATAGCGACATATTAATACCGGTTCATTAACGAATCAATAAGTGTCACGATTTATCAATAAATATACCTAAATTTGCGTATGGCGTTTTAAAGATTGATGGTAGTAACACGTTAGCACCTTCAAAATTGGTGCTTAACATGCATAGTCTACTCGGTGGTCAAAAGACATGTCATAAACTAAATATTTATTGAAAACAGAATGAAAACACCACGGCTGGGTTATACTATTTCATACTTGAACAAATCTAAAACCGTCAGCCATGTTTTTGTGAAAGTTAGATGTACAAATGTGCGTTACTGGAATATGAAAATAAAAAACTTTATGTTATGAGTATGTAGGCAACTTAGAAAATGTTTTGTTTTTATAGTGTTTTGTCACTATACAAACACACACAGTTGCTTTTATAAGTGCAATTTAAAACTTAAGAATTGCTTGATTAGCTTGATGTCAAATCTCAAACCATTCTGCTTCATATAGTTCCCTTGGGTATAAAATCTGCGTATCTTCTTTGAGTTCAAAATTCTTCACAATAACTTTATTAGCAATATTGACATCATAGTAACTTTTGCAATCATTCAATGCTCATAATCTTAACATGCGCGCAAGTAGGACCTAATCATTTATTTACCAGAGAATGACGTATCAACTGGAATTACAATCTCGCGTTAGGTCTAGTATTAGCACAATTCCACTGCTTTCGATTTAAGCGGAAGTAGTAAATTATCATTTAGCTTAAATTCTTCAACCTTGTTGTGTACAAAATAAGGGTTAAAATCGTGTGTTGTGGGTTGAGCTAGTGGCCTGAGACATTAAGTTGTCTCCTAAATCAGTATGGCTGCTAATTAAACCCTTTTATGGCCGTTATCAGTGTTAAAAACAGCGCACGAGTTGCAGAACTGCATTGGTACGTGAAAAACAAAATTGCATTTTGATAGGGATATGGCATAACCGTGATATGAGTTGGAATTTGCCAACCTAGGTGCTAAATAGCATGCTTTAGGTTGAGTTAGCGCTGCGTTTCTGGTGTTATGAGAAGCTAAATGAGTATTACTCGGATAAAAGTGGCTAAAATTCATCTTAAAGACAAAGCTTATGTGCTTTTATCTATCTTTAAAGTTTACCACAATACCTTTAACCACCTTCGATTAAAATGTAACGCATAATGACACTAACTCTACAGTTTTTGAAAGACAGAATGAGAAAAACGTATTTTTTTGTACTGAATACCAAAAAAATACAAAGCTTTGTTGTTTCGTTCCATATTCGCTTACAAGCATTGACGTTTTGCGTCTTTTGCTTAGCTAAACCTAAACGTTGAGGAAAAGCTCTTGGCAGTTACAAATTTCAAGTTTAGTTCTGCCTATTACACTTTTAATTGCCCCCTCTGGTAGTTTAATAAGGCTACATGCAAAATATTAGTGCCCATTCAACTGACCGCGGACATGAGTGCACAGCTATTTATGTATTTGATAATGAATGCTTGTTACGTTAATTGCATGTATGGCTTGGCTTTGAATGGGACGCGGATGTATTATAATTACTGCATGTGATATCAATGGTTCATGTTAATGGGATATTATGACTCGTTTTCTATTAATTGCTGGTGGCATGTATCTGATGAATTTGATGTGACTTGACCGTTTAGTACATCTATTTGTGTTGAAAATGTTATGATAAATTCAATAAACACTAACCCCCTTATTCATTATAACTTTTAAACCTATTTATAACACTGTTTTGTCTCATTCTTTCTTGGCGCTGTCATCATTTGACAGAAAGTGACAAAACAATGTAATAGCTAAAATAGGTTTAAAAAATCATTTGAGTTATTATGAATAAGGGGGTATGAAGGTCTCAAATCATTATTCTATTTATGGTTAGTGGAGTAGATTAATTACATATTAATATGTTTTTATTTAAGAAATAATTAGTAGTTTTGGCTTGCTAATTTCAAGATATAAAGTTGCTTACAAAAACATTGTATTTTTAATTACCAATTTTATTTCATTCATATTGAAATTGAGATTACTGTCCTAAAAACACAATATCTATATGAGTCGTTACAGACGACCACCATCTTAACAAACCATAAATAAAGCATTCGTCACTTCTAATATATTCTTAGCTCTACACCCGCCGCGACATGTCAGCTGAATAGACGCGCGTATTCCAACTATTTACATGTCTAATGACGCTCGGCTGGTTAATGAGACAGCGAATTCTGTTGCACCACGGCGAGACACGGTTGCAACAAAATAAGTTTATGTGTGAGCTAGTGGAATAGGGGTTTTGACGCTATTTTTTTTAAATTCTTTATCCCTGATTCGCTCTAAGTGTCCCATATAACAAATAAATTAGTTTGTTGATAGGTACTTACTTAAATTTTTGAACCTTGATATATTAAAAATAGCAAGTCATGACGCATCTATGGTGAAATTCCATTGTTACAATCTACTTACTTACCCTCTGGAAATTTGAAAACTGAACTAGTATAGCGGGGTCGATCTAAAACTTGTTCAGATGCAATAGTTTGCATAGTATGTAATGCGAACTCCTCGTTTTGCAATATT
The DNA here is from genome assembly GCA_963584085.1 of Pyrausta aurata. Classification (NCBI taxonomy): domain Eukaryota; kingdom Metazoa; phylum Arthropoda; class Insecta; order Lepidoptera; family Crambidae; genus Pyrausta; species Pyrausta aurata. The sequence continues at coordinate 3,644,217 of OY757269.1, read as the reverse complement.
ATAAGTATAAACTGAAACAAACACATCGCACCTACAAAGATCTAGTTCAGAATGTGATTTCTAAAACGGTTTCCAAGCCCGCTCAATTCATTCCTGTTCGAACATAATAACTGATATGAAATGGGTCCTATTCAGCCACACGCATGCGCCGTAATGAGGACGGCGATTGCGCACGATTGTCATTGGTCCACTATTGTTCACTCTATATGGTGGCGCCACCGCACGCGCATAGCCATGCTTATTTGGACGCGTCTAAATAGGCATAGCTCTATGCGAGCGGCAACGCTTTTTACCACGACCAACATCACTTGATCTTTTATGTTGCTAGATTCACTGATCAAGTCATAGGTCAAGATGTTTTGGTCTGCTATACGTATGGAGAACATTGTCATAGTTACAGCTTTCTTCTCGGTTGTTGACTTAATTAGTAAGTTGGATATGTGAATGGCAGGGCAATGCATTCGCGATCTTCTGCGTAAATCTAGGAACATCGTTATATTGAAAATATGGGTGGCATTATGTCGGTTTGTTTGTTTACATCGAAGTCGTGTTTTGTTTATGATAATTGCAGAGGCTGACGGGGGTTTGAGTGAACTAGAGCATTCCTGTTAGGGTACAGGAAGAACAATAGAGGACGGGAGGGTTTGGAGGATTCTAGGTCACAAGCGATATCCAGGGTGTAAAGTAGCCTAGATGTTTCTTTGTTTTCTGTTCCGATTCTCGCCGTAAAAGCGATAATAATTGTACGATTATTTATGAATTATACTTCATCGCCAAATAAGGTAAGTACAGCAAAGCTTGACAGCTTTTGACTTTTATTTTGCAGCAAAGGTTGGTTACGGTTGGTACGGTAAAGTAAGTGTAAGTAAAATATTGATCTTTTAAATAACTCTTGTAAAAACAACCAAATCAAATCAAATCATTTATTTCCTGCAACTGTCAGGTAAGGAATGTGTATGTGTGTGTGTATGTGATATCCTTGTTCAATAAGAGCTTTCATTCCTTCTTTCGACTTGAACCCTGACAAAACACTATAAAAATTACAATAAAAAAAAAAGATTGTTTAGCTACGGGTACTACCCCCGTAGCTAGTTCTGTGAAAATTACATGCATTTATAACCTTAGCATACAAGTAATTTTAATCATTATTATCATTAAGTCGATAAAAATAATTATGGAGAATTTCTGTAAGTATTAGAAAAAATAAAGAAGTAATGTTGATAATTCTTTCTTTATTTCATAAATTATTTATAGAGAAATTCTGTAATTATTATATGTAGGTATACTATTGCAAAACTAATAGAAGCTCTTGAGTCTGAGCTCGAACCAGCGACGTATTTTTCTAGCTCATATTTACGGTGAAGCCCGAAAGCTAATTGGTCGCGAACTAACAGCGTCAATTAGTAAACTTGGTAACACGAACTTTTGACAATTAATTGCAACGAGTCTAGTACATTCTTGATACTATGGTAGTGCTAGGAAAATTTAGTGATTTATAAAAAGGGAAAATGAAATTGATTCAAAAACCGACTGTACAGATTGATACATATTTTCTTGCATTGTGAGTGTTGAATATACCAGGAGCTCTATTTTTATCTCTCGGATGAATATGGCTTGCGATTTTCGTTCGAAAAACAATTAAAAGTCAATGAAAATTACGCGAAACATAGGTCTTTATTTTATGTCACTTTTGTGGAGTGTTCAACTCATATTCACTTTTAAACTTTCGCGTTGCATCATAAATATTCGATCGCGTTAATCTCCTTGTATCTGTGTATTTACAACTCATATTCATTTAAAAATCGAATACGTCATATTGACGCGAGTGATAAAAAAATGGGTCCCTGTAATATTACCTAGCTAAAACTTAACACTGTTTAAGCAAACACGTCTTTAAAAGTAATTAAACATTAATTTAAGGGCGTCACATTCAAACATAACACCGCCCTTAAAACAAACAAATGGTATTGGTCATACATCAAGCCGAACAATAGCTTTATATTAATTAACGTACAGTTGCGTGCGCACAGACAATACGGGTGTATTCGTAATAAAGAATCAATAAGACTAAAACCGTGTTAAATCAACATTGGGCGAAGCGAGCAAAGACAAGAAACGAATCCTTAGATTTATGGTTGGAGAGCGCAGAGCTAGGAAGCGCTAGAGCCGCCGTGTGTCATTGTCAAGGCGCGGTGTTTTGCGACCAGATAAGCTGGCTAGTGGGTGATTGTGGATCTTTGATAAAATAAATGAGACGACACACTACGAAATGATAGTATCTAATTAGCTTAATTGACATATTTGGCTTTGCCTTTTTAAAAATAAGAATAGAATGTGTTTTTTGCAGTTGTAAATTCCGTTTTGGTTGAGGTGTTGGTTGAGTATAGATGGTATAGAAGTACTGTATGAAACGAAAAATGAAATCTCATTATATACCACTTAGGTATCGCTTGTTACATTTGGTAGTATTTATTGTTCGTTCATATTTATTATTTTTATTTCTTAACTTTGATGAAATAAAGATTTTGCAATAATAAAAAAGACAACGTTTTTGGTAGATACCTAGTACCGTTTTTGGTATCAACTTAGCTATACTGGTTTTATAAAAAAATACTTGCACAAAAACACTAGCAAATACAGTGTCCAAAAATTATAAACTCTCTGCCATCAGGCCTAATTTTATTAGGGACGCGCCCGCACCCGAAAAAGGCGCGAAACACACGCGATGTAAAAAATGGCGGCATGCGATTTGAATGCGTGAATTATCGTCCTTAGCAAAATAATACACCTTCGGAAAATAATATGAAACACTCGCAACACATAATGCAAATGAAAAATGGAGATGCCCCCGCTTTGTGTTGTTCCATTTAAACTTTGCCCCAGACGCAATGTTCGGGTTTGCGATTTGAGTGTTCGTAGCATGTGGGCTGGCTGAGTGATTGTTTTTTATTTCGTAAAATAAGGTTACGTAAATGTACGTAGTATGGCAAAAAGAAAAACAAAACATCTCCCATACTGGGAAATTTATATTTAGGTATTGAAAGAAAGAAAAACTTGATTTCATTTTATTTGTATTTTTTTGATAGGACAGTCAATGGGGGCTACCGTTTTCGTGCTCACTAGTTGACGCCACTGTCGCATGAGGTCCAGAATATAGCTTTTATGGTGTGTAAATTGACATGAGGGAGAGATAAAAAATCATGTTTGCTGTTAAATCTTAATATTACAATACATCGGGCATGCCGCAGTCCAGCTTTGTTAGGAAAAGAGGAGAAGTACACGAGTAATAAAATTAAAGATTTAACATTTATTTTCTTAGTCCCCCTTTTAAAACACTCTCATTCATTGATCCGTAATTAGTATTTGGCATAATTAATGTAAATTATTGCTAAATATGCGAAACATTCATCTAAATAGAAATAAACTCGCACATCTAACTCAAAAACAGTGACATTTGACATTTCGGAGTCCTTATGCTACACAAGCGCCACTTGCGGCGAATTATTTGATTACCAAGCAGCTTTCATGAATACTTTTGCTTTTTTCTCATGTGGCCAAATTTTTATAAGGTAGATGTGTTTTTTAGCTTTGGTTTTTAGTTCAAGTGAAGTTTGGCTGGATGGCTAAGAAGCCGCAAGCCGTAAAACTCAATATTAAAAAAAAAACAAGTGAAGTTGTCATTTTAAGCAACGAGAACAGTTAACGACTCTGATTTTAATTTCGGAATTGTGAATTGTAGCTTTCGCGTGTGTTTAAAGTGCAGTGTGTTAGTTACAAAAAATATCGTATTATGCGCGGGGCGAAAAACTAAGTAGTGTGAGAATTATCTGACTGCTAGTGAAATACGAGTATCAACCAGCATTGCTAGCGAAGCGGGCATTATGAAAACACCAGTAAGTACATTTCTTTTCAATTTCCTCAAACTGAAGGAAGATCCTTGCGTTTAGTCTAAGATGCGCAATTGTTTTTTTCTGATCACCTAACAACAAAGTGTAAGCAAATCATTAGGTATGCCACTTCCCACATTAGTGCGTTCCGAATCATTTACGTCTAATTTACTGAAAAGGCTGGTCTGCACAGTTGTATATTTCGCCAATCGGACCGAATAATATTTAACGGTTTTTATGTCCAAGCCGAAAGCTAAATCTAATGATGGCAGATGATAACTGAAACAACATCATAAGGCCTTATGAGATGCAGTGAGTTTTGTATTTAATTTATTAGCTTGTATAAACCGTTTTGTCATGACGTCATCTTGTTGGGCTGACCCACCCAGAGGAATACATGCCGGCTAGAAATATAAACATAAGGCACATTTTAGGTAGATTTCTACCATCTTAATAAATATTTTTAAATTTAGAACGTGGCTGTGAACGCGTGCCTTAAGACCTAGAAACCGCCATGTTTTTTGCATATCCTTGACGTTGGCAGTCGCAGGCCGCTGCGTGGCTTGATCGCCTCATTATCATAATGAGCTAAAAGAGGAAGGGTATTGAATAGTTTGGGATAGTATAGGACGGAATGTTTTTTGGGAAGTTCTGATATTGAGGACTAGTCATTCTTTCTGACATTGTACGTTCATATTTGCTTTATCATTATTATCAGCCGAAGGACGTCCACTGCTGAACATAGGCCTACCCCATGGCTTTCCACAACGACCGGTTGTGAGCGGTCTGCATCCAGCGCAATCCCGCGATCTTTACAAGGTCGTCTGTCCATCTTGTCGGTGGACGTCCTACGCTGCGCCTTTGGTCGAAGGGTCTCCAATCTAGGACTTTTCTGCCCCAACGTCCATCAGTTCTTCGCGCTATGTGCCCTGCCCACTGCCACTTGAGCTTACTGATTCGCCGTTCATATTGAATTCATTATTATTATCAGCGAAAAAATCACCACTGATAGGCCTCCCTAAGTACGAGGTATGCATGTTGGATTGCCTACAAACTTTGATCTCTCTTTTTAGATCAAAACTATGACTATCACATCGCCTTGTCCGATATATTCAAAAGCGGTTTATTTGTTCATATTAGTAAGCGTTAGAACTTGGTCTTTGCTAATTTCATAAGGCCTTAGACTTCCTTGACTGCACTGAATAGGTATCGAATTGTTTTTGTGTGATTTCAGGTTTTAAAAATAAGTTGGTAATGTTTATTATTTTAAATTAAGTATTAAAAATTGTTCTCTTTTATAGGTAATGGCTGGTAGCTAAAAGGTAAGTGAGCATTTATATTTTTTCTGCACCATTGTTTAATACTCTGACTGATTAGATTTGTAATACAGGCAATTGTAAGCTTTCTGTGCTAATTTATACGTAGTTAAATAAACTTTATCAGCATGTTAATGTCAAAGGATAAACATAGTTTTATTATGATGTCTAAGGTCAGATACTAAATATTCGTCGAATAAAATACGATATGGCTAATTGGAAGAGTCATCTATTTGTAGGCAGGTATTTATGTAAATGTTATTTTGAAATCAATCGCTTTATACTTAAATGTCAGTTATGTTTTATTTGACGTTTGAAAAATTGCCCCTACACAATATGTTTTCATCGAAAGTACAAAACTGAATCAAATGTACACCTAATATTCAATCTCAGTTGTGTCTCCCATACCACTTAGTTGTAAATTGAAACTAATACACACTGATATGTTTATCACAAATTCGCCCAATTAAATTCAGTCCGTCACACGGTATCTCTCAGGCATGCAACTTCAATTAGTAAAGGAATAGACATTAGGCTTGCTACACCAGTACTACTGGTTACCTGCTAAATACATGGCATGGACTTATTTATAGAAGACTAGCGGCCCGCCAGCGACTTCGTACGCACGTTTTAGTTCTACTCCGTTCCCATAGATCGTAGCAAAAATCTTTATAAACCTCTAAGCATTAAACTAATTAAATAGCCTACCCCAATAAATTCACTATTTAACAATGTATCTATTTTATAACCGGGCCAATAGTTCATGTGATTAGCGCCTTCAACCAAACAAACAATAACATCAGTTTTTAAATTATAGACAAATGTTATACTTTGTGTAGACTCAACACGTAGCCTGGTCTTTAATCTGGTCAAACTTACACGGGGATATTATCTTTTTACTTACAACGTAATTAAAAATACTTTACGCCATTCTTCAATCGTATATTTCTTTCGGGTGCTAAAAAGACCAGGCTACTCTGTGCGCTTACACAGCATCATGCCACTTATCATATAGGCAGCAGCAAATTCCCTCAAGTCTTCTCCCGCTACCTTAAGAACGTTTGTACTTGAGCTCTGTTGAATTCAAAGGGAAAATTATATGTAGGGATCTACCCCATCATCATCATCATCATCAACACCCAAGGCCGTCCACTGTTTAACATAGGCCCCCACGAAAAATTTGCAGAATAGTTCCAGGTCGGATACCCATCGACCGCAGGAACAGCGTTGAATGTCCACCAACAATATGAATAAACGATCTGCATACTACACTGGACACAGACCGCTAGATACCTACCCTGTTTCAACACAAAACAAACATTATTTACTATTTTAAGGAATAAAATCTCTTCTCGAGAGCAAAATTAATAACAAACATGTATCAAAACATTGTGTCTCAGATATGTCAAATGATTGTCAAAAATGATATAAAAATTATTTAAAGCATAAGCACTAAAGAATATTTATATTAACTTTGAAGCCAATCATCCCCAAAATAACTTTCTACCCCTTTTTAACCCCGTTACAAGATAAATTTTAATAAAATTTGATACACAATTTTCGTTAATATTTTTAAAGAATGTTTATGCAAAATTTGAAGTAGATCAGACCAAGGAATCTCATTTTCCCATACAAACTTTGCACCCCTTTTTCATCCCCTTAGGGGTGAAATTTCAAAAAATCCCTTCTTATCGGATCCCTTCGTCATACAAAGAACACACCCTCCAAGTTTTAGGTCTCTACGATCAGCGGTTTAGGCTGTGCGTTGATCCATCAGTCAGTGAATCATTCAGGACAAAGCATTTTATAATAATAGAAGATAAACTGTATTATTAGTAAATATTGCTTTGAATATTTTTAACACTCACTGCTATTGTAAATCTTATACATACATTTTGTTAGCCAATTGGACTGCCAATGATATAGATCAAATAAATGCAGTTTTTTATTATTAAATAATTCCAAAAAATCCACAAATTACCGCGGGCTAATTACATACAGCGCCCTCTAATATGCAAACTTATAACTATTCTACGTATGAAACTTACTCAACAATATTTTATTTAAATTATGTTTACCTACAACCTATTGGTATAGTAATTAAATAGGCTGTATTTAATAATGTAATATTAATTATTTTATTTACCTACCACCCGCCTTGGGGCAAGTGCATCTTGGACACCCACGACCTCTGTTCACCGGGCCAATGCTCTTACCAACATGTGTTACTTTTTGAAAATAATAATCGTAATTTATTTATACGTGTTTCCTAATCAGTCCGTCAGTTTATTGCATAAATGTAAGTATTTATATTCAAGAAAAATATCCTTTAACCAGTTTTGAATTGTAGCTTATCAAATGGCCTGATCGCAATACCGAAGTGTAGATATGGCAAGCAAATAATCATCATTTAATTAGCGTACGACAAACTGGACATCTGTTCAGAGATAAAACACCATCTGTTCCTTTCTTTAAGACCACAACTTCTTGTATATTGACTTGTAATATTAAAACGGTTTACGAAACGCTCATGCTTAAACATACAACGACCACGACGGCCTATAAAGATACGCCTACTCCATATTAGAAGTACCACTATTCTAGGGGAAAGATACTGCCGATTAATATGCGCGCTAGGAGCTATCGTCATATAGAATCAAAGGCGGCCGCCGTTCCTGACTAAAACGATGATATAATTAAGAAAATCGACTCGTGGCCAGCACTTGTTGCTCAGCTCTAGGCAGAAAATTAAAACGGCCGTATTCCGTTATCGATAAGGCACGGTACGTTAGTGCAGGGCTGTGACAAACTAGGGCTGTCACAAGGCTGGGTAGAAACCGAAAAGATATAAAAGAAACAACAAGATCATTGCGAAACTAGCCACCGCACCCATGTTTATACCTCAAAGTCAGACTGAACAGGCTTTTTTCTTAGGTTATTCATCAGAATGAATGACACTATAATACAACAGAAGCTCTTGACTCTACACTTGAATGCTATAGGTCGACCGCAAAACTGAGACGTTTCTGACGTCACTTTTTTCGCCTTTATTTTCATTTCCCTGCCAAATAATGTACTCCATAACATTGATATGAATTAAACGATATTTCTTTTACCCTAAAAAAGAACATTTAATTCATAATAAAAATATGGAGTACATTATTTGGGAGAAAAATACAACAAAAGTGACGTCAGAGAAGTCTCAGTTTCGCAGTTTACCTATAAAGGCATAGCTATGACAAATAATCAATTTATTAGAGAAATACATTAGTTTTTTAATATAAAGGCTTCTTATTCTTAAAATTATTGTAACTTAGTATAATAAATACTTACTATCTTAAAGCAGTACCTCCATAAAATTAGCACAGGCATTTTTCAAAGTTAGCTCTCAATTCATTTCTTAATTAAAGGCCTACGAAATTACTTGTAAGCATTGAACCGACGTAAATATGTATGTCATCTAATCAGGATATTCCGTTGAATAGATAAACTACTTGAATAGATAAATTCAAATAACTTCTGAACGCGAATGTACTCGCATATTTAATTGACACCCCTACAAGGAACACATCGCCACTATCTTATATCCCTAAATCTCGTTGTATCTCCTCCATTTATCTGCGCGCCACATGTTGCTAGCTACTGGATGTGGAGTACTTCGTATCGTAGGAGTGTAGGTAGATAGGTATGCAGGCAGGGGTAGGTAGGTTTCGGGTATGGCTTAAGTTTTCTGCTATTTATTTATTTAAATATTGGTTCACAAACAGATCGTTGTCATTACAGAACCACAAATCAAAAACAACATTATTTAACAAGCCAAAGATCTAAAATTAGCGTACACAGCATGCTTAATATTAAATAAATAATGCAACACTATAAAAAATATTATCTTAGCATAAATAAAATTATGAATACATTCAACGATTTAAAACAATTATATTGAGGGACGGGGTCGAAAACGCTCATTTATATTTAAAAATATCGCTGACAGCTCTCTCTTAAAGCGCGGAAAATTGCCGTTAAAAAGATCGATGTCTCTACCACTGCGAGCCATTTCGTTGTATGAACGATACATCCTTACTATGGAATTAAAAAAGGAGGTGTTGTTCCTATAAATATATACTTAGCTATACCTTGCGAATCAAAGTAGACAGGCAGGCAGTAGTAGACATATTTTGATTTTAGCTTTTTAGCTTTTTAGCATTTAAAATGATGCTACGAGCACTACTGACAACTGATGAAGGACTACTTGGTTAGGTTTTGTCAGGTACACTTACGACACAAAAGAGAGCGTCACTTCAAACAAAGTTGACGCGAGGTGCAGGCGATTTTGTCTCTTAAGGTGGTTAGGCGCGAGAGACCGCGACCGTTTTAAAAGTTTTTTTTTATATATGGGTCCAGAAGTTAGATTAGCGCATTCAAACAAACAAACAAGCAAACAAACTCTTCAGTTTTATAATATTATATAGATTCCGATATGCGCACAGGCAATCCCGCGGTGACATAAGTGGAACTGACTATCATGCCGTTTCCTTTTATCACTTGCATATTGTAGATAAAACTAAAGGCGTGTTCCAAATAACTACGGATACGCACTCAACTTACTCTGTGGATATAGTAACAAATTACATAGACCTCTGAGTCAATAGTGTGCTTTAGTTACAAAAGGAAAGGCCTTTGGTTCCAGTTGAGAGGGATCTTATTATTTTGGTGTGTCTTGTTTGTTGCATACTCTTACAATGCTCGTCTTACCTTCTTTTTACTTCAGTACAGTTATTTTCTGCTATGTTGTTATTTATTAGTATAATATTAATTTTTGATTTCAGTGATTTATTAAGATTAATTTCATTATTAAATAATATAAACACACGATCTTGAAAAGATCGCAGAATCACACAGGATGCAGACCGCTTGCTACCGGACGCTGTGGAAAACCGTCCTATGTTCAGCAGTTAACGTCTGATGACGATGATGGCGGCTGGATTGGATATCATCCAGCATCATAATTATGCAAATTAGTAAAGTAAAAATACAAACCTAATCTATTTTCCGGTCTTCATAAAAAGCACAAATAAACTGTTTTCGCACCAATACACGATGTATACAGAGTTAATCTAGCAGCCACTTTTATACATTATCCAGACAAGCCAACTGCTGATATTAGTTTACCGTACGCACTTGTATTGAGAAATCTCCATTTGCTTATGGGACTAAATAGCTTGAATGGCTCTCACAGCCGACTCTAGAAATGATATTGCAGACTTTGTATGACCATCTCATTAACTTGCCCGCTCATTGATATGAGGCTGAATTTAAATGAATGGCTGATAAAATGGCCAGATTGTTTCAATTATTTGTCTATGCAAATTGTGAATTGAATCCTAATATAGATTTTGGAGTTGGATTCAATAATTCGTGGGATTTAGTTGATCGTGGACTTTAATACCTGCAAATTGTAAAATAACGGATACTTATCTAAGATGGGAGTACTTTGGTTAGTATCTTGATAATAGCCATTGAACTAGGTACTACTACTAGAGTATGGAACTGACATCAAGAACAAATCTCGTGTGCCGTGCATTGAAGCCACTTGTCATCAACTCATAGAAATGGCTTCATATTCTAAATTCAAATTTCAAGGAATACGTCATAATCTTATTCTTATTCGTCGTCTTCGAATTTTTTTTTGCTCAACACAGCTTCTCTCTATTCGTAGTAATGACAACTCACTGATAACAGCATAGAGCAAATAGCTGCACTTAAAGTCATATAGATTTCTTCTAGCATTTTCTTTGTGACTCTTAATCACTAAAAGTTTTGACCAGACATATACATACACTCTTCAAGCTGCATTCGAACATTTTGGTTGTATACCAAGTATGCAATGTAGAGACAATTTGAATAGGCTGAAAACATTGATACATTATTTTCCGTCGTCATCACATTCGAAGACCTAATCTGTTTGCAATTTTTTTACTGTAGTTTCCATAGCTCAAACAATATGAGTCTATTTCAATTATTTCTAACCATTTACTCATCTGTTCATTGCGTAAGTCGCGATGCTGTCGCGCGTTTTCAAAACGCGCTTCTGCATTGATGCTAAAAGTCGCAGTGTATAAGCCGCCGGCCGCCGGTCGCCGGTTGCCGGTTGCCGGTCTTAGAAGGTTGTCAATCCCTGCTCGGATTTTCATTAAGATTGAAAACTCGTATGATCTATAGATCAATAAGCAGATAGAACGCATGCGCGGTCGGGAGCGAGCGATTTGTCCGTTGATTGAATCGAATACATTATGTGTAGCTGTTAGGTGTCAAGAGGTTTATTTGCAACTTCGATCAAATCGAGCAATGGTTAGAAAGCAGGTCCTGTGAATGGTTGCATGGGATCTTTCTCAGTGATCATTGCCACGTCGTTCTTTAGATGTAAAGCCTACAGTAGCTTCCGACTGATCAACAAATTATATCGATTAGGTTCTTGTGTACTTAGTATAATGTAGGTATTTTATATATATTTATGCTCTAGCACGGATTCGATTATGACATCATCATTATTAGCAAAAGGACATCCACTGCTGAACAAAAGCCCACTGTTTTCCACAAATATGACAACTTTATAAAAATTGTTAAAATTGCGCCTGATTTAGAAAATAAATTTAATGTTACTGATATACTTAACAACTGATAAAACTCATTTCTAATAACGTAAGCGGCAGTTATTTTATTATGGGCCATGACATTCTTACTACGACCAAATGTGTTATTGTTGGTAAGCACTAAAATAAGAATGTTATCTAAATAATCTTTCATCCGAAATCGTCTACGAATTCCACGATAATTAAACATTCAGTTCACAAACAGAAACGCACATGTGTAGAATGTTTATCATCAAGTCGAAACACAAGTTTCAAGTAGGTAATATGAGCGCGCAGATAAGCAGTCCTTCCACATGTGTGCCGGTTGTTGTTTTGTTTTTCCGGCTGTTCTTGGTGTCTATGGTTTAGGATTTTTTCTCATCTATTTATAAAAGTCAACATGGCTAAGATCTGAGCAATAATACCGCCACAATAAGAGTTTCAAACTAAGGGTAGCGAACCGATCGCCGCGACTCACCACCGGTGGTGGGTACGGGCCTGTCGGCCCGAATATGTCAAATTTGACACCACCCACCGGTGTTCGCCATTAAAAGTTATAGAAAAAAACTCGTATTCTCGCGAAAATCACTCGTAATATTGACTCGAGTGATTCAAAAATAGGGCCCTAGTTTAACCACGTCGTTGTCGATATAACCTACGCCATGTTTATGCATGTCCAACATACTGCCGGTCATCGCGCATCGACTCATGCGCATTAATTATTGTTGAGTAGCGTACAGCGCTGCCGACTGGTGAGCTATACTTGTCATGCGTCATTAACCTTGTCTTTATTATGAAGCGCAAGTCACATATACCGAAGATGGCGCTTGATAAGCATTTTTCACAGTTTAGTACCGCCATTTTTAAGAACGGCTGTCAAACTGACATCTGTCATGGCTGAGCCTGATTCTGTGTGGCTAGTCCTTTAGGCCCAGATGCGTGATTATAGTTCATCATAGTTACTCAACTAATGTTAAGAAAAAATACATTAATCAATGGTCATTAAAATAGCCATTCTGAGATTTGGTAACTGGTGGTAACGACACTTAAAAAAACCGGTTAAGTGCGTGTCGGACCCGCGCACTGAGGGTTCCGTGCCACCCTTAACTGAATTCAAGGTCCACTTACTTTCACTTAACGAAAACATCACAATATATTGCGACGGCAAAAATAACTTTGTTTTTCATAGTGTTTGTATGAAAGACAAAGTTATATTTGCGGTTGATAAAAATGTGCAATATCTCAAAAACTACTAGTTCGATCTCCTTTAAACCAATTTTCGTTGCAAGTTTTTGTTAAGATCTACATCATATATTTTTTTCCAAAATTTTCACTTTCTTAGTTCAAAAGTTAGATGGGGTGGGGGACGCCCATTTTATCACTTTGGAAGCGTCTATATCTCAAACCTTACACTCTTAGAAAAAATGGTTTTAGGAACCTCAACATCATTTTTAAAGACCTATCCATAGACACCCCACACGCATAGGTTTGAGTAAAAAAAAATTTTAGTTTTAGTTTCATGTATGGGAGCCCCCCCTTAAATATTTTTTTTTACTTTTTGTATCTGGATCGGAAAGCGGTGAACAAAATACACCTACCTACCAAGTTTTAGCTATGTGACGCTTATAGTTTCAGAATAAAGTGGCTGTGACATACGGACGGACAGACAGACAGACAGACAGACAGACAGACTTGACGATACTATAAGGGTTCCGTTTTTTGCCATTCGGCTACGGAACCCTAATTAGTTCAGTAATTATCGATCAGTATCACGCATCTGGGCCTAAGTGTATACAGGTTCTAAAACTTTGGTCAGCTATAGGTATCAAGGTTTGTGAGCGGATAGGTAGCAAAAGGAACTGATATTGCAATTGCAAGCCTTATTGACATGAAATAGCAGGGAAATAAAGGAGTTGTTTAGTATATCTACATATAGCTACAGTTTAACTGAGTCCCATTGATAAAGGCTAGTCTAGTTTACTCCTGCTAGCAATTTACTCCTGGGTTTTATGTGATCACAACCCAGGAGTAAGCAACTGCTTCTTATCGGAAAATAAACTCAATAATCTTCACGTTATCTTCAAAAGAAAGTGCCGGCACACATCAAAAACGGCTTATCACTAATTAGAAGTGACCATCAGTACAGCTTCATTAACTTTACTGGGCATACAGTGGAAGTGAAAAGAGTAGTATCTTATTAAAAATGAAAAACATTCATAAAATATACTAGCCATATAAATGATATAAATATGACGATGTGTGTCCAAGAAGTGTCATGTTTGGCTGATAACAGACATTCTTTTCTCTTCATTATCCAAATTGTCCAAACGCGTAATTCAGCGACAGTTCCACTTGCAACGAGATCCATTAGATAGCCATAGAGAAGCAATGTAGATTAAAAAAATACCCTCCTTACGAAATCGAGTAAGAAGTGGACATTAGGTGGAAACGGCCTCTGTCATGCGTCTTGTCTTGTGATTTTGCTTTAATCCTTTCAAGTTCTAGGCAGTTTAATTCCCACTCAGCTAGTTGAGACACCGAATTATATTGCGACACAACTTTAGAAAAATTTAAAGTAATTCTTTCTCACTCACTCGTATGGTCGAATTAAGACATGGCAGTTGGTCGGAATTAACTCGTCAAGTATTTGTGAACGAGACACAATAGAAATTCCATTATTATGCGACTCCCAGCAGTCGTTTGATACCTGACTGATTAAGACATCGCAATACAAAATTTGCTAATCCATTCAAAAGTTGAGCAGCTTAACTATCACTCTGGTGGCGAAAAGCGGCTGGTAATATTAAAGCATGCTATCCCTTGGCCCTTCTGACTTACCGTACATTGTGATTGAGCCTAGCTTCGCGCTAATCATACATGCTACTTGCCACCGGTTGCTCATGTCAGTCAGATTAAACGATGTTGCAGGGTGCCTATGTTCCTCTAATGTACCCCATTAACTTGAGATTATTCTTTACATAGTAAATGTTATTAGGTCCCGATTTGTATATTAATATTCATTATGAATTATTGTAATCGTCGGCCTCGGGAAATGTGCTAGGAAATAACTGAAGAAGGGTGTAATTTATTATGGAGATTCGGTTCGGATATCGTTATTTTGTCTCGCTTAAGATTTTAGCAAATATACTGGTTTAATATAATAAATTGAAACTGTTAAGTAAGGAATTAAGGACACTATTCCCTAAGTTAGAATATACCTGACTGAACTAAAAAAGAAAGTATTCATCTCGATATCATTTCTCTTTTTTGAGAAATCCGTGGACAAACATACATATACTTAACTTGGCACACGTGTTTGGAAGCTTAACTAGATCATCATACTCAAATAATAACCAATTATCTTCTACTATATAAAAATAAGTCGGGTTTTCCTTCCTAACGCTATAACTCCAGAACGCACGAATCGATTTCCACGGTTTTGCATTCGTTGGAAAGGTCTCGGGCTCCGTGAGGTTTTTAGCAAAGAAAATTCGCATAAAACGGGGCCGGGGCGGGACGGGGCTGGGAGCGAAACGAAGTTCGTTAAGACCGCTAGTAACAATATGAAAAACATACAGGTCCAATTAAACAATTCATTTTTTTTAAGACGGCAAGAATCGGTAAACACACGCATTCTTTGACTATTAGAGGTATAATATGACAGCCAAATTGAGTCACTCTCTAAAATATTCACGTTATAATATATTCTTTATTATTGTAGTATGCTAACTCACGATACTTAAATGAAACAGAATTTATAGCTGTTTTTAAGTATCTAGTATAAACTTTGTATTCATACAATGTTAAAGACAAATATTTCGTGCCAGTTCGTGACAAGTGTCTCGCTTGCATATAGATTGGGAGCAATAACATACATTGAATTCTGAGTATTGGTTCTTTGTCGACTATTGGTTAGATAGCCGGTTAAATAAATTGATTTGAACAGAGGCGTGGCCATACAAAATGGCTGGCTTCGGTATAATATGTTTTATCTATTCTGTATCGCTAGTGGCTACATATTAAGGCTTTGGAACAGTGCGAAATCTAACACATAAAATATCTGGTATTTAAAAAAAAACAATTCTTTGTTTCAAACAGTTTTCTTATCACAAGTTGCACAAAAAACTTAGATAGTTTATTAAAAATTTCTTTCCAGCAAGTCAATTGTGAAATCCGTTATGTTAGGTGAAACTTGGTGAATACTACGACTTGTTCTCCTTTTAAGTAAATAAAGATTTATTTTTGATAACAATAATTGTTATCACAAATCCACACATTAAGACATGAACACGTACGAGCGTGTCGTGCGCACGAGTTACCTTATATTGTGGATATAGACTATAAAAGTTTATCGCGAGAGTTCACTAGAGTTATTATGGACCGTACACTTTTGTAAAAAAATGGATCCCTCAAAAATTATGAATTCATGCAAAACAATAATGTGCATGTGTTACGCCTTTTAGTCAGAACATTGAGTCTATCATTCATTACTTTTTTCTGTCTTATAGTAGTATAGATAGTGCCATCCACAAAGGCGCGCCCCACTCTTTTTTTGATTGAGGAAGGCGCGGGGTGCGGGGGGTGACTCGCGCGTCAGTTGTGAGTCAGCCGTCATTCAAAAATTTTGGCTGGTCACAAAAGTGGCTCTACTTGAATTATTTTTAAAATGTCAAGGAAAACCCAGCGTGTTGTACTAAAAAATAAACCTGGTAATTATAGCATAGACTGACAGTAGATTACTACTGTCAGTAAATTTATAATGGTTACATACTTAAACACCATAAACATTTTTAAATAAATAAAATACCATGTGGTACTTATAATATTTACCGGGATATACTTTATCGGGGAAGGCTATAAAACATTACGCTAAGTAAGACCTACGTGTACGAAGAAAAATCCGATTGTTCTCTTATAAAGATATTATTTATTTTTTTAAATGTTATTTATCAAACGTTCTTACGTATTTCGTTTACGTCAATAGTAAAAATGTTACTGGTGCATTTTTTTAAATGTTTTTTATATGTCTAGTAGCTAACCATGCCTACTTGAAATTATATCTAAGTAGAGCATCTTTGCCTTTGAGTGTATTTTTTGTAGTATGCTTGTCATTCTTAAGTCATTATGATGTTCCAAATTAAATTCAAATGTTGGAAAAAGCTTGCACACATGTACTATAAACGATTTGGACGAGTGGAGGGGCGCGCCGTCGTGGATGGCACTATCTATATTGGTGCAACCATTAAAAGTCAAAAACCTTATTTAAAAAAAAGATATGAAACCGTATTGCTCATATCGTTTGCTACTATCTTTTACGGAAGGGAAACTCAATCATTGTGTAACTTACACTAAAATTTTATTATATATTTAAATTTTACAGATACCATTGTTGTCGTATGTGTCAGGACAGGACTGTGATCCTACGTCGTGAGGCATAAGATAAGTGGCCATGTGTTGCACAAAGGACTGGCAGAGCTGGCGAAACAACACTACTGTGTTAGGAAGTGGACACAATGCATAAGTTTTTAAAATTGTATATTCATGTTTAGCAGCTGCTGGAGCCGCGTAACGATTACGATCAAGAGATTTAGTCATATTAGACTTAAATAGCAAAGAAAGACAAAAAGAAAAAAGTTTAATCGGAACCAATTTAGGAACATATTTTGTTCTGCACCTGATTGGGTCATGTCGGACTGCCGTCTTACCGAATTTATGTGAGTGAAAGAAGAGAGTTCACTTTTGTATTGCGCACACATCTGGGCACTATAATGTCTACTGCGTACTTGGCCTATCTCTGTTAAGAGGGAATGGCATTATCGAAAATCGGTAGGGAATATTATTATTTGCATTGCAGTAGCCAATAATCGGATCTAAATATTTGATGGAAATTTTTGAGCATCTAGTTCGGTACCAGATTGGTGTAATTTATAAAAAGTTTTTAACGAATATGCACACAACCTTACTCCCATATCATTACAACGGACATGCACGTTACCCGTTTAAGGCCATTACGATACGATAGTAACGGTTCGGTATTTAGACAATGGTACGTGGACCAGATCCGACGTAATTGTCAGGACATACTAACGTAATCTTATGAGTAATGCAAATGCAAGCTTTGGTAGTAGAACAGTGTAATTTTCGTAACGACTATCCAATTATTGTATGGCGGCATTTAGTTAGTGGTTTTGAGCTGTGTTTTGCATGTTGGTTCAGCATGCATAGGTGTTTTTAAGAGACCACATGTCTCAGCTTAAGTCTACCCTGCAAGTATTTTTAATGATGAGAGAAACAGTCAGCTCAGTCATGATAGTAAGCTCAAGTGGCAATGGGCAGGGCACATAGCGCGAGGAACTGATGACCGTTGGGGCAGAAAATATTTAGATTTGAGACCCTTCGACCAAAGGCACAGCGTAGGACATCAACCGACAAGATGGTCAGGCAACCTTGTAAAGGTCGCAGGATCACACTGGATGTAAACCCGTGGGGGAGGGCTATGTTCAGCAGTGAACGTCCTTTGGCTGATAATGGTTATGATGGTGATGATGAGGGAAACAGTGATGATAAATCCATAATTCGTTTTTAAAATTTTGTTTTGGCATTGTTCTTGGAACTTTGAGAACTATTTTTAATACTCATGGTGTGTGGTAAAAACTTATATTTCCTTTTAATAATCGATCCAAGCTGTCTTTCAATTAGACAGGATGGTGCAATATTTGCAAGTTTTTTTATAATATTTCGTTACTAAAATGATTAATAATTATGATATAAACTCAGGTACGCTTGCCAAAACTTTACAACATGCAGAATAACCGTACAATAGCCTGATTTATGCTTCCAGCATTACCCGTGGCATACAGACTTGATTTAATACAATAACGATTTAATGTATGATCGTAAATCGCGTTCGAAAGTGAGCGGGAACGTCGATGGCTAGTTGTGTATATACAGCCCACACATTCCGTAATTGGGTGACGATATATCTTTGTTTCGTACTGTTTGGTATTTGGTATTTACGAAGGATGTGTGGATATTGCTTGATAGCATTAGAAACTACAAACAAAAAGACGCGATTGTTGTTTTTTTAACCGACTTCAAAAGGGAGGAGGTTCAATTCGACTGTATGTTTTTCGACTGTATGACTTGTAGTTTGACTGTTTTGTGGAATAGTTCAACATGTTTTGTTTCTTGATTTTTCCTAGTTATGCAACTTACACAGTATAAACTAAGTAAATACAAATGACAACCTCACATCGCGTGTGAACGTGCTTCTGTTTAAACTAATTACAATTAACCAGCTGTTTTCTTGCGGATCAGCCTCTCCATAAACATGATAGTGCGGGGTGTGCACTGCGCGTATAGCACGCCGTGGGCGACCGGTAGCACCCACTCACAATGTACCGTAAGGACTCTACAGGATGTTTAAGCTTTTGATATGCTTTATAAAAGGCCAGAAGAAAGTTACAAGACAGTCAAATGGTGGATAGACAAAAAAAAAGAAAGCCCTAGAGTGCCGTATTTCTCTTAAGTGCCATACAGAAAAATTAGAAACGTTTCGGTAATTTATTTGTTGATTTATGTCAATTTTACAAGTGCGTCCATTACTTTAAAAACATATACAATGTTACCGCGATTCAACAACCTACAACGACATCTAGTGGATGATCAGTGATTTAAACATACTCGTATAGGCCAGTAGACACTTTTGACTGCAGAAATTTTTCAAATGACTATTTAAGCAGGTTTTTGAGGTCAGAGTAAAATGATTAATATACCTCTATAACTTTTTTATAACGTTTATTTAAATGAATTTGTAATGTACTTATGTGACGTGCAATAAAGAGTTTCCTATCTATCTATGAATGCGACATAAAGTAGCTAATAATCCTTACAATACCAAATGGTATTGAATGAGAGAGCACTCCGTATATGAATGGTCCGGTGGCGTTTCCATTCGTTTTATAGGGTACCGGGTAACACCTGATTATCTGCTAGCAGTGCGCCCGCGCCGGCCGCTCTGATTGTCTATTACAATGTTGTATTACTGCCATGCGATTTGCTCTGTAGATTCAAAAGAGTCTATATTTAACTTTATTTAAAAACAATGCTTAATATTAAACAGAAAGGAGGTACTACCATGAAGCTTTAAAAAAATAAGTCTAAATAATTAAAAAACAAAAGAAAGAAATGCATTGATAAAATCATCGCGAGTTAATAACCAACAACGCCATCTAGTAAGGCGTGACTATAAGTGTATTATTAATAGAAGACAAATATTTCATTGAATACGTACCTATCACAATTTACATTCTCAGATATAAATAAATTTAAAAAAAGTAACAGTAGAACCAAAACAAAACACAAATCGTTTGGCGTTTATGTTGTTTATCTAAGCCCATAAGGAATGAAGCTGTCTAGTATTTATTTAAATAGCTGAATTTAGTAAGTAGCCATAGAGAACTTAATACATAGTAAATTCCATTCGGTCGTATGCACATAAATACGGCTTACAGCCGTTCAGTGTGGGGTTACCATAACATAATACTGGTTAAATAAAGTAAATATGTTGTAACTTTTTTAAGGTCCTTTGTTACGGAATCAACTATCTTGTGAAATTATAAAATAATATGCAACGATACACTTAGTGTATTAAATAAGTTTTATTTAAAAAGTTAATGTAACGTTGCTTTAAATCACGTGCGTTGATAAGTTTCGTGCGAGATGCAACAGTTTAAAATCATACTCAAAAGTCGCTTTCATTTAAGGACAATACCTGTCTCTTAATTAATTAACTGACTTATGCTTACAGTTTGAAATATTTTAGCATCATCATCACTATCTGCCATATAGCCAAGACGTCCACTGCTGACCTATGGTCACCTCTAAAGTTTTACACAGTGATTCACGCAGACAGTGACAGTTGCAAGAGGTCTGCATTCAGTGCGCTTGCGCAATTTTTACAAGGTCGTCTGTTCATCTCGTCGGTGGATGGCCTACGCTGCACTTTATTTGGTTGGAGGGTCTCCAATCCAGAACTTTTCTACCCCAATGGCCAGCTTTTCGTGCTATGTGCCCTGCCCATTGCCACTTGAGCTTACTGCTTCGCAGGAATATGTCCATCACCATAGTTCATCTACGTATCCTAAATGAAATGTTTCAATACATGTAAGAAAAGATTTTGAAATGTTTGATATTAGTGAACGACACAGGACTTTCCTAGTGTGGGACCCATAGTTAATTGCTCCATGTATTGTTTTTGGCATAACATGATTTGCATTGTGTAATATCTACCAATTACTAAATAATGTGTTCTGGAATATGTAATAATATGTAACAATATGTAACAATAATCTTGTTGTCAATAAATAAATATTTGTATTTGTATTTGATATTAGTGAATAGCTATTGAATTGTTTTTTTTTATTAGAGTACTACTTTTTGAGATGCAAAGTGTGAAAAGAAAGTGTCTATAAAAATCAAATACGTAGTCACACTACACTAACTCAACCAAACATGTGTGTCCGTATGTTTATCTGCGAATTCATGTATTTATGAGATTCGAGCCTCTTTGAAATGCTGATTATGCAGCGGCTGAAATATTCGAAAAGCAACACTGGTGGAGATAATACCTACATGGTTTATGTTTTATCCCCTTGAGGTAACCGTGTACTTTGATATTTTATTAGATAACTAAAATAAGAAAGTAAGTATGTACATAATTTTGTCTTGAGTAGGCACTTATAAAGTAAGTATTTCAAGGCCGATTTCGTTAAACGTCTAGCTAAAATAGTTACTTTATTCACTCACTAAACAGAATTCAAGGACCGCTCTTTGAAACTATTAACAATAAACTAAGGTCAAATCGCGTAGGACACGTGTACTCAATAATAAAAATAGAGTCACAATTCCATTATGACTTGCATTTTGAATTTCGAATATGAAACCATTTGTGTATATTGTTTGTGCCTCGGTGGCGCAGTGGTTAGAGAGTCGCATTTTAAAGCGACGGCTGCGCCGGAGGTCCCGGGTTCAATTCCCGGGTCGGGTCAAAAATATGCAACTTGAGTTTTTCTGTTCAGAAATTCTCAGGGAAGCCCGAAGTTTGGAAGTTGGCGGTGTTTCACCCCCGTGTCTCGGAAAGCACGTAAAGTCGTTGGTCCTGCGCCTGATCTCTCTCCGGTCGTGTCAGATTGCTGTCCCATCGGGCTATGAGAGCGAAAGGAATAGAGAGTGCACCTGTGTTTGCGCACACACTTGTGCACTATAATATGTCCCGCGCAGTCGGTTGGTCGTTGTGACTGGCCACCGTAGTCGAAATCGGCTAGGAGGACTATTTATTATTATTGTTTGTGTTGATGACAAGTGGCGTCAATTCAAGGCGCAGGAGATTTTTTGGTGGTGTCAGTTCCAAATGCTAGTAATAGTAGTTCAATGCAGTTTTATTTAAGAATTAACCTCACAATATTACATCGGAACTAGACAATTGAGTGGAGTGGAACCTAATTGGAAACTGTCATGTGTGACGAGATATAATACACATCGCAAATCAACAAAGCAAATAGCCACACATCATCTCGGTAGGAAGTCATCCACCATGATAATGCATCCGCTCTGATTCCATACATCAGCGAAACTGTCACTGCACTCATATTTTAGGCGTGAGCTGAGCTGTATAAGGTAAGGTACACATGGTATCTATAAAAGTGCCAAAATTAGGGCATCGATTTCATTAGGGTTGGAGTTTTGCAATAATTGCAAAACTATTAATATTGGTTTGCAGGAAATTATTTCTTGCTTTATACTTTACTAGTTTTTGCCCGCGACTTTGTCCGCGTGGAATAGTGACTTCTTTCTCCCGTTTTTTACACATTTACCACTATATCTTTGCTCCTATTGGTCGTAGCGTGATGTTATATAGCCTAAAGCCTTCCTCGATAACTGGACTATCCAACACAAAAAGAATTATTCAATTCGAACCAGTAGTTTCGGAGATTAGCGCGTTCAAACAAACAAACAAACTCTTCAGCTTTATAATATTAGTATAGATTGGAAAGCGTATTGGGTAGGTGTTTATTGAGCAGGTAAATACTCGTAGCTAGCTAGCTGTTTGGGGTCATCTAATGCGTAATAAAGTTATTGAACAAATGAAATGAAAGCAAGGGAAAATATTGATTTGACTTATTAATTTACAACAGTACAAAACGCATGTAATAAATAGGTGATAGTTGACTGCATTGTATCATCATCACATAATGTTTAAGCATCACTCAGAGTGATAAGTACTCTCATGCATGATGTATTCAGGGACAGATGACTCAAAGATGAAGGCAGGATTATTACTCTTAAGTGGAGATTTATTATTAGTATTGATGTTAAGCATTAAGTTATTTGGATACAGTGATTATTCAAACTGAGAATCTTCCTAAGAATAAATAAATAAATAATTTATTGACATATTAGCAGTAGCTACGCAGATTATTTCGTTATATCACTAGAAGCAGTATATTTAAATGATAATTCATAAGTTTTACCTATAATTTTAATCACTAATCAATGTTATATCTTGCCATACGTATCAAGCGCAGTTCCGCGCACATATTTAGCGCATTCACGCTCGGTCGGCGCACGCGCGGTTGATTTGCGCGCTGTATCAACACGGCTCGTTTGCGCAGATTGTTATTTACGTTAATAAAGTTTGGTGCACACTGATGATCAGTTACGATATCCAAGTTTGTCCCAGGTAATTCGTAATACTTCTCAGCTTTGATCAAGTATGTTGTAGATTTATGGTTTTATTCTCTTCACAAAATTTTGATTAAACTTCTTAGAAAAAATGTAGTTCTACTAAGACTCAATTAGATTAGCAAAGATTTGATTATGAAAAACGATTGACGTTCATAATTCAATATTTAATGTTAACAATACTTTTTCTCATTTTTAATTAAGAAGAGTCGAACGAAATACAGGTTTTGCGCAAAGCTCCAAACCTCTACAGCAGCTTGTTTTCGAAAGAATGTAAAGCATTATGTTTATACCTTTTTTCAGATAGTATATTTATGAATTAGTAAAACGGGTTGCTTGTTACGTAGGTAATGATTGCTTCAGCAATTATTTAAAAACAATCTTTGTGCTTAAATTACAATAAATACATCTAGTATGTATTTATTGCATACAGTTACAATGACTTAAGAATTGTACAAATTAAAAATTTGGCTGTAGCTTATTTTTACTCTTTTGTAAAAGTCTCCAACATGTTATATAACTTTTTTTTACAGAATTTTGAAGGCACAAATGTAAAATTCCAACCATGTACACTACGCCTTACAATCGCGCCATGACTAGTGTCTAGTGCTATGTGTGTGGGTTAGTATTATTTGTGTACATGCCAAATCAACCTGTCAGCGTTCGGCTATGAGTTACAGTCCGAGCCAATGTCTAAATTATGGCTTCCACATGCATATGTGGAGAAAAGCCGTCGTGAAGAAAGTCAGCTGATTGATATACGATGGTATGCTACCGATGCTTTCGTTGAAATGAGGAGGCTGAATTTATAGGCCGGTGAAGGCTGGTTCCGTGCCAATTAAGTAGGTTTTGTCAGTACAAAACCACTGCAGTCAGTGGCAATGGAAATCTGCTTTGATTTACTTACTTTAACTATAACCTCATTCATCATTCATCATCAGCCCAATTTTGTCCAGTCTTGGACGTAGGCCTCCTCAGTTTTCTCCATGACTGGTGGTCTTGTACCCGTGTCATCCAGCCATGTCCTGCGTGTCGTCGGATATCATCAGACCACCGTTTCGAACGAAACTATATCATGATCACATTTAATGACTTGTCTCCTGAAATGACACTTGCGGTATATCACCAAATTACAATACAAATAAAATAAATATTATCTACAGAGCAATTCGCGTTACTATAATATAAATTACTGACTTAGTTGTTTTATTATTATTTTCTCAAATTAAAGTATAAAATTGACATTACATAAGTATTCACATGCCGAGTTTGGTAAACAATCTTGATACCAACGAAATTTAATTAATTAAGCTAACATCTACGGCTGTGTTTTTAAATACTTTGTAACTGTTAACATATTAACGTAAATAAATATACATTTTTTAATCAAACAAATACTTTTTTGGACGTTAAAATTAAAAAGGAAGTTACTTTAAAGGTAAAAGGTTTTAGGTACTTCACAAGATTAACAGTATTAGGGATTGACAATTAAATAGCTTCATTAATTATGATTTCATGTAATTAGTTCTAATGAAGTACAAAAACTGGATACGCGATGTATCGGCAAAATGAAGATTTTATTCCAGATAAAATTTATTCTATTTCATTTCCAACACCTATGGGTTGGCTGGAAGAGATCTCTTTTAGGGATAAGCCCACCTTTGTTCACATTGTGACTTTTTGTATTTTCTGTACATCTTATAAGTGCAATAAAGAATATATATAAAATTAGCACATACAAGTTTAAAATTCTCTCCGCCATTAGTGGTCACCAATCAATTATTCATAAAATATACATTTTAATATCCATAACTCTGCCGAGCCGCGTAAAGGCATAATAGTGAGGAAGCGAAACTAACCCTATTCGTTACACAGGACTTGTATATGCAAATCAATTCGCTAAGACGCCGCCTGGATAGGGCTGCCTATGCCTATATTTTCAAAAAAAACGCGTGTTAATTCAAGAATCGTGTATGGTTAACATAGTTGCTTATCTTTATCAAGGTCAAAATCTGACATGTAGGTATTACTGTAAAAAAACCGTCAGTCAAAGTCTCAATATAAAATTTGTATGTTTTTAAAAAAATATCTTAGATCAGCTTTGTCACGGCCTTAGAATTTTTACTAAATTACTATTATTTTTACTAAATTATAATTATTTTCGAGTTCGACGCGAACACCCGCAACAACTTCAGTTTCGCCCTGACCATGGCTCTAGCAACAGTGCCGAAATATTGGTAACTCGAAAATATTAACGTATATGGTAGCAATCCCGTTACAACCAAATATAATGTTAGTGACCATTTTATTTTATTTTTTTATTTTTTTATATTTGAGGACAACCAACAAAGCATACACTTCACAATTATACAAGACAAGAAATTACAACATAGTTATAGTGTTGCCTTAATTAAAGGCTGCCACGACATGCGTGATAAACATTGAAGTCAGTAACAAACTGTAGTAACCTGCACTACACGAGTAAAAACAAATTGAAACAGTATTTACTTTCTTAAACTTTAGAAAACTTAAGAAAATTTAAGTCAATATTTTGTCACGGTCTACCTTATGTCCCTTGAACGTATCGATTATTTGAGTTGACACTGAAAATAGTCGATAGTGTAACAATATATTATATCTATACGATAAAGGACTTGATACAATGAGATCATTACAGTAAGTTATAAAACACAATAGCTCGAAAGTCTAACACCCTTGCTTGTGATATTATTTTACTCATAATCATGAAAAATATCGTGTGATTGACATGACGACGCTAAAGTATGTTCGTCCACTAAAAACCTTTAGACTGTCCAAGGAATTTCGTTCAGCCAGCCCTACTCCCGTATCTATAAATAACAAAGTTTTGATTAGCGAACCTCTAACGACATGTACATATTCATATGGATATTAATTAAGGCCGTTGAAATGTGCCCCGGTGGGTTGATGTATGCAAGTCTTCGGTAAATGGAAATGCGCCGCGCGAGTGCGGTCTTTGCTATGCCGTTGGACTTTGTTTACAAGTGATTAGAGAAGTAAACCAATTATTAGTGTAACTGTATAGGTAATTTATTCTATTAACACACGACCACTCATATAAGTATGTATTTTATATTACAATTAGGTAGGTCCAACTTTGAGAAAGAGGTCAATCGACGAATCCAACTCGGCTGGGCAGCGTTCGGGAAACTGCGCAAGAGCGTCTTCTCGTCTCAATTACCTCAGTGTCTGAAGACGAAAGTCTTCAACCAGTGTGTGCTACCAGTGATGACATACGGATCCGATAGCCCTGCGAATCAGTAAGCTCAAGTAGCAGTGGGCAGGGCACATAGCGCGTAGAAATGATGGCCGTTGGGGCAGAAAAGGCTTAGATTGGAGACCCTTCGAGCAAAGGCGCAGCATAGGACGTCCACCGACAAGGTGGACAGACGACCTCGTAAAGATCGCAGGATCACACTGGATGCAGACCGCTCACAACCGGTCGTTGTGGAAATCTATGGGGGAGGCCTATGTTCAGCAGTGGACGTCCTTTGGCTGATGATGATGATGATGGTGTATTTTATATGCACTATACTTTAATGCACTAGCCAACATCAGTTACAGTTATATAGTACGTCATATATTTCGATCCATTAATGACTTAGATAGTTTATATCTTTTATACAAATTACTTCTTTATCAAACTAAGCGTACTAAGTCGACATAAAGAAATAGCTGTAGAACTAAACCTATAAGAAAGACAACAATTTGTTAACTAGTTTGTTAGGTTAATTAATGTAACCAATAATATGGTTAATTAACTGAGTAGTTCTTATCAAAGTTTAACATACATCTATTTCATACCACTACGATTAGTATGATTGGATAAATGGTGTTTTAGCTAAATATTTTAATGTTTCAACTGAAGATTGTTTTGATAATCGGAAATCTGCCTTGATTTTTCCCATCACCTATATTTAGATATCAGATATATTTAGTTGGTATGATAATAAACAACTAAATATATCTGATTTGCACTGAAATTTATAAGGTAAAACAGCGGTTCTCACTCCAGCCATATAAGACCGATATTATCGAGATCAGGATATGAAATGTTTGTAAACACGGCTCTTATCACTCTTATCTATCGGTTAACTTGGAATCTCATCCTTTTAATAACCGTTCATCAGCATACGAGATTACATATTTGATTAGTCGATAAATAGTGGTGTCCGGTACTTTTATCGAGAAATCAGTAATGTCAGCAAATCGACACATCGACTCGGAAGATTTATAGCGGGCCAGTATGTGATAATTAATGCCCTATTAAATGTTTGATGCGGGAAGTGTAGTGGCCTTCCTGACGTGAATAACGGGCTGATTTCACTGTCAACTGAGTGCTGATTTGGAAATCGATCGAGATTAAGAAGTCGATTAAAGTTTGATCGGTGTTGGAGAGACGACTAAATTAAGACATTACCAGAGGCTACTAAGGCCCGGTTTCGTAATCAACTCATCTAATGTTTACATTTTGTTACTAGGGGATAAAAATTTAGTATGTGCGTGATTTTGGATAAAAAATATCTTAACCTCATTAAAATATCCATTCTGACGTTGAGGTATTTTTTCTTGAGTTAACTATCGATCATGAAACAGAGCCTAAGCCTGCTATTTCAATTGTAGCAAACCTTAACAGAATTGATCGAATACCAGACTTCGAATAAATATACTTGTTGCTGAATTAACAGATTAACAAATTAACAGATTTTTTAAAACTAACCTAGAAAAGTTACGTTTTTATTCTTTGTTACCATTGGTTTTATTATTACCTCAGTATACCTAAGCTTTATGTCTTCTTTCTACATATACATAACTTTTTTCTCGTCAGAATAACTAATCGAACTTCAACGTTTAATTATGACGTAGGATTTTGAATAGCTATTTGATTCGCGTGGTTGCATAATCGTGCCACAGATTGAAAGTTTATCCTGATTGACGTCGCTAATGAAAAGGCAGATATTGTCTCTGCATATGTATCTCTGATTTACTCATGTAGTTGATGAAAAACAGTTACTTTCATTTCCAATTAACAATCTCTGTTAGAAGCATTAACAAGAAGGCTTGTCATAAAACATCAAATAGAAACATGATTTTAGAAACAATATTCACTAAATTTTATCAAATAGGTACCGTTGTCTTAGTTATATATTTTTTAAAGCTCTTGTAGTAAATTGCAGCAAAATAAATACCATTAGATCTTCGATAAAAGCAGTTTGTTCCAGGGAGTTGTTATTGTTACCTATAGAGAACCCAAGCAAAAAATGTGTCGCAAATACGACACCAAGAACAATTCCTTGAAATTTTAATTTAGAATAATAAACCGTTGTATGAGTTGATGACATGTGGCGTCAATTTATGTGGTTCGAGATTTGTTCGTGGTGTCAGTTTCATACGCTAGTAATAGTAGTTCAATGGTTGATTCAGACATTTTTGGCATTCCGAATACTTTTTGTAAGAAAAGGGCTTGTCGTTTCTGTGCTGGATGGAAGAGTGTGTATTGAGAAAGACAAAAGAAAATACCTAGTTAAAGTTCACAATTAGAAAATTAATTGTCCCTTACTGACACGTCCGCAACGCAACAAAGACTAGAATAGAAAATGAGTGGAGTAGGACTGTTATATATTTTTTCTGCTTCGATGTATTGCTACGATTGTACTATTTCGTATCGTATTACTGAATCACTGCTAGTTTAGTGCTAGTTTGCATTGTGAATTGTCTAAAAAACTTATTGCTACATTACCTATAAAAATGTTTTCCTGTAAGCATCACACTGCTGGGCAAAGGCCTTTCCTCAATAATGAGGTAGTGGTACTAGTTTAGCTGACAAAGATGATAATAAAAGCTTCATTTCTTAATGAGCAACATGATTGGATATGGTATTAAATTCTAAGATTTAAATGATGCAGTAGGTATAGTCATTTTAGGATAAAAACAGAAAGGTATGAAAGTAGAAATACAACAAATTGGAAAAAAAGATATACAGGCATCTCTACAGATTTTGTTCTATGAGTTTAGTTTTAGAAACAGGTGATAGGTTAGACGCGGATTTACGCGCGTGTCACCCGCCAGTTCGAATCCCGGGCCGGACATCGCATTGTGTGCGCCGTATTCATATGCCAATACTCAATGTATACCTTCACAACTTTATCTTCACATCTATTCGATACAAACTTTACAATTCAACGCCCTTATTGTTATAAACTTAAAGTTCTATTTTGGATGGATCTGTGTAAAGGAAAAGTAAAGATTTGTCTGCTTAACGATCAGATATAAGATTTTCGCTTCCCCATAATACAGTAGCTTATTTATTGCCGTCTGTAAGTTAATTATTTTGCTTCGGGTAATTGCTTGGGTGATGAAATTATCTGTGGTTATTGTATGGCTGGTAAATGCGTAAACTGATACGCTGTATAGAAGCTGTTTAGAAACTGAATAGCAATAACTTTAGAATGCCTTTGTCTTTTTAATTTTGACGTCGTAAATCTCAGTCGAGTAATTTTTTTTACGCAATTCTTAATTATTTTAAATCGTGATTAAAACAATCTGGTAAGTGAGTAAACAACCAAATTTAATTTTACCTACAAAGTAAGTGTTATTTGTAAAAAAGCGCTACATGT
Organism: Pyrausta aurata; assembly: GCA_963584085.1. NCBI lineage: Eukaryota > Metazoa > Arthropoda > Insecta > Lepidoptera > Crambidae > Pyrausta > Pyrausta aurata. Next base: position 3,613,987 of record OY757269.1, on the reverse strand, counting down.
AAAAATAAATTATTGTTTTAATCAAGTAACATGACTCAATTTGTTAGTTATTAATATGAAGGGCTTCATGGTAAAAGTATTTGAAAATTACTTTCTGTGGTAGGTAGGTTTTTGACCATGACATGTGTTACGTACGGACGACAGCACGTCAAGCTAAACGACGCGGTATCTTATGCTGTTGGAATAAGGGCTATTTTTAACAAAAATTTATAGTCTTATGTGCTGGCTGGCTAGTACGTATAAATGTTTGCATTTGTCGCAGTGTATGAGTAGCTTATGAAAATAACTTGAAGGCACATTTGCTCACACAATGCCAAGAATATCGCAACGTGAACGCAACGTTTATGTGAAACCAACAAATCACAGAGTTTCGTTACATCACACGTTGGGCAACGACCTTACATATAAGTCTATGACGTTGGGTTGGCGATATAACTGCTAGCATGACGTACATAACGACTAAACAAAATTATATTTCACGTTAACTCATAACATTTCGGCAGGCTTTCGGCTCATCACAGCCTGAAATCCCCGGCTACTTTCCCGGAGGCCTTTAGCAATCTAGGCAGGTTGCTAGCCTTCTGGGAAAGCCTGGGGTGGTTAGAATAAAAAAGGAGGGACATACGTTACAACCAATGGACCAATATAGACCAATGGTTGACTGGTAGAGAATGCTTTTAGCATTAAGTCCGCCATATGTACCTTTTGTTTGTGCATGAAGTGTAATAAATAATTAAATAAATACGTACAAGAGCCCAATCGTGAGGCTAAGTGCGGAAATCACCACGGCCAAACTAACTAACTTTTCGGCAGGAGTTAGTATTAATTGATTGGAGTCGTTCTAGAAAGATACATAAAGGGTTTTTGCCACTGCCAGGCACGACAAGCAACACGATACGCTCTACATTGCCCACTGAACGGATTGACAGCGTTCTATCTCACCGTTATATGGAGCAAGAGCGAGAGCGAGCGAGTATTTTGCCGGTGCTGACACGCTCCGTGCATGACACGCACGGTGTTGGTCGGTGACGAGACGGTCTAGTGGGCAAGGTATCATATTTTCCAATGCAAAGAATATATTTTTAGGATTCCGTAGCCGAAAGGCAAAAAACGGAACCCTTATAGTTTCGTCAAGTCTGTCTGTCTGTCCGTCCGTATGTCACAGCCACTTTATTCTGAAACTATTAGCATCACACCGCTGAAACTTGGTAGGTAGGTGTATCCTCTTTACCGCTTTCCGATTCAGGTACAAAAAATTTGAAAAATATATATTATATTGCATTCCCATACATGAAACTAAAACCAAAAAAAATTTTTTACTCAAACCTATACGTGTGGGGTGGGGTGTCTATGGATAGGTTTTTTAAAAAAGACATTGAAGTTCCTAAAACCATTTTTTCTAAAAGTCTAACGTTTGAGATAAAGACGCTTCCAAAGTGGTAAAATGGCCCATCTAACTTTTGAACTAAGGGAGTGAAAATTTTGAAAAAAATGTGTAATTTAGATCTTAGCATAAACTTTCAAAGAAAATTGGTTTGAGCGAAATCGAACTAGCACTTTTTGAGATATAGTACATTTTTATCAGCCGCAAATATAACTTTGTCTTTCATACAAACACTATGAAAAACAAAGTTATATTTTCGGTCAACAAAATATTGTGGTATTTTGGCTAAGTGGAAGTAAGAATCCCTAATTCAGTTAAAGTTGGCACGGAACCCTCAGTGCGCGAGTCCGACTCGCACTTGGCCGGTTTTTGTTTATTTCAGCCGTTCAGAAACGCAATCCCATCTACAATTAATTACTGGCAACACAATAGAAGCTCACGTTACCGGTGTCTTCTTACAATAGATTATCAGATTAGCCAGCTACCCTCACAGCTAAAGACCGAGTTGACTGTTTGTTTTGGAAGTCCGAGCCGTTATTGTAGAATCAATTGACTAGACGAGCATGTCTTCTTGATTGAGATTGGGTTTTGATTGTTTTAGTTTGCGTCTGTTCAGCAGATCTGAATGGATCGGAAATAGGTCGCGAATATTTTCATTTAAAACACATAATATGCACTCTTTGACTCCACATTTGAATAAAGGTGTAGCTATTGGTTCAAAGGTACATCTTGTAGTTACGTTCATCTCATCCAAAAATTTTTAGTTGATTTTACAACACAATAACTTATATTTAACCAGTAGTATGATATCATAGCCATATATATGGTTACCCCACACTGAACAAGAAAGGATATGAGTTTATTCAACCTTAATATATAATCTAATATATAAAATTCTCGTGTCACAGTTTTCGTTGCCATACTCCTCCGAAACGGCTTGACCGATTCTCATGAAATTTTGTGAGCATAATGAGTAGGTCTAAGAATCGGCCAACATCTATTTTTATACCCCTTAGACGGGGCCGGGGCTGGGGTGGGACGGGGCCGCGGCGAAACGGTGGGGAGGTAGCTTAGTATCAGGAGAAGGACATAGGATACTTTTTATCCCGTTCGATGGGGCCGGGGCTAGGGCGGGACGGGGCCGGGGTGAAACAAAGTTCACTGGGTCCGCTAGTATTCTTTATAAGATTACAGAATCCAAGAGTAATTCACTAAAAGTTGGTAAGTAGGCTTAAGTCGAAAAGGCACTCGCTCAGCATTGGCCGTGGCAGAAGCAGAACGCATACCACGACGCAGATTTTCAGCAAGTTTCTTTTTTGTACAAAAAAAGGAACCGGACCGGTTATCCCTATTTGTACCGGATGAAAATATTCATAAATTAGACATACTTATGTGTGGGTTATTAGAAATGTTGTCAGTGGTATGAAAACCAACGTGATGAATCTTTTTGATAGCTTAACAAATCAGTGAGATGGTAGCGTGTTGTTGGTGACTTACTAACATGACTATAGATAGTCTACTAACTTAACTTACTACTTTTCTCTCTAACCATCTCGCAATCAACGTCCCACAAATATGTTGGGCGCATAATTTATACATGTATTTCGCATCTGGCCTACAATCAGACTGGGCCAATAAATCAATTACCTGGTATTCTCATTAAGTGTTGTGTTATCGGGAATCGAACCCGGGACCGGTTGGCGTCGCGTGCGCACGGTGAAAGTGTTTGTTTGCACGTCTGCGTGTCTGTCCGTTTGTTAGTATTAGTATTAGTTGGCGCATATCGGAATAACTTTACATGTTTACTATTTGGAATTTGAAATAAGTTCCAGTAGCGCTTAGAATAGGGTAGTGTAGAGTAATGAGTGAAAAGAAGCATTATATACTACTGTAAGATAGATGTGCCGTTGCTGCAATATTTATTTTTAAAATCATAATTCGTAATGTGATTTAATTGTCTGGTCACCTATCCCATCATAACCACACAGTAGGGTCTTTTATTCGGAGACCAGAGACTGCCTCGGCTGCGCCAGAGGTCCCGGGTTTGATCCCCGGGACGGGCCAAAAATATTCAGAAATTCTCAGGGCAGCCCGGAGTTTAAAAGTTGGCGGTGTTTCACCCCATTGCCTCGGAAAGCACGTAAAGCCGTTAGTCCTGCGCCTGATCTCTCTCCGGTCGTGTCAGATTGCTGTCCCATCGGGCTATGAGAGTGAAAGGAATAGAGAGTGCACCTGTGTTTGCGCACACACTTGTGCACTATAATATGTCCCGCGCAGTCGGTTAGTCGTTGTGACTGGCCACCGTAGTCGATATCGGCAAGGGGGATTAATTATTCGGAGACAATAATGTAATGCTTCCACAACTAACACTAAAATGAGCTTGTATTTAATAAAACAGTAGATAGTACGTAGTGATAGTAATACACGTATGCCAACCATAATTACATGATCGCATAAACGACAGATGTGCGTTCACACCGATTACACACGGCAATTTAATTAATTATTTACTTTGACTAACAGTAACCTGTGTAATGGGGTGGCTTTTATTTGATTAGCAACCCTTTTAAATAATCACTCAACACATAATAATAATAATGTGAACGAAGGAAACAATGAAAGAACATAATCTGTTACCAATGTCTAGAAACACTTTGCATTTGCAATTTTATTACAAAAAAAATAAAAATATATTACATAGCTTTTGCCCGCGACTTCGTCCGCGTGGAATAGTGACTTCTTTCTCCCGTTTTTTACACATTTACCACTATATCTTTGCTCCTTTTGGTCGTAGCGTGATGTTATATAGCCTATAGCCTTCCTCGATAACTGGACTATCCAACACAAAAAGAATTATTCAATTCGAACCAGTAGTTTCGGAGATTAGCGCGTTCAAACAAACAAACAAACTCTTCAGCTTTATAATATTAGTATAGATTGGCAATTCCAAGCCTTGCTGCTTAATCCGTTACTGTATCCTGAATTAATTTTTACCACAAGATAACAATAAGCTATTTTCAGTTTAAACCTATTCTTGAAAACTTATCTAGAATGTTTTAACACTCACAGTGTCATATTTTAATTCTTAAAAGATGAAATAAGAAACCTAAAAGTGCTGGTTCGAGTCCTGCCCGCGCCCGCGCCCGTGCGAAATTTTTGGTTACTTATTTCATATTTTACTTAGTAGTCGCTTTGTTAAACAAAATACCTAAATGTTCTTATACTATATTTCATGTCATTATTTTAGATTCTAATAACAATTGGAATCTAAAATAATATGAATTCAATTTAATATCAATGCAACATATTTTTAATAAAGTTTTTTCTAATTTTCTCGCCATGTCCATAGAACGTACAGTTTTGTGTGGCATAATAAAAAAGCTAGCAATGCAAACCCGTAATAATGGTCCATACAGCCATGTTTATTATTCATACAAGACACCAATTAACCAACTTATCGTAAAGCGGTTACAGAGTTAGGGCAATAATCATATAATTATACTGAATATTGGTCATTAGTATAACATTACTTGGCGAAAGAGGTTATGTCCGGACGGCTTGCATAGACCTATTCTGGAACCAGACTTTTTAGAATAGGTCCATGAATTGCATCATCTTCATCAATTTAAGAGTCGGTCTCTTGTCGGTGGAGAAATCTCCATTCTTTTTTCTTGCCTGCTTTTATCTTGACTCCCTGATACGACATGACATTAATTTTCTCCTTCACTTGGTCGAAATAGCTTATCCTGAGCCGTCCTCTTCCTCTCATCCCTTCTTTTTCCTTCTATGATATTCTCTAAAAATCTGTCTTGTCGTATCAAGTATCCCATCATATTACCTCGTCGATTTCTTTTGTTTTCAGAATGTCCTTTTTTCGTCTAAAATTTTGAGCACTCCTTCATTTGTGTTCTTTTATGTCCAACTTATTCTTTCTATTCTCCTTTTTTTCCATGAATTGCATAGATACCTAATATACCTATCTATGCAAATATTATAAAGCTGAGGAGTTTGTTTGTTTGAACGACCTTATCTTAAGAACTACCGATTTATACAATATTTTTGTGTCGGATAGCTTATTTATCAGCGTTCAATTACATATTACATATTCTTTATTGCACTTAAAAGATGTACAGAAAATACAAGAAGTCACAATGTGAACAAAGGTGGGCTTATCCCTAAAAGAGATCTCTTCCAGCCAACCCATACGTGTTGGAAATGAAATAGTCAATGAGAGAGAAGAAACAGAAGGTGCACTCGTGTATTGCGCACACATCTGATCTTCTACATGATCTACATCTGTTGAGATGGACCACCATTGCCGAAAATCGGTAGGAGTATATAGATGAACTACTTCCACTTTGTGAATTTAAAAAAAAATTATCGTATGCTTTGCTAGTGAAGCTTTTCGACCTACTACGAAAATATAAGCTTTATTTTTGCGATCGAAAGGATCAAATCAATTCCTACACAGATAAAGACTTTAATCAAGTACTTAAAGATATAAGTAGATCAGATAATTTTATTACCAGCACATTATTTTGATTACATGTGTGCTTAAGCGTACGAGCATATTAACTTAGAAGGTGCGTGGGCGTTTATAACCCAATTTGCATTAATTTTGCATACTTAAATGAGTCTGATTAGATTTTTTATGCTCATTACTCTTTGATATTAAACTGTCGGAATGGTTAGACTTTATAAAAGTCTATGTGGACAGCTATTATTAGGGTTTACTAGTCCAACAAGGAACCCCTATAATTTCGCTATGTCCGTCTGTCTGTCCGAGGTTTAGCTCAGAGACTTTTGGTACTAGAAAGCTGTAATTGACTTGAGTATGAACGAGTATTTCAATCACTATGCCAAACAGCGTAAAAAAATAATAATTAAGGTACCTAATTAAAAAAAACCTTGAGTGTAGGTGTAGGGTATCGTTGGATAGGTCTTTTAAAATAATTATGAGTGTGCAAATACGATTTATCGATTTGGTAACCCGTTTGCTTATATTTAGTTGTTTTTTTTTCAATTTAGGATGGCTGACACAAATATGAACTTTCATTTTAAGATTACTGACCTACTTATATGTTAAAACCATCATAATGTAATAGTATTGTGTGTTCAGCTTCTTCTTCTTAAACTTAAGAGCTTCGCTCTTGTCGGTGGAGTAATTGCCATTCTTTTCTTATGTGTGCCCTTTTCTTGACCTCCTGATATGACATCACATTTACTTTTTTCTTTACTTGATCGAAGTAACTTCTCTTAGGTCTTCCTCTGCCCCTCTTTCCTTCTACTTTTCCTTCCATTATATTGAAAATAGAAGAGGCAACATGATAGGATACCTGATGCGACATGACAGGATCTTGGAGAATATAGTGTTCAGCTATATTCTATTAAATTTTTCTTAAGCTTTTTCATACAATCATTACAGTAACGAAACACATACAGTTAGTATCGGAGATTGTTTGAGGTATTACCTATGTATCGACATATTTTTAATCTTTGATTTAACAAGTTTTCGTAGCAATTCAACCTCAAAGTTTTCCATTTGTGGTACAAGTATTTAAACCGGAAAAGTCACTTAGATTTAATACGGACTCTTAACACGTTCCGGGACAGTGCCCGCCTACAGGCGTGAAAACAATAAAACATCTATTGTGTCTGGAGTAGTGTCCCGGAACGTGTTAACGAAATAGTCTTTTACACTCCACTCATTTTTGTTTCTAATAAGCGGGCAGGACAGCATCCAGAATACATCGCTAACCTGTAGCGCTGACCGTATAACGCGTAATGAAAACGCTTCTAGTTTACTCAATGTGTTATTTGCATATTGGCGAGATAAAGGGTTAGAGGTGGCGTGGAGTTGACCTTGATACGAATTTTTTATGACACTTATCTCATTGTTTTGCTAACAATGATTTACGTGATCACGGTAAGATTAACGGCTTCCCATCCTTACGGATTTATTTCGCGCAAGGTTATTTTTGATTATATGCCTGACGATTCAAATTAAGTACTCGTGTACCTAAACTTCAGAACCAAACACAAATTAATATTATGTAATTAAAATTAATGAATTATTTTATTTGCATAATTTTATGTAACAGATTAGAAAACGTAACCAACTTAAAGCTCATACAAAATATTGTTAGGCTACTTTACTGGCACCTTTTGTTATTTAAAAGTTTCCAACAGTGAATTCATAAAAAGTCTTCTAGTCTCACAACTCTTTAACCTCAAACAAAAGGTTACGTTATGCCACACAATTTGAGATTACACACTCGTTAAAATTTCTCCGAACTTACACAAAGATTTATGTTTTCCATTATTCAAAATGCTGTATTTTTTATTGAGCTTACTTTGAAGCTTACTACAGAACGTTGGGTAACTTCGCCACGTACTGTTTTGTTTGGCTTCTGTAACTTCTGCCCGCGACGTAACCTTACTTCATCTTTTGTTTCTTCCAGTTAAAAATCACCAATGATATAATAAACAAAGGAAATATTCAAACAAACTCATGCCATTGTTGCCTTATTCTTAATTTTGCAATTTACATACCAAAGGAAAACAAGAGATCGTTATGAAATCGTTTCGATTTCGTTGTTCTTTGAGTAATTGTTGTTTTTACTGGAAACTTTGAGTTACTTTTTGCTTAAATAACAAGTCCTTTGTATAGACAAACTCGCGCTAGACCAATGTTATTAGTTAGCGACGGAAAGTTTTTGGTTCGATTATTGTTGTGAGCTTTCTGTGACATTATATCGGATATTATCAGGATATTTTTCTTGTAATAGGCGGTGGCGTCGACCGATGATCTCATACCGTGAACGCAAACCAAGTGGAAGATCTGGCGTTGTACCAACTTATAGAGGAAAATTTCTTAGTTGTTTTTAACTTTTAACTTAAGAGTGTCATAGGTATTAGGTGATATCAAGAAAGAAAGAGAGATTGCGTCTCGTCTTAAACTAATCATAATCACTGTGTTTATTATCTTTGATTCTATAAATTCAGGGTGATGAGTCTTCTCTATAGGTCTCTCCCAAGCGTCGTCTTAAGTATAGAGTAAACTCATCTTAATAATTAATATTATAAATTGCACTTGTAAAAAGCAACCGTGACTCTGTGACCGACGAGGAATAGAACCCCGTGTCTTACGCTATCCGGGCGTATGCCTATACCACTAGGCCACCGTCACATTAACAAGCCTGTTGAATTTTGCAAGCGCTTTCTTTTTTTGTAACGCGTGGCTGCGTGACCTCATCACTGTTGTGAAATTTCTCTTACAATATTAAATTAATATATAAAAATAAATCCATATTTTCCTAGGTCACGGTATTATGTGTGAACGGCTGGACCGATTTCTCTTATTCTTTTTTTTTATGTTTGTTATTGTCAGAAAATACATTAAGAAAATTACGTGGAAAATCATAAAATTTAAAAGTACCTACATTCATACCAGGGCCGGGGCGAAACGGGGCCGGGGGCGAACAATGGTCGCTGGGTCTGCTAGTTCTTAATTAATAAATTAAACTAAAAGCACTTCAAAAGTTTTTGTAGCATCCACGACTCCACTCCTTCAAGGATGAGCGACGCATGGGTGAAGTAGCGAATATCAGCACAGATAATATTGATTTAATACATTTGTCGTGTATTAGTTCGATCGCATGATAACTCCTGCCTTGCACCGATCTAAAACCAACCCTATTTACATATTTCAACTAGCTACTGCTATCTACTGTTGATAACCAATACTACTGGGTTCATTTTACTTTGAAGGTTCCTTGATTGAAGGGTTACGAGTATGACTTTCAACAATGTTATTGGAGGCATATGATTTTATGATTAAGTCTGCTCAATGTTGATCTGATTTTAGTAAATGGTTAGTGATTGTAAGTAAAACATGATCAATCATGGTTTTGTAAGTCCTTTGTTAGGTGCGGCTATCTTTGATTTCTTGGTGTTTACAAAACTGTTCCTATGTTATGTTGACCCAGAAAGACGTGAAAACTTTGACTTTTAATACAGGCTGTAGTCTACAGAAAACTTTACAGTCATTACCAAAATAATTCTCTATGGAAACTTATTAAAAGGTTTCGAGTTGATAGAGCCAATTTGTAATTCTCAAGTCCATCACATTTCATATTTGAACGATATCTTCGGTCAGAGGAAATACAATGATGTAATTTGTACACAATCACCCAATTTCCCAAGAAAATTACCGTAAGATATATCGTGCGGTATGGTCAGGCAGCAATATATGAAATTCAATTGCACGTAACGGTGCATGCCCCAGGGTAGACTTTCTTCTATCTACCGTGTAACATTACAATGCATGCACCTACAATTCATATAGAAAGTGTTCTGCAACCGAGTTACGACAACATATTGTGGCGACTTGCCCTTTCGTGAGAATCAAACTAGAAGTTTGATAGCTAAAACACAATTTAAGACAAGCGTAAAACGTCCCTTATTTAATTAAAGTGTAAACTAAAAAATAATACTGAATATACTAAAACTGTTTATTTCGGTCAATCCATAGTCCAGTGATATTGGTATTTTTACCAGTAATATGTTGAATGATTTTTGTAATTTGCTATTATTAACTCGTCAAGTATGTGTAAACGAGACACAATAAAAATTCCATTGTTATGCGACTCTCGGCATTCGTTTGATACCTGACTGATTAAAATAAGATGTCTCAAGGGAGCAATGTAAACTGTAGCCATGTAAGTACAAGTGCATTTTAATAAATTGATAAAAACATATTTACATAAGTACATATTTCTTTTATTTTATTTTATTTTGACATTGTAAATCTTAGAGCTGTCAAAAAGTCCGAGCGATGTTTTTATTGCTGCTTTCTGTTTTACGTTCTAAATATTTGCTTGCGCGCATGACTCATTGTTATAATTACGTTCGTGTTTCGTGTACCGTTTTCTTATATGCCTGTTGCTCCTTCTATTCGTGTGTTGTATTGAATGTGACTATTTTGTGGTGTAATAAACTGTTCGCATTGTGACAAAGACTGTGACTTTCATTTCTACCAACGGACTAATCACATCACACACACACATCTACAACCACAATAGAAAACAATAGAAAACGTCTAAAGTGTGTAATGGACTTATTACTGTCAAAAAAGTGATATTCCTCTAAATCATAAACATTTGCGCAAATGGGATCCTAATTCTAAAACTGGCTAGAAACTGTAGGCTATAGTTTTCGTGTCGTATTCGTTAGAAAGCTGGGCGCGGTGTGTGTATCAGATCGACGCAGGCGCAGCCAGGCTCGAAGAAGTATCGATATTTCGGCCGACGATACATTTATTCGTTTTTGAATATTGTAAGTATGATTACATTTGACTGAGTACTGAAACTTAAAGTTTTTAAATATTTTTTAAAATTATTACATATTTTAATTATATTCATTAAAGGTACAAAATAGATTTTAGTTAAATTATAAAAATATCTATACAAACTATAAAATGTGCGTCATTGATGTATCAAACAAAAGCGTAAACTAAACATTACTACTACATCAAATAACTTTTTGTGTGTTGGTATAATTTTTATATTTTTTGTTGTTGGCATCACTGTCTGCGTATTCAATCACTTGTCCACTAAAGTACCGAATATCCGCATTTTTACCTCGCACCTCGCGGACCCTACTTTACCAGCCCCTGTCAAACTTCTATTTTATTCTTAAACTGTAATCAAAATTCAGAAGAGAGCTTATTGAAGCTCTCTCGAATGTTTATTGTATAGTTGCTTACTGCTATAAAACTATTAATAATATCGATATAATGTTCGCGTACAGCACTTGACATCTGTGCAGTCGCCCGCAGACATCCTGCACAATGTGCCATGCATCTAATGGATACCATAATAACCAGTCCGGGTGCAAGGAAAAACATAACACGATAAGCTTAGCATTTGTTTGAAGATCTTGATACACATAGAACTTATATTTCCTTGGACTAGAAATGGCAAAGTAACTTTTTATCGCAAATCTTTAGTCTGTTCGTCATCATCAGCCCAATTTTGTCCAGTCTAACGTCCAAGATTGGCCTACGTACGCCTCCTCCATTTTCTGCCATGACTGGCGGTCTTATGCCCGTGTCATCCAGCCATGTCCTGCGTGTCGTCGGATATCGTCATACCACTGTTGGGGCGGTCGTCCTTTTCCTCTCGTGTCGTTATAAGACTTAAAAACTAGTGTTAGTTTATACTAAATAATTTGACAGTAAATAAATAATTGACGCACACGGTATGCGCCTATGCACCTTTGAGGGTGTGCAGGCGCATCCAGTGGCGTAGCAAAGCAACGATGAGTCCCACCTTTCAGCTAACGCGCTGAGGATTCAGTTTAATTTAGCTGTCAGCTAAATTAAATACTAGTTCATTTATTAAAAATACAAGACTGATATTGGTGATGATGACTCAAATCAGCCATGTTAGGAATTATACTATATCTGGTCTTTAAGGACCAAAGTAGTAACAATTCTACGACCAACGGAGAATTGCCTTCAGTATCAACACTGTAACGGGTACTTAAACTTTACTTAATCTACTTAAGCTTATTTTATTGCGTAATTAATACCTTTTAATCTTATCAGAAGGTGTGGCAACATTGTATGGGCCCCTGAGGCTAGCTGCAGCTATCTGGCTTAGCACCCATCTTAGGAGCAAGCTTGAGTTATGAAAATTATACTTTTCACTCTGCTATAATGCCAGTATGTTGGGATACTTGAGCAATCGCTATGTGCACTCATTATTGTAATTTATGTTAGTACGACGGTTGGAGCAAGCATGGTACAAACTAAAATCTCAATCAACTTAAAAATCTTAACCATATTGAAAAATAATTATTAGCACCTACTCATATTAGTCAAAACTTATAACACTCTCTTTTTGCGTCGGCGGTTAAAAATAGAGTTTTTCGAAAAGAGACCTAACCTTTGGCAACGAATTGAACTAGAAAGTAAATAGAGGTAGAAGTTTAAAGTCTCACACCTCAATGATTAAGACCCTTTACATACTGCGACTTTTAGCACCTATGCAGTCGCGATGCTAACGCGCGTTAGTATCAAAGCGACTGCTTTGATACTAAACGCGCTTCTGAATTCATGCTAAAAGTCGCAGTGTGTAAAGGGTCTAATAGGCAGGTTGCTGTTACTGGTAGTAAGGAAGTCCCGTATCAGTAAGTGATCGCACCATTCCGGGCGAGACGTTCGTGTTCACATGTCACCTGTTATGTCACTCTCAGCTGATGGAGATGTTCTTTTAAGATTCAAGCTGTTCAAGCTCACGCATGTTACAAATGTTTTAATTTAGAATGTGCAGGTCCTAAGGCCGCCTCCTTATGCAGGACAAACATTGTGCTTCTTGCTCCGATAGTTCATGATTTACAGGAATGAAAACAAAATTATCTATGTATATTGAATTCTGACGAGTACATTTACTGTGTGCGTAAGGGTCCTCACAACTATTAGGACGGCCGATTCCGATCAAAACGAATACAAATGAAATACGTGTCAGATACAGCTAAGTGCGATAACCCTCATACTTATTAGATAAACATCAATTACTTTTTACATCCCTTTACTCGCAGGTCATCAACCTTTCATTTTACATACAGCAGCCTCAAGGTTTCAATGTTGATAAAGCTTACAAGACACATCGCATATCAACTATAGTACCTGTCTTAGCCACTTGACGGCGCGCGCGTCGTCACAACGTATCAGATTGTGCGCGCGCGCTTAAGGCTACTGCCGGCTATTTATAGAACAACGGTTTCGCTAAATAAATGGAGTTTGTTGTTGATTTTTAAGGTCTGTGACCCGAACAAACGCCAACGGCCCGGCAGGCCTAGTCATGTCTTTATTAAAGCGGTTTCAGGGACTTTACTTTGTAGCGTAGTATGCATGAAGCACGTCGAACGTGTGACTAAAGTCGTATTAACGTAGTGTATAGTTTTTTAAGCGTCTAATTCCTCTAGATTTTGTACAAATTATAAAACATTGCTATTGATTGGTTGAATTTTGTACATTGGAGGACAACCATGTAGTCGTTATTTTAAATTTCTTCGACTTTCAAATTTCCGTTCTACCGTAATTTTTCTTTACTTTGTCTACCTCCGCCTTCGAGCGACATCCTATAATCACTTCTGTCCTTTCCCTTCCTAACTCTGTCAATCCGAAAAACTTCTTCTTTGGCTCTAATAGCAGGATAATAATAATGTACATTCTAATACCACAAACGCAGTTCACTTGGTTTAGGCCTTTGCCTTAGTTTCCGAGAATTTTTAAGAGTTAAAATAATAATATATGTATCTTTATTGCACATTACAAAAGTCAGTTTATAGTTTATACTTTTAACTTTTTTACAGAATATGTATATTTAAGCCGATCTTATCGCCAAGAACAAGAAGGATGTCAGCAGATATGTTTTTGTTTTTTTAGAAAGAAAGAAAGATAATGCGTTTAATAATTTATGACATCAGAAACACACACAATGTCAACCTATGTCCTATGTCGAATAGAAGTATGGATAGTTTTACATGTTTTTTCGCCAAAGATAAGTAAAATTTGACACTATGAGTGTACTTCTAGAATATTCTGTGTTGGCAGGATCCAAATTATGTGTTAAGTAGGATTTGAGAACATAAAATATCTATATACTATAAACGAGCGATTCTTGCATATACCGTGTGTTTAACTTTACCCACTTGTATAGTGTATTCTTTATCAATTTTATCGGTTAAATAGGTACTCGGCAAAGGTGGGTCGTATCCCTCGCCCCTTTCGAGTAGGAGGCCTTTTGAAAATTCACATTGCAAATCTTTTGGTGCTCATTCAAACTCGTTAAGATATCATGGTCTGTAGTCCACATACAATTTGCTATCATTTGATACCGTGCTAAATGTTGCTAAATTTTCGTGCATTTTCCGAGTTTTTGCTTTATCTTAGCAACCAAGTATCATAATTTTTCGTCTAGTTAGTTTGCCAGGATCTACGCAATCAAATAAACCATTGAGGAAGAAATCCCGGTAGATGCCAACACAATTTAACATACGAGACAAAACTTAACACATCGCTGATGGAAAACTTACTATAACGGATAAGCTTACCCGGTAGTTAAACTATCAGAATGCATCCATGCACTCTAATATCTATATAAATAGTAGATAGCATCCGCGAGCGCTCGTGCTGCCGATCAGCCGCCGTATATCGCGATACGGGAGCTAGGGCAGATATAGGCGTACACTTAAGGCCGAGGATACAGGAACCACTATATTTTTCTTAAGAATTTAATAGTTGAATAGTAAAAAAAGTCTCCTTTTGCGTAAATTCCAATTCAAAACCTTTATTTCAATTTAGGTCATGAAATGACACTTATGAGATTTGTCTTTCCTAGACTCTTAATTAGTCCTAGATTAATACATCAGAAGAAGCTATGAGCATACATAGATTGAGTTACACATTAATAGACTTTGCAAAGAAATATTGTCAATTATTGCCTATATAATCAATTGCAGGACAGGCTCGATATATACGAAGCAAGCTTTTGTAAGTACAAAGCTGCAGTAAAAGTTGTCGCAGATGACCTCAGCCAAGCCACGCACAAGTAATAATATTTTTATTAATATTTTTATATTTTTATTTGCTCTTTAGTTTTAACTTTAGTTTTAATTTGATTTTGTATTTGTTAATTATAGTTTAACTCTGTTTACCTACGCAACCTGAGTGACGCACAGGTGTAACATCTTAGGACATTAGTCCAGTTTCTCTTAGTTTTTTAAATCCTTTGTACTATTTTTTACGATTAATGTCTGTTTATGTTACCAATAAAATAAAATAAAAATAAAATAAAATAAAGAAATACAGTTCATATTCTCCCCCCCCCCCCCCCCCTTTTTAAGCTTTAAGATAATTCATGCCACTTCTATGATTTTTTCTAGCAATAATTTAATGTAGCTCGATGTGTTAACACGAGTTTGCCTGAATTCTGTAATTTAGGTTAATATATTGTTGGAAGGGCACATTATGAGTCGTATAAATTTATACTGCATACCTAAACATAATTTCGATTGCTACATCAATCCGTAAAGTATGTGTAAGAATAATCAAAGCTTCAATCACGCAAACCGTATCTCAAAGTAATCGTCCACATTAACTCTTAACCTTCACTGGCCGTTCACCACAAAATCTAGCCACTTTATATACCTGTCAGTGTACGCATCCATCCTGCATGTGTTACAGTTATAGTTGTAAATAATCGCGAGGTCTAAGACATTACTCATGATCAGACCCGCGCGGCGCCGCAGCGTCATATATCGCCATGGTCTGAATTCCAGGCCATAATATGGCTGTATACTTATTTATGAAAGTGTTTGTATATTCATTGGCATGCTGCGTTTGTGGGGTTAAAAACAGCCAGTCTTGTGAGCATTTTGCGAACGCTCAGCCAGTATCGCATTCTTGGTAGAGTCCATACAAATGCGACATTGACGCTTTTCTATATTTATTGTAGACAAAGAATTGTCGAGAAGCTTCGAAAATTTCCGATCAGAGGCGCTTGGTTTTTATTCGCGCTTTTCGTTTTTTTGGTATTTACGAATTTTTGTTACTTTTAGTTAGATCTTATTAGTAAAAATAGCGACTTATGTATATTTTTTCTCGCAGGTACACGAAGTCACATTGAAGCGAGGAGGGAACCAGGATCCTACGAAGAGAGATGGGTAAGTCTCTAGAATTATCATTTTTATAAAAGCCATTGATCTTCTTTATTTAATTTTTATTTGCTGTTTTCTGTAACTGCTTCGGTGGCGCAGCGGTGAGAGGGTCGCATTTTAAAGCGACGGCTGCGCCGGAGGTCTCGGGTTCAATTCCCGGGTCGGGCCAAAAAGTGCACCTGGATTTTTCTGTTCAGAACATCTCAGGGTAGCCCGGAGTTTGGAAGTTGGCGGTGTTTCACCCCCGTGCCTCGGAAAGCACGTAAAGCCGTTGGTCCTGCGCCTAATCTCTCTCCGGTCGTGTCAGATTGCTGTCCCATCGGGCTATGAGAGTGAAAGGAATAGAGAGTGCACCTGTGTTTGCGCAGACACTCGTGCACTATAATATGTCCCGTGCAGTCGGTTAGTCGTTGTGACTGGCCACCTTAGTCGAAATCGGCTAGGGGGACTATTTATTTGCTGTTAAATCGTTTGCAGTCAGTAACTGCAGAATTGGTTCATATATTATTTTTTTGCATTTTAATTGTATGCAGTCGATAACTGCAGTATTATAGGTTCATATTTTCTGTTTAGTTTCGTTAGGTAAATATGAAATGTACCAAAGACCAATACACGATACAATAGTGATAATAGGCCAAAATCAATAAATGATAGTTTATTTCGTGGCTCTTCTATTCGCGCTATAACAGAGGTGATGTAAGGTGATGTAGGCAAATATTATTCGGCCTGGCCCGCAGTCTTTATCGGTAGTAGCCGAGATGCAACTCCTAAGTTATTGTTCTGCCGGTATGCAGTGATTATGTAGACGACATCGTTATATGAACATTGCGTGTTCAGATTAAATTGTACAAATTAACGATTATGGGAGTAGATGCTGGTTGTTTTAATGCAAATTGGTCGGAGTGATAGGGTTATTTTGTTTGAATAATCATTACTGCGGAAGGTGGTAAGGAGTTTATGCAAGTTACTCGTGAGCCGTAGGTTAGGTTGAGTTGGAAGAGGTTCCAGAAATACACTAGTTAAAACGTAGGAGAATATTCCAGAAGGTTTTAAGGAAGAATTTACTTTACTTGCATTTATTAAGATTCAGGTAATTGCAGCAATACAAATAACATCAGTAGTTAGTAATGCTGAAATAGCAGAAACTGACGATCATAAATTTTTTGAGCCACAAAAAATTAGTTGGTAATTACAACAGTTATACGAGGCCGTATTAGGCACTTGTATGGCTTCGTTTAAAACAAGTTAGATTCTTCACCAAGTTGTAACCGATGCCTCCATGTAAACAATTCGTTATCTTTACACATAACCAATAACACTAGAATTAACTACCACACGTCAGTGTTTGCAGTGTCCAGTGTTTAAATACTCAAAGTAGCGGTAATCCTACGTCTTTACGGTCGCCAGTCAATTCGCCCGCGGTTTACTGTCATACTATTTTTGCTTAATGGCGCTCAATATCTGAACACGATTTACATAAGATATGGAGACATATGCAGAGGTGTAAGTAAGAGCCCGATAGAGAAATTAATAATTTATAACCGATGCAATTACATGATAATTAAGTGGGTTTAAGTAACGGTCGATTTCAGTTTAAATCTCAATTAAAGCGGAGTTTTGACGGGTGATGGATTAACTTGTAAATATTAAGCATGTGAGTGCAATTTTGTTATTTGTGAGCTGGTAATTAAATAACATGATATGCGGTCCGGATTAATCAGTTTAAGCAAATGCAGTTGCGTGTTTTGCCAGCGAAAGTTATTTATAGGACATAGAATAGGAGTCTGATGTATTACTTTTCAATTCACAAAGTTTGCGACATGTAATGCTTCGAGAAACATTATGAGATAGTTCGTATCAAGGTTCATAAAATTTGACACAAATGTTTTGAAATTGACTTGTTATGTAATCTGTTAAAAAGTGGAATATAATTTGATGAGATATTGTTAAAGGTGTTATCCCATCCAATGGGATAATTTATTCTGACTAGACAGTGTTAAATAAACCAAATGTTTACTAACTGGTAATAAACCTGATGTGCCACAGAACGGTAACAGCAATTCATAATATTTTTGGTATACTACCTGCTTTACAAGAAGGGCTCTCCATAGAGACCACCTTTATGCTCAGCCAGTAGAATGTCGTGTTTGCTATCAATAACAACAGTTTTCAATTAAAACACATTCAATGGACAAAGGAATTGATATAAAGTTACACTGGTAAATTATTGACAGTGATAGACTCTTGATGAAAAAATATTTTACTGTTGATGTCAGGAGCGCATTAGGTAAACAACCTGTAATGTCCCGACATATATTTCGTTTATCTCAATCGTCACTAAATTAACTAACAAGTGCACCAAATACCTGGGGGCGTATTGCGATCCAACTTAATCCGTTCAATTCCGAGGCAGTTTAATTCCCATTGAGTGTAAACGAATATTATCAATATAATAGTATTATAATAATACTACAGTGGTATGAATATTGATATTTATATTGTTATATTATAGTAATATTATCAATATAATACAAAATTGCAATGAGAATTGCTAATTTGACAGTAAAGAAGAGCGTTTTAACTGTCAAAACTGCATTGCAATACGCACCCTGTACGCCCCAAAGCTTTCTAAACCAACAATATATCGGCCGAAGAAACCGCTAGTCGATTCCGGCTCCTATATCGAATATCGCTATCGGTTCTAACACACTAAGAACGCTAATGCTAAGAGGCGTGTGTCCAATTTAACATATCGCGAGCCAGCCATATCTTGCGGCGGACAGGCGACAGGGCAGCGGCAAGGTGCGTAGGCCGGCGTAAGCGGCCGCGGTAGCAGCTAAATCAACCATTGTCTGATTGGGTGTAGCTTGCCGCATTCTCTTTATGCGTGTTATGCATCTTTGAGAAGTGGCATTTGTATTGAACTGTGTTACACACTCGTTATCATCATCGTCATGATTATGCCTGAACCATGTCTATCCATTCTATGAAACTTATTTGATTGATTTGCTTTAAAACTTTAGGCAGGACGTCCACTGACGAACATGGGAGCCCTTTCGATCGCATACTCTTTTTCGCCACAATGTAAATTGGCATAACAGTTTCAGCATACATACGAACATAGGTCTCACTCATGGTTTCCATGGCGACCGCTAACAAGCTGCAGTTTGCTTGTAAGCGGTACTTAATTAGGCCCAAATTCTTCATCGCTAGTAATGGTAAAGGTACGTTACCTTGTGTGTGTTTTGAAGGAAAACTACCTTAACCAAATGTCTGAATGGCTATTTTAATGATCATTGATAAAGTATTTTTTTCTTAAAAATGCACACAATCGTAAATATTCAACCGCTGGTCACGTAACTTTACCATTACTATCGATGAAGAAATTGGGCCTTACTGATTCGAAGTTTATGTTTTATTCTTCTACGTAACTCCTTACTTCCTAATTCCTAATTTTACTGTGCTTAAGTATTTTTCCTACATCAGATTTCTGGATCAATAGGCCTAACGATTTTGTAGGCATGCGTTACAAAGATGTATAAACAATGATCCTATTGGAAAATATTGAGGCTACCCTATAAGGCGTTACAGGATGCAGTATAACGCGCGCAATCCGACTTTTGTCTATGTTGATGATATCCTAATCCTGTTACTCAGTATAAAAAAAGCGACGGCTGCGCTGGAGGTCCTGGATTTGATTCTCGGGTCCCTGTGCCTCGGAAAGCACGTTAAGCTGTTGGTCCTGCGCCTGATCTCTTTTCGGTCGTGTCAGATTGCTGTCCCATCGGGCTTTGAGAGTGAAAGGAACAGAGAGTGCACCTGTGTTTGCGCAGACTTTTGTGCACTATAATATGTCCCGCGCAGTCGGTTAGTCGTCGTGACTGGCCACCGTAGTCGAAATTGGCTAGGGAGTCCCCCTAGCCGATTTACTCAGTACATATAACAAATCCAACATTTCCTGATAAAATATAAATTCCTATGCCACGTACATAACATTCTTAACTCTACCGCACACGTCAGACGTACACACGCTCGCGTGTCTACGGCCAGCTCCCGCTGCGTCGATTATACCGCATGGACACAATTAAACGCCATAAAATCCTGCGCAGACGCAGCTTTGTAGCGAAATTGGATTTGCGCATTCATCGCTGGCAACATGGGAAGTGCTTGTACGCATTGTCTATTTAACAGTTGTGTGCGCTGTGTGGATGATAATAACGCCGATTTATTGACACTCGAATTTAATGTGAAATTCCAAACTGTCTTCAGAATGTGGAAGCGCAGCAGTGTATCGCAAAAGAGGTTTCCTTTATGGCGAAAACTATTTTATAAGCCACGCAAAATGCTATTTCTTGAGATATCTTGTATTGTATATTACATAACTTATTATCTTTTAGACATCTATAATAAATAAATTTGAACTGATTAGATATTTGGGATGTTTCTTATTAGTCGCGCAAGAGATTTTGTGGTTATTAATTTGACAAGGTCCCAGCGCATTTCGAACTTGCTTTTACGAGTAAATAGCGCGAACACGAGTTCTATGTATATTTTACTTTATTTTTATTTTTTTTAGGTTTGGCCTCAATTCTACTAATTGAGTCGTCACTGACTTGTGCATCAGATGTACTACGAGAGAACAATTCATATACCTTGCTATTCTGACAACAGCGTGTCACCTTTCAATGCTGCTGACTTAGCTGCTAAACACACAATGTGTCACAATAGCACTACTGAATGACTACTGTAGTCCAACAGAAGATGCCGAAAATACGTGATCCGGGGCCCAGAAGTCCAGACCAAGCCAAGTGCGACTAAGACGGAGTCGAAGATGAAATAAGCTCGTCTAGAAGAAGCCTGATCACTCTCACTTTGAATAGTTTCGGGTTCTAATCTCTAGGAACACTAATTCTTGATTTGATTATTTATGCTGTTTGTTCACACGAATTCCTTCTATATCCTGCTTGATTACATGAATTTCTTTGTACCTACATTAAATCTACTTCAATTGAAAATTGTTGTTATCGATAGTTAACATATTCTTACTCGAAAGCATTAAGGAAGTCTCTATGGAGAGCATTTCCTCTATGGGCAGGTTAATATGCCAACGATTTTATGAATCGTACTGTTATCAGATTCTCTTGTGAGGACCTCGTTCTCTATGGGTGCTCTTGTGTACTGTTAAATGGGAGAATCGACTTAAGAACAACCCTGAAACATAACGCCGGTGCTGACAGCACTATTTATCAAAATCTGACAGTTGAGAGTTCCGCGCCTTTTTCATTATTATCGTTGCGTTATGTTTTGATTGAAAGGTATTTTTGCGTTGTTCTTTGATTGACAAGTATTTATTTTATATTGTTACAATTCCAATTGAATTAAATAAGCTTGCGTACTAAAGTAACTTTGTCCTTATCAGTATATACGCATACTTAAATGTTGTTATTTATGTAATAATTTCGGTATCTTTTCAGTGAACGTTGAATCAGAATAGTATTTGATTACTGTTCCAATTTTATACCCTAAGATTAACTACAAAAAATGTGTTTTTATGCGATGATGCGACAATCACTGGTTTTCATTTCGACGAGCTTGCTGAAACATAAAATCCCAATTTCGTATACTTTATCTTTAATGTATAACTTGAACCAAAGACCTGTTAGAAAGGGATTCCGAACACATTCACAACTATAATGGTCTTATTTTAATGACATCCGCATATAACCTACAAATTCCTAACTAAATCCTAGGCCAGTGCAGGTAGCTTGTGCATTTCGAGCACAGTTATCCATATAACAATTTTAATTAAAACAAGGAAGCTTAGGCGCGGCGCTCACTAAGTTACGATCGGTTATGAAAGCTACAAGAACACAGCATATTTGGATTTAGTAGAATATTTATTCAGTTACTCAGATAGAAATAGAGACATGACAAATCAGGTGTTTTGGAATATTATTTTAAGTACCAAGAAAGTTTTATTGCCATTGACTCGAAAAGAAGAAGTACCAAGCTAAATATATAGTAATATCTGTGGTAATATAATAATAAAAGTAGTATAATAGTAATATATGTATATAGGTACGTCACAAGATAGCCCATTCGGACCGGCCGCCAAACTACTGCAAATCTTATTTATCTGATCAAGGATTATAGGTAATTTGGGGGTGTAGATGACGATTTTGACATAATTTTCCACATTTTCCGACGCCATCTTGGAAAAACTTTGTACCAACAATTGTATCAACTCGGGCCCTATGCCTTCTACGTACAATTGGTACGGATCTCAATTTCCATACATTTCAGTACATCCATTATACTCATGTACCTCAAAAAATGTACTTTCGGGGTTCAATTGAGTGTAAGTGTAAAACCATTTAGTATTGTGGCGAATATATTCATAATTTTTTAACGTCAAGTATCACTCAAGTTATTTTGCGTGGTTTAAAACCTCACGGGGGACAAACAACACCCTAAATAGTAGCTTTGACAAATAGTAATTGACAAAATGTAATAGTTTGATCACCGCTGCCAGGCTCTGGCTCTGAGAAAGAGCAGTAGAACCTGAAGGTTGCATCAAAAAGAGAGAAATTAAATCATTATTTAGTCCAAATTAATTTAGTCGTTATCTTTGCTGTCGTTTCCAGAGTGAAACCAAAAATATGATGCAAAAACAGTGAAAATTGAATAAATCGACAGAAACTAAAAACATGCATGAGGTAATGTAGGGTCCACGTCAATACAAATGTGTCGGTCAAGCCGTTGTGCCAAAATGTTTGTTTGCCAAGAGCCACTGTTATTCCAAAAACATCCTTCATTTAACTATTTTTTTAACAAATAACTCGTACAAATTTACCAAACAAAACAATAGAATGTACTTTATTACGCTAAGTCGGGGAGCGCAATTAGTCATGAACTAGACGGGATGAAACTTGCTCACAGACTGCGCTCAGGGTAAAAAATTGCGCGGAGGTCAAAATTCGGTTTTCGCACAATCGAACGATACCGATCCCGTCCTCTGCCAATGTAAAACGAATGAGCTATAATCGACTTTGTAAACCGCACAATTGTATTGGAGAGTTTCGAAAGGGATAGATAAAAGTGAAAAAAAATGCGTTAACAATCAATTATTTTAAGCTTTTTAGTTAGTTATGTGAATGCGTTTTTTTAAGATTATTAGTAATTAATTTCGATTACTAGACCGATTTAGATGAAACATACACTGAGCCCTAAGTTGGAATGTACCTAATTGAACTAAAAAAGAATCATCTCGCTATAACTTCTCGTTTTCGAGAAACATACTAATACACACATACACGTACAAAATTTTGTGCACGTGTTTGGACGCCTTAATAGATCAACATAGATATTGGTTAAAGTGATTCCTTCCCCTTTTTTGATGTCAGTACAAAAATTCCCATTTCCAAACATCGATTTACTGTTATCGATACTCAAATAGAAAATAGCCGATAGGTACATAAAATCAGACTCTACCCGGCCAAACTCACATAGTAGGGCACGAGGCGCAAGAGACGCGATCTAATTCCTTAATTAAGTGTAAATCGACGCAAAACACTCAATAGTTATGCGTTGTAGGAACGACGTACACTGGCGAAATCGAGATTTTGACTGAACTTTTTAAGTTTGATATGTCCACATCTTTACCTCTAAAGAGCTGTCCATGTTTCCTGCACTAATAAGACCCAGTTGCGTGATCGACAGTTAACTAAACTTATGGTGTCTTGACCAGCTGTTGAATACTGACGAATGTGCGCGTTTTAAATAACTGTATAAACAAACACAGCAATTACGTTGCAGTAGTGTTGCCATCGCTATAAACAATATGAATATACAACGCGCCGCTTTATCGGTAAGTGCAAGCAAAATAGACATGATACTGACAGGAGTTTGACAGGAGTTGACAGACAGCCTCACCTGCAAAATACTGCCGTATAGACACACCAGAAAATTTTGCGGGATTCAGTTATGCAGTAATACCGCAGAACTGGACTGCCGTGGGAAACAGTCTTAACGTCGATATTCAGTTGTGAGCCCCATTATCCTGATTAGAACAGTGAGTTTA
This sequence comes from Pyrausta aurata, assembly GCA_963584085.1. Taxonomy (NCBI): domain Eukaryota; kingdom Metazoa; phylum Arthropoda; class Insecta; order Lepidoptera; family Crambidae; genus Pyrausta; species Pyrausta aurata. The sequence continues at coordinate 3,589,796 of OY757269.1, read as the reverse complement.
CTTTGGAATAGAGTATCAAAAGTTCGCAAGTAGTCTTATGATTGGTTTCAATGAGTGCCTCGCTTACCCGACCACAGTAAAGGGGGTGCGATGTTGACTCAACTATCGCAGATGATACGCACGCAACGCTATTGCCCGCATGAGGTTACCGATCTCTAATTGTGTTTGTCACGTTTTGGTTCCGTATAGTTTTCAAAGAGGCTGCGAAATCTATACGAACTCGTAATAGTTGTACTCGTGCTTTTGGTGGTTTTGATAATATGCTGGTTACTTAACGCAGATTTTCCTTAGTAGGTAAAAGTTACTTACAAAATATAAACTAAAAAAAGATGTTTTTAGTTGCTTGGCTTCGATATGGCATATGGTTATGAAAAACGTATCAGGGTTAATGAGTATAAACGCGTACATTATGTAGGTTTGTCGCCAATAATTGGTGTTGGGTAGCTGCAACATCAGTAGGTACTGAAAGAAGGCTGGAAATATATTATAGATATCAGGATAGGCTTTGAATGGGCATTTAGAGGCGCAAAACCCCCGGTTCATAAACTGCGGAGTGGAACGCAAGAGGAAAACCTTATTTGGAGTTTTGGAAGAAACTCCACCGACAAAAGCCTAGCTGAAATTTTATCATCATGGAGATCAAATTGGATGTTCATCAGGATTCACAGAACTGCAGGGACACTCAAACCTCTCACATGAAATGGTAAGAGAAATAAAAGCAGTCAGTTAAACAGTTGGGTGGCCAAAAACCTAAGAATGGACCTAACGCATGCCCTATCAGCATAAGGGTGTGTTCACAGTTCATTGTGTGAGCTGGCGTCGAGTGCGGCTGTCACATAATTGTGATTAATCTCGCGAGCGTGTGGCGGCTGCGGTCGCCCGTGGAATGCCGTTCTAGCGAGCGACACTGGGTGCAGCTACATTGTGATAAGCGTAGCGGGTAGCAGGCTTTTGTTGATTTTTTAAAATGTAAGTATTCCACAATGATTGGCGACAGTAGAGCGGGTAACTGATGGGCACTTATCGATATCTGCAATGAAATAAATACTTGATTATAGGCACCACGATATACAACCATAACGAGAAACAAAATGAGCGCAAGGTAATAAATAAATAAATATAAATATGAGCCAGACAACACACCAATAGTCTGGTTTCATGGTAATGAATTTTATTTTTTGTGTAACGAAGTACCAGACAACGATAATGACGGGAACGTCTCCCATAAATACGATAAAGGTCTTTGTAAAGAGCGGTAATGCTCATACAAAAAAAAAAAACTTTCAGTCCTTGCATGGCTGAAGATACTAGCAAATAAAAAAAATCATAACAAGTCTTATTTTTGAGTCATAAGAATAAATAAATTTTGTGCGTTGTCATTTTTTTAAAATATGCAGACAAAATATTTTTGAAATTTTATATCTCAATCCACTCACATCCGCTGTTTCTTCATCACCAAGCCGCACCCTACAAACCGCACTTGCTAATAGAAAACTCCTGCGCACCGTATTCTCTGGAATTAGGCACATTTCTGTCCTCTATAATTTGGCAGAATTTACGACATCACGACTGCGCCGGCGCGTCTTTACATTTGTCACTTTGCGTCGGTTTTGTGTTGAAACTCATTTGTGGGTGCCCACAGTAATTAGGATAAGGTTAATTATAAATATTGCGAAATAGTTTTGTTTTGATTATAAAAATAATTGTATGGAAGTTAGTCGAGTAGCTAAAGTTCTTAAGTAGTGAGGTAATAAAAAAGACTGGGTTCCTAAAGGTTTTGAATCTGAAAATGTCTTTTAATAATTCCTTCTGCTGATTTGATCATGATTTTGTTTTTTGGACTAGCAAAAAAGGTTTTACTAATTTGTTGAACTAAGATGATAACTGTCTTTTAACATCTGATATGAGTAAAAAGTAAACAGTAAAGTTAGCCTGTAAGCATCCCACTGCTGGGCAAAGGCCTTATCTGATATGAGTACTTAATGAAAATGCTTTGTAGCAAAATATATTGTACATCATTATTCCATGCACCTACTCATATTATAATGATGGGATAAAGCATTCAAAAAATACTACTAGAAGTGTTGAACTGTGACAACCGTCAAAGCCATAAATAAACTTCATACCATTTTAATATTAATCAATATACCTATTCCGAATGCAAAATTATACAGATCGTTGAATGCAGTTCGACAGCTATAAAATAAGCTATCCGATTGAAATATGTGAATTGGGTCACAATTTTAAAGATATATGTAACAAAAGTTGCGGAATTAATCAGTGCGTGTGCCCAGTAAATAGTAAAGTCTGTACCAGCTGTCGTAATGCACAATAAAACGGTGCCCCAAATGCCTGTGAGTTTTATAGCTTAACTTGCTTAAGCAGTGTGTTTTATAACTGATCTTGAAGGTTCTAACCAACGTATAAGTATTACTACAATTTACGAGAACATACAAAACTTAAATCATGCTGGACCGTTAAAATTCTGCATGTTATTTACATGGGGTATGGTCTACTTTAATTGTATCACATAATTTATTTTGATCCGTCGTATTGTTTATGATTAAGACTGCCTTGTTGGTATAGCGATTCGTTCGCTAGTCACACGACCCAAGAAGTCCCGGGTTCGAATCCTGGGTCAGGCCGAAATCTGTCTCTGGGTTTTTCTGTCTTGAAAATACTCGAAAACAGCTTGGAGTCAGGAAGTAAGTTATGATGACATCCGCGCGCCTCAGAATAGTCCTGCGCCTGATCTCTTATCGGTCATGTTGGACTGCCGAGTGAAGGAACAGGGAGTGCACTTGTGTATTGCGCACACAGCTGGGGCACAATAATATAACCTGCGTAGTTGGCTTATCTCTGTTGAGACGGCCATTACTGAAAATTGGTAGGAGAATACTATTATTATTGTTTATTATATTAAGTAAAGACACTATTAAGTTATGTTGCTGGTAGTTGAATCCAACTAAGCTATCTCTTATCTGTTTTATTGACTATATTTTCGTTAGCTCACATTATAAAAATGATATCAAATACTATATAGAAAATTATAAGCCCGCTATAAATAGTAAAAGTGAAAGATAAAGCTGCAATACCGATATTGATCCGACCAACAATATATCGGCAGGGCGACAGATATATCCAGTGGGCTACAGATTTGTGGCTTCATTTGGACACAGAATTATGTGGACGTCCCTGACGGTGAGATGTGACGCGGGCACACGCTAAACCCTGTAAAAGGGACTGCACATTGGTTTTGTAGACATTAGAGGCTTGCTTTATTCAAGGAATTCAATGTAAAATGATTGTTGAAGGTCAGAAGGTCAAGTCCATTTTTTATGCATAAATCTTTGTTCTGTTTGCAACACTAGTCTATTGAATATTTCGTTTAGAAGAATGCACTGCCAAAACATAATGTTTTGAGCAAAATTTAAAATTTTGGTGTGATTGTAACTGTTGTTGTAGGTTCAAACCATAAAAAGTCTACAAAGAACTTTTACATACACAATACATCGTGTAGATAAAAGACTATCTCACTATATCAGTTATTTTTTTTAAACCCATTTCAATACTTTCATACTTATAATGTAATGAAACTTTCATTAGTAGATTTTTTAAAAGAAAATAACGGTTTTCCCTAACGTATCTGGTAGTATGCGTTCTCCTTTAAACAAAATTATGCCTCGTCGCCAACCCAAACCCAACTTAAACTGTTTAAACATACGGTCCAAAATCTCCAAATGTTTCTTCCTCTGAACTGACGTGCGGTGCAGACTCCATTAGCGCGAGTTACGGCTCTGTCCTGCGCAAGAGTGCGCCACCGTCGTCTTTACATATTCAAATGGATTGAGGTGTGTTTGGACGTGGGTATGCGATTGGCATGGACTCGGTGAGGAATGGGAAAAGAGGTAATATGGAATTTGGATTTAAATGAGATGTGAAGGAAGGAAACTGATGGCGGGATGACGTTTTAGCTAAATCAAAAGTTCTTGGGAGTTCCTGGAGCAAAATAAATTCTAAATTATATGCTTGAAGTGATGTGAAGGATAGGAACCTGATGGCGGGATGACGTTTCAGCTAAATCAAAAGTACTTGGGGATTCCTGTAACAAAAAAAATCTAAATTATATGCTTGACAATACGAAAACTCTACAAATTCAATTTCGTCACAATACGTTATTCTTAGTAAACGTTAATTTAAAAATGATCAAATCTAGTAGCAGGTACAGTGGCCAGCTGTATCAGTCTATACATTTTTGTTAAAAAATAACCCTTATTTCAACAGCATAAAATACCGCAGTGTTTAGCTTGACGTGCTGTCGTCCGTACATAAAATTATTAGCCATAATTTTTATTTTGACCAAACACTTCGCTAAACCATATCTTTATTTAATGGACTTTGAAAATAACTCGTAGATTTTAGAAGATCAATTGCGGGTTTTCTGTAGCTGCCTCATGATGCGCCTAAGACCATACAGCTTCATGTATTGATAGTTCACGACTGGTTGATGGTATCACACCATGATATACGGGAGTCTGGACACACCCCGGTGGGCCAATCACATCTTTGATTCACGAGGGGATCCTCATGACCCTAGGACTTTAGGGTTTAACGATACTAAGCGTTTGATACTCAAACACTAAGAAGAAGCAGTGAATTTATGATATCTTCATAATAAATGGTGCAGAAACGTGTGCTATATATAGCTCGTACATTTATGACACAAACATACTAACTACCAGTATGTCGATTCACTAAGCAATTGACAATGCTGTCATCGAGAACGATAAGATAGTTTGACGATTTTCTTTTACTTCAACATCGAGCAGCGCAGCTATTCTGAAATTCAAGCTCGACGTCGAACACAGTGGTGATGTTGCCGTTAGTTAATTGTTAAGCCAAAACTTACTGTCAAATATGTATGGCGCAAAAACCGGGTATTTATTTAAAACCTTTTATACGATATCTTACCATTAATAGGTAATAGTATTGCTTCGTGATATACTTAGGGGTTACCAATCCTCTGTTATCCGATTACAGTTTCACCTCTTGCCATCTCTCTCGTGAGCGTCGAATTCTTTACTTGAGTAAGCGAATAGAGTTAAAATACGATCGTGATCTATGGAGTAGCACCGTTGATACCCTTGGTGGTCCATAGGCACTTGATTCACGGGAGTCTGATGGTTTCATTATGGCTTTTACCGTTCGAGTTATGAAGCAATTGGAGACCAGTGATGCTATTAGCGGCTTAATTAGTGGCCTTTAGTTCATTACGGCTATAACCTGGAAGTGAGCCTTAAGTTTGATTGGGGGCAGAACTACTATTATTATATGAATTACAATAACCGTTCAGATAAGATAAAATCTGGTCAAAAACACTGAATCATTATCCGCTTCAGAATTATTTCAGTCCGAGTCATTCTGTTTCTTTATTTTTATTTCATGCAGAAGAAGTTACCTTATGTTCGTTCAAAAAACGTTTGTTTTCATATTTATGTCAAAACAAATGTATAATTAAATATTTCGCACTCACATTTTGTGACCGTTTGCAGGTAAACGTAACTTGAACAACATTTGCTGCCGAACAATTGTGAATCCTTCACAATAAATATTTCACTGTTACCCTTGCATCATAACTAACTCTAAATTAACCACAAATATAGTTTCCAATTCCAATAATTGTTTCAAAATCCATAAACAATAAAGCTTATCATTAGTTGGTGAGCATTCAGTATGGAATAAGTGGAACATGGTATTATCTGCAATATCCGCGTTCGAAACGATATTATATCATCTGTGGTGCTCCGGCCCAGTAGGTGCAACTTGTATTTAGGTTGGGGACGTACGAGGAGATAGGTCGTTACCGTTTTACTTAATGATCATTTTATTTTTATAGGACCTTCATTCTCCTTAGCGCAAGCAGCTTGCATGCAATTTGTTATTGTTTCACATCCCTATGCTGCAAAAATAAATAAAAAAATATTGATTTTTATTATGATCTGTCTGCGAACCTAGTTGTAAGTACTGAAATTACCAAACCATCTCTAATTTTGCTTGGTGACCAAAATGCTTTTTGAGCACTATCTGCGTACTAGTACTGAAATTACTAAACCATCTGTAATTTTGCCCTAAACACAAAGTGACTGCCCTAAACACAAAATGCTTTTTGAGAAATAATTTTACTTATTGTTAAAAGATCAACAAGATTTTCAATACTAAAGCATTCGATACTAAACAAGGAATATCTTTTTTAGTGCAAACCAAACCAAATAAATGGAACTGGAATGGAACACTGGAATCCAAACGTCGACCTACACCCAAAAACGATCAAGCTCATACAAAATTTTCTTATAAAACATCAAAATAATTCCCCTCCCAGTGTACCATTGCATATGTAGACAAGTGCAGATAATATCGATATGCAAGATAACAATACACACCTTCTGGGCAGGAGAAATTGCCGGTTCGAAAGTGGATTTCATTAGAAGTAATAGAACACACGGAAACCGCGAATCTTACCGTTCACTATGATTCACTAGGTAATTGTTAGTATAATGTGGGTCAGGCTGATACACCCACGTTATCGTGTACCACTGGCATATATCTGAACGCTTTCAGTTTCGTTCGGGTTTTGATATGGGTCTGTGTGTGGGATGGCTTTCTTTGGTCCTGGTAGGGTTAGTATACCTACTTTTCTTGTACCATTTGGAGCAGAACCTGGTTTGACGATACAGCTTTCATTTTGGCTTATGCCACTAACCCCAAAAAAATACCACTTTCACCCCAAAACGTTTTATAGAGAGGATTAAAATTCTCAATTTTAGGGTTATAGTGGAATAAATGTATAGATTGAAAATATTATAAGAGAACAATGGGATTTGGGGTCGAGTGGCATAACCCTTTATTTTGACGAAAGAAGTAATGGCAGTCATGTGTTTGTATTAACACTCTTTTCTTTTCTGACCATGTTTTTTACTGGAGATGTCTTACAGAAACAGTGGGTACTTATTTAGTTACCTGATTTCGAAGTTATAATATGTCCATGACTACCATAAAGGTTCAGATTTCAAAGAAATTTACCTATGTGAGTAATCCATTTGCTGGCAAGCCTTTAAAATCAAATGCTTCACAGAACATCCATTTATTTCCTCTAAATACCTCTTTGAATCTCAGTATCACAAATCCGACGCTTAAATACCCCATTTCAATTGCAAACCTATGCTTGCATTCTTGGTGCAGCCTCGGAGCATACCTTGCACTGGGGTAACAAATTGTCCGTTTGTCGTGACGATCCTAAGATGCTCTTGAGTGGATCTTATATCTTTACACTGCGCGCTATTAACGTCCAAAATTAGCCATTAGTCTCTAAATTATAGAGCTTACATTTCTTTGCTGGAGGGTATCCGTGGACATCTTGCAACTTTGTTTCTTCCTCCCCTAATGTTAATATATCACTCTAATTTGCCACATATTAGGGTTCAAATTCGCTTGGTTTTGTCAGTGGAGGTTGTAAAGGAGGGTTTGGTTGCTAAGAACACGTTCCTGTGACGTGTATATTTATCGGCGCCGGCGCAGCGTCCAAACACGGGCACTTCGCGCGAATGTGACCTATATGCGCTTACTTGCGGATTTGAAATGATGTGTGTATCTTCATTTAAAACCGTCAGATAAACTTAGTTTTGTGTTCTTATTTCTTGTGTGTATATTGTTGAGAAAATCTTTGTAGCAAAGAAAGCTTGGAGCTTGATATTTAAAAAGACACAACTATTATGTACAAAGTCATATGTGGGCTAATTCTTCTCAGCACTAGCCCACAAATGTCTCGAAGCAGTGATAGGGTTTTTATTGGGACGTGTATAAGTGCTCCCAGTGGGTCCATATGCAGAAATAAATGACCTTTATGGTTTTTAAGCAGTTACACAGTTTGGAAAATATTTTGAGCATGACTTTTACGAACCAAATAAACCAAATAGATAGAATTACGACAGTTTGAATAAGTCTAAAGAGGGAAAAATCTGTAGGACCCGCTACTTTTGATGCGTTTTGAAACAGTCCGAATCCATGTAAGTAAGACCAACATACATATTCAATTTCTAATAACATACATACTTAAACTGCACGATAAAACTTAACAAAATATACAATGTGTGTTTTTTGAATTTTTTATCTGCCAAAAAATTTTTTTTAAATATTTTTTGTCGATAATCTTGGGTTAGTATCTGCACTTTTCGTTTGATCAAGTTTCGAAAATACACATTGTACAGGTAATTGATTGCATGTGCATTGCGCACGCGCTAGTAAAACGTTACCTAACCTTAATTTTATTGTTTTTCAATCACATCGAGCAAGTCAACACTAAACTCGATACTGCCAAAACTGCCTCTTGATTTTAGTGTCGATAGTTGTCTATCAATATTTTTTTTTAATAATATAATTCATGTCATGCCCTCAATAGTTTGAACAAGTTCGTGCTTATAACTGACTTGCGGACCGAAGTCTTTGAATAAATTGTCATAAAAAATGTGGTTTGTAATAAGAAAACCCAAAAATATTTTACCACGTTTGTAGCATACCGTATCTATACAAACACATGGATATTAATTCTATCTACTATGGGTAACATTTCACATTGTATCACTGAAAGTATACATAGCTTTCTAGCTTTCTTTTCTGTCCTGTTATTAAGGCTCGGTTTCGTGATCGATAGTTAACTCTACTAATAGCCGGTAATCGGGCCTTAGATAAGTCTGACGTTTGGTTAAGGTATTTTTCTTCAAAACATGCACAATCGTAAATATTCAACGGCTAGTAACGTTCCTTCATCGCAAAACCGTGCCTTACTGTCCTTAATAGCCATCGACATTAAATCCATCGACAGTCCAGCCAACTCTACAAGACAATGGGCGCGATATTCGTCGCAGGCAGCCGTCGCTATTGGCGATCACGAGCCCCGTGTTCGCTTATTAACGCTACAGGGGCGATATATCACGCGCCCTCATACGGACGACGATATACGCGCAGACCATAGACTAGAGAATTGGCAAGAGGTGACCGCCCGTATAAATGTATAGCGTCACTAAGACTAGGTACAGTGCGACAAGGATATTTTGGCTAATAGATGACATTGAGATGATGATGATGACAATAAGATGCATATCACGTATGTTCCACCGATTTTATTATTGTATTAATAATAAAAACCATTGAAAATTACAACTTTATTTTAGGTGCTTAGCTCTACAGTATTGAAAAACAATCATATTAATAGTTTACACAAAACACGAATGAAAATAAAACTAATAGGAAAATCGGAAAATCTCTTGCAAGATTGGGGAGATTTCGCTATACTCGATCTGGCAATCGCATTTATGAATTTGACAGCGTTAGTTCCGACTGTCACCGTTGGTCAGAAGATCTGTGTCGCAATGTAATACTACAAAAGCAAGTACTGGTTACTAAGACGGACACTGTAGGCTAGCTAAGGGTATACTTATTTCTGAAGTTTACGCGAATATTACACATTTAATGAAACACAATTTACGGATACTTTCGCGATAATTTATTTGATTTTTCATCCCGACGTTTCGAACACTTTACAGCGTTCGTGGTCACGGGGTAGACTTCGTGGTAGGGGAATTATCGCGAAAGTATCCGTAAATTGTGTTTCATTAAATAGCTAAGGGTACTTATGCTCTCATAAGGGCTAAATCAAAAAACGTAGTCACACTGGTCAGTAAGAAAAATAACACCTAAGGTTTGCTGAAGACTGATTAGAGAGCTGGTGATCATGAGCTGTGTTCGCTTATTAAAGCTTCAAGGGCTATTCATGCGCACAACGATATACCTGCGTGTGCAGACTGTAGTGCCAATTATCTGATTGTTCTGATTGTGATTGATTGTTTTTTAGGTCAGGTGCCTGAAATTATTCCACGAAATTATCTGAAATCCAAGTCTAACTCTAACTAGCTCTATAAAAGTTTTCTACAGCATTGTATCGCTAGCAGGAAGTGATTTATTTAGAGCGAACGCGGCCTATATATCTCGATCGTGAGGCGTCGCGCTGACCATTTGCGCCTGATTGTGTGGTCAAGACGTATGGACAGGCAGACTACTGTTCTATAATAAGGAGTTGGTATAAAGTTGCATAAGTATGAAGTTTGATGATCAGGGCTGGTCGGCAGGAGTTGGAAACTACTTAGATAACCGTATATACATAAACTATGGCTCCCTCATGCTTAAAAAGCACGTTAAGCCATTGGCCCTGCGCCTGATCTCTCATCGGTCATGTCGGACTGCCGTCTCGCCGAAGGAACAGAGAATACCATTTGTGGTGCCATTGTGTATTGAGCACACATCCGGGCACTATAATATCTGCTGCGTACCTGGCCTATAACCATTGAGTGGGGTCGCCACTACCGAAAATCGGTAGAAGTATTGTTATTACAAATACTTTTTCTTGCGTCATAGTCAGGAAATTCTTGAATAAAAAAGGCATGAGCCCAAATCCTTCCAAAGCATTAAAATTTATCTCTCTTTAAGTAATACCGCTTGAATTTTTGCGACGGGTAAACAAAAGTATGTCTCTGTGTTAAACAAAATGTAGATTTCAATCTTTGCAGTACTTACAGAGGTGATTCTATACCATTGTACGGACGAAAAAAAACTTGTACTTTAGTTTATGGTAAAGGTATATACCGTGAAAGACGCATAAGACAAGCGACATAAAATGAGCAAATATGCTTATGAAGTTAACTTTAAAATAGCAGCATGAGGGTTAGATACTACTGAATACCCATACATCAATGTTGGGAATAAAGAAAGTAATGCTAAACCATCCGTTACCTGTCCATTTCAGCCGTGGAAGCGAAGTTTTTCATAGTGATGATCACGATCTGATAGACACGACTTCTGTCTATGCAGCTTCAAATACCGGGGAAATAAATACAATAACATTTACACTTTATAATGGAAATATAAGAGAATGTTCAACATTATTGTTGGCTACTTTCTCGCCATGACATTTGCTCCATCCACACGCGTCAATCGCTGAAATTAAGAATTGTTGTTTTTATTAATTTGCGTAAGCAAGTATATTAAATAAGTAATGATAAGTGATAAACACTTATCATTTTATAACTTCGCAAATTCCTTTATTTGACAACTTCAAGACAGCAGTTTCTAGTAGAAGCGTTAACAAATAGTAAGATAGTAGGAAAATACGGAATTGATTCATTCTATGTTGGCTTAAAAACTGATTATGTACCTACCTATTACTGATTCTGTAATCAGGAACTTACCTACTTAAATGATCATGTGCAGTGTATTAGCAATATAAGCCTAAGACCAAGGCCTAAGCCCATGAACAGCCCTCCTGCTAACATCAGTTTGAAATTTTAACTCAGCTAACTCTGTTTTTATTCCATAACACTTTCGAGGATACAACCTTCCTTCAACACGATAAAACCCCTACCAGCAAACCTCACTTCACAGCTTTTAACAGCTAAAACAAGAAGTTTTACTACAATCTTAACACACGACCGTTGTTACTCTATTACGTAAAATGGTATAAGCACCAGTAATATAATTAAGCGAACCTGCAGCAGGTTCAATAACCAGGGCGGTACTGTTCGGGCTAGGGTTTTCAAGCTTGAGATTTGGACATCCCAAAATTAACAGACTCATATTTTTTTAAGTACCGTCAAAAAACGAAGATTTTTATTGAGTTTTTTTACCCTATCGGGACTGTGTACGACGACAGCGTCACAAACAAACTATTGGAGGACGTTGAAATGACAAATGGCTGACAGTCATTACGAAAAGTAATTCAACCAAAGTTATTTCAATGAAATATTGTTTTATCCATTTATTCTATTCAATAACGGTAATTCTAAGTGTCGATTTTTTATAAATTTTGTACTAAAATTTATAGATAAATGGTGACAGACGTCCGCCAATGTTGTTTTTTCTGACCTTCGGGAGCGCTATCATCAATTCGGGTTTCCCCACCACGTACTTCGCACACAGCGAATATTTACTCTATTGCCGTGTAATGAAGGCATGTAACGTTGTTTTATTCCATTCCTTTGATGTAACGTTTTTTTTATTGAAATGTAAGCTGATGCATCATCATCATCATTATCAGTCAAAGGACGTCCACTGCTGAACATAGGCCTCCCCCACGGCTTTCCACAATGACCGGTTGAGAGCGGTCTGCATCCAGTGCGATCCTGCGATCTTTACAAGTTCGTCTGTCCATCTTGTCGGTGTACGTCCTACGCTGCACCTTTGGTCGAAGGGTCTCCAGTCTAGGACTTTTCTGCTCCAAGCTGATGCATATTTATTTAAAGGTCAACACAAGTGTCTGAGGAATCTTAGAGCAAATGTAGAGGTCAACAACAACATCACTATGAATATTTGGTCAATGTTTGATTAATGATCAATTTTGAATCAAACGTTAGTTGCGTTTGGGATCTGTCAGAATATAATCAAGCAACACACAATATACCGCGTAGTTCTATTAAAATACATAAAATGCTTACGTATTTTCTGTTACCCAATTCCACTATAGAGCCACTAGAATCGCAATTTATTAGTACCACAAATATTGACCAAACATGTAACATGGGATTGCGAGCCCTAGGAGGCGCGTGACTCGCCGCGGTTCCTATTAAAATAGCTGCGCGCGCATGATCTAGAACACTATGACGCGGTCCATTTTTAATCCTTTATACTCTGCTCAGTTGCGAAACTGTTTTTAAAAGTGATTGTAGAAGGCTGACGATAAGCGTGGTAGGAGTGACTTAAAAACCGGCCAAGTGCGAGTTGGACTCCCGCACCGAGGGTTCCGTACAATCCTTATTTATTATATGATGAAGCTAAAAGGTTGATTTTTCACAGCTCCAAGGGACAGTAGACATGAGTATTTGATATACATTTCAGCATGATACTTTTACGTGTTTTTGAGAAAAAAGGCAAAAGGGGAAAGTCAGACAGATGGAAGAACAATAAAGTGATCCTACGAGTATCGATTCCGTTTTTTTTTTGAGGTACGGAGCCCTAAAAATCGGAGGTAAGTATCACACTTCTCCTGATATTTCGCTATTTATTACTCAATGTTAAAGATGTAAAGATCTTAGATATTATATAAATTTCACTTGTAAAAAGCAACTGTGACTCTGTGACAGACGAGAAATTTCTATTAAAACACTATAAAAACAAAAATCAATTATATCTTAGAAATTATCTGTTCAATGCAAAAAGTGAAACACGTACTATTTAATGATCCATCATCGGACACTAAAGAAATATCAGCTGGAAACATTCTGCTGTTATTTACTTTTGATATTTACATACATAATAAATTAAATGAATTACTACTTCTCTAGGTTCAATTAACAATGACCTGATCATTAAATCTAATTATATAATAATCTAATCTAATTGTTAATGAGGGGATATAATGGGGGTTGGGGGGTTTTTGAAATTTGAAATTTTATATTCATTACTTCATGATCAGGAGGCCGATTCTCGCATGATCGAACTTCGTTTCGTGTGGTAATTCGATTACGAGTATCACTGTTTTACCGAAAAATACAAGTAATATGTCCACGTAAAAAAAACTACCGCACGAAAGAAATCAATATGCATAAAAATCGTGACCCGGATAAAGCAATAACTGTATTTTCTTTGAAAATGAAAATTCGATCGGTGAACTTTTTTAGTACGAACTTCACGAGAATTGGCCTCCAGATCATCGATGTAGTTTTACAATAATACAATAATTCTGACTCTGAATGTCATCGTCGTTTATAGTAACTGACTATGAATGTTTAACCTATAGTATGTAAATTATGGTATGTATATAATATAATTATTCTACACTTTAGTATTTTGTTGCAATTTTAATTTCTATTTACAACACTCTCCTGCACCCATCACAATCTCTCTACATGACCTAAAGGTATGACTGGGAGAGAATGCTTTTAGCATTAAGTCCACATTTTGTACACTTTTATTTGTGCAATAAAGTTTTTAAATAAAAAAATAAATGTTTTATAGAAGTCGACTATGTCATGGTCTGCAGACGATCTCTATCTAAGCTCATCTTTTTTCATTTGAGTAATGTATCCTGTCAAGATATTACACACAATAATGTTAGAGTACCTTCGTCTTAGCTTTTAAGGAAGCTATACCATGTTAAAATATTGACGTCTAAATAATTTATCCGTGTAACGAGCCCTCTAATTACCTGTTACACTTCCACATATCCAGGGTCGGAGTTAGGGCGTGGCGAATCTAGTGGCCAATAATTACAGTTAAACAGGGCCGGATTCCAGTTGAATTAATATGCAATTAACATGCCATGCGATCGCATCTTACGGCTCTGTTGTGACACAGTAAAAATGGTAATAGAGTATTTCAACCCTGTTCAAATCGCCCATTAAACTTGCTTCCGGTAACTCTTAACATTCTATTTATGCAAATAAAAATAAACATGCTTATTTAGGTAAAATTATAATAATTTATTATACCTATATCTCCGTCAATGCATTGATGTTTTTTTTTGTAATATCGTAGAGTAAGTTTTCAATTTAAAAACTCTTAGTGTAAGTAATTGTATTGATGATTAAACTCAAAGTATATAATTAATGATAATAAGTGAAACTTAAATTTTAATTTACTAATAATACGTTCTAATTTCTGGTTTGGATATAAACAAATTCTTACAAAGCTCATCACATTTTCTAGCAGAAGAACAGCACAAAATATTATAGACATACTGATCATGCATTATTTTACTGTACTTCATTTCTGTTGTGTGTAATGTGGTAATAAGTATGTTATTAACTGCTCCCCATGAAATATAAACCATAATAATACGCTATTAAGGTCTAAGTTACTATTTGAGAAAGCGTAGCTTTTCCTAGTCCTTTCCGCAACATGTCGACTGAAAACAATAATTAGCTTTTAATACATCAGGTGTTGAACGCTGTTTTGTGATTATAACGGTTCCATAAAGTTTATAAAGCACACGTTAAGTTAGTATGAGCATGCATTAGATTGTATAATGGGGGAATGCGCCTTTTCCGTGTTTTCAATTTGGTAACTTTGTAACGGAATGTTGTTGAGAGTTGCGTGAGATTGTACCTAGTAAAAGTTAATTTCGCCGATGATGTTCAATTAGCAGCAAATGGTTTCTTAGCACTAAATGTGTATGATTGGAATGAAAGTAACTATTACTCTTTTAGTTTGCCAATTTTTTTTTTTTTTGGATGTGTTTGCTCTTGTCTACTGGTTGCCCTAACAGAGACAGTTTGCGATAGAACGAGCTGTGCAGCTACTAGAAAAAGCTATTCACTTTGACTTTGAAGACATTGATAAAAGATGCTGTGTATGTCGTTATTCAATTTAATTCAGAAAAATCGATAACACAAGCAAATTTTTATTGAGCGAAAAGTTTTACAGACATTTTACTTAACTTTTGGCACTGATTTAAGATTCCAGGCTCTTAATATTTTTTCCCCTACACCCGATTTTTAAATAATAAATGAACATCTCATGTTCTTTCCGCAATCACGTGAAAAGAAGACCCGACGTGACAGTGCCGTCACGGCTGCGACACTCAATCCATCACTCAACGTGTTAACACTACACTCACACCTTAATATCTACCTTTTGTTGTTGCATTAAGTCATATTATCGCTTATCAGAACAAAGCTACCGATTTAGATGCTGCGTGCGTAACCAATTTTACCAATACGGTTGAGTAATTCCTTATTTTTTTGCCCATAAGGCTGATTATTGACTGATTTAGGTGTTGAAAAATTGTTGTCTTTTTTCGTCACACGTTGAGAGGGTTGCCGAAACGGAAAATTGTGGTATAACTTTATTTTTAAGTAGAAGATTGACGACTAAGCGGTTGACGCGATATGTCGTAATGGGATCATCTCAAAATCGGAAGATTTAACGCAAATTTTTATTACGTTATCTTTATTGAGAGTGAAGTATCGCCGTATGATGTATTTCTGTTTAAGGTTGTCGATATATAAAAATATCTTGAAGACATACCGAAAGTAAAATTGTTGGTGTTAACAGAAAAAAACTAACAGAAATAATATTTGAGTTCGTTAAGATCACAACTGTCCCTGAATACAATAAAATCCCGATAGGAGGTAAAAGTAGACCTTAAATTATTTACAAGATTGAAATTTTCATTTTGTAACAGGACGCTTCGTGCAAAATAGACAATTCCTTTCAAAATTGTGGGCTGATAGCGATACAAAAAAAAATATGATAATCCAAACATGTAAGTACATTACAATGAAGATCGAAATTATTAATTCACAAAAAGTAACATAACATAACAATATTCTCTACCTTAGAGGTGTCGTCATCAAAGGTCACCTTTAACAGATCGTAGCCAAAGTGTTTATTGAGTTAAGTCTTGTATTTTTATGTAAGGTGAAAGTTAAAATTATTAAAAAATCATAAAATGTACTAGTATTATTGCTATTTATTTTGGGAAATTGAGCGATGATTGGAAAAAGGAGCGTCCCAAAAATACATTTTCCTTACTTTTTGTAAAGCTTAGTTCATGATGGCTTTTTGACAACTAGGTATTTGTTATTTAATCTATATTATCATGTATTTGGCTTTTTTTTTAATTGAACGTAAACGACTTACAATTAAAAAAATCTACATTTTTGCATAGAGCGTCCACAGGACCAAAATTAAAATTTCATTCGTCAATGAAGTTAAAATATTTAAGCTTATCGTATATATACAATTTTTGGTCTGTTTCACCTCCTATCGGAATTGCACTTTATCAAGAGACACACTGTACATTTCATATTATAAATAGTACACTTAATTATTGACCAGTCAATATAATTTCACAAATACGGTAGATTAAAAAAAACTATGCCCACTATTCGTCACTGCATCAACTATTCGTCACTTCAAACACTATTCATTACTACACACACTATTCGTCATTACATACATTATTGAACACTAGCGGCCCGCCAGCGACTTCGTACCCACGTTTTAGTTTTACTCCGTTCCCATAGATCGTAGCAAAAATATTTATAAATCTCTAAGCATTAAACTAATTAAAAAGCCTACCCCGATAACTTCACTATTTAACAATGTATCTAATATATTTTATAACCCGACCAATAGTTCCTGTGATTAGCGCCTTCAACCAAACAATTTAAATTATATACAAATGTTATATTTGTGTAGACACGTAGCCCGGTCTTTAATCTGGTCAAACTTACACGGGGATATTATCTTTTTATTTTACAACGTAATGGAAATACTTTAGGCCTTTCGTCAATCGTATATTTCTTTCGGGTGCTAAAAAGACCAGGCTACTCTGTGCACTTACACAGCATCATGCCACATAACATATCAAGTCTTCTCCCGCTACCTTAAGAGTTTGAACTTAAGCTTTGTTTGAATTCAAAGGGAAAATTATATGTAGGGATCTACCCCATCATCATCATCAACACCCAAGGCCGTCCATTGCTTAACATGGCCTATGTTCCTCACGAAAAATTTGCAAAAAAGTTCCAGTTCGGATACCCATCGACCGCAGGAACAGCGTAGAATGTCCACCAACAATATGAACAAACGATCTGCATACTACACTGGACACAGACCGCATGATACCTACCCTGTTTCAATACAAAAAGCCTCTCTATTGTTTTCTACGTAAGCGGTCTGTGTGATGAATCGGTGTGATGAAGGTCGTCTGTCCATCTTGCCGGTGGACACTTTACGTGCACTTTGTATGCGTTTTGCATACCAAATTAGAAACACTTTCTAGTTCACCTTTTCAAAAAAGATTAGTTTTTTTAAAAGTCGTTTATTTTTTTTGCATATAGACCCACTCCCCCAGTGCCCCCCACTTTTAAATACCAAATTAATTTTATCAACTCATTTTTCATAGTCATCCAAATCTTATCTCAACCAAACGCAACACAACGCAAATTTAACTTCAAACCGTACACGTAACCAATTGTACAAGCCAAAAGACATCGAATCGACGCGTCAAACCTATAGGAGTATTGATTAAAAAAAGCAACATAAATTAGCGATTTGCCCGGGCGGCCGGGGGTTGTTGTCAAAAACTTTTATAAGTGTTTATGTGCACGCCTCCACCACCCGCTGACACCCTTTCGCGTATACCCACATTCGTATAAAACCGGGGTACACCCGCAAGAGGCTGTGGCGCGAGGTGGAGATGACCGATAAGATGACAAAGGATTTTTTGTGATTACATTTTAATTTTTAAAATTTACATACATTGTTCATGCTCATATCTAGTATAAACTAGTGTGTGTATTGATGAAAATTTGTTTTGCATTCGCATAGAAAAATAAAAATTTCACCCTTTGTTAACACGTTCCGGGAAACTATTCCAGACACAATAGATGTTTTATTGTTTTCACGCCTGTAGGCGTTCACTGTCCCGGAACGTGGTAAACATTATACCAACCGTAACAAAAACTCATCCTTGTATTAATTTTTTGATTGAGTTGTCAAATATCACTTTCTTTGACCTATCCAGCAACTCTTGCAAACTGCAGTAATATTTTTAATAAGCGAATTAATTCTATGTACTTTGAAAAGTATTTCCATATAAGTATTTTTGTGTTAAGTAAGACAAATTATGTTATAAATAATGAATGTTAGCACTTTAAGCGACAAAACAGCATCACTAAATCACGATCTTACCAAAATCAATCACCGAGCGTCTCCATCCACTCTTCCGTTCGTCTATACACTGACATACAAGTACATGTAAATTAAACACCACCGCACACAGACACGCACACAAATAAAAACGCGAAGAAACACAGCGGAGAGGAAGAATGTATTAAGAAAGCGCGAGAGGGACGGACTACTAATTAACACCTCGCGGGGGAGCGAGACGGGGATACACGCCACGCTAATTAAGAATACAAGAAGAAAGACGCGTTTTATGTACGGTTCTGTTCGTTTGTGTGCGTGACATTTATGTGTGTTGACGATTTTCCATTTGTATGGCTAGGGTTGCGGGAAAGCGTCACTTCGACGTCAATTAAGCGGCATGTTTTCTTAAAGAAATGCTGCTGTTTGTTTTTCATTACGGCAAATATACATGGATATTGATTTAGGAGTTCGATTACTAGTTCTAGCTACATGATAGATAATGCATCGCTTATAGTGAGAGAAGTTAACTTATTATCTTTTTTCATTCGTAAATAATAAATTATAAATCGATTTAAGCACTGTTACCTCGGCAATTTTCAACCAAATGAATCTCATTTCTACTCCTAGCAGGCAAGGTAAGAAAATTTCACGTAATTTTTAGGGTTCCGTACCTCAAAAGGAAAAAACGGAACCCTTATAGGATCACTTTGTTGTCCGTCTGTCCGTCCATCTGTCAAGACCCTTTTTCTCAGGAACGCGTGGAGGTATGAAGCTGAAATTTATATCAATTACTCAGGTCTACTGTCCCTTGAAGCTGTGAAAAAATCAAACTTCTAAGCCAACGCAATCAAAAGATACAGCCGTTTATGCCGCAAATTTTCGACACTTGCAAGGGAATCAAAACCTACAGGGTGCTTCCCGTGAACTCAGAATCTTGAAATTTGGCACGAAGCAACGTCTTATAGCATAGATAAAGGAAAAATTACGAAAACCATAAATTTTTAGTTACATCACATAATATATATTTTTTTAATAATTTTGAACTTACCACCCATTTCCTCATAAACGCGTAGAGGTATTAAATTGAAATTCATACCAAATACTCAGGTCTATAATACCTTTAAGCTGTAACAAAATCAAACTTCTATGTCAACGCAATCAAAAGAAACAGCAATTTAAGCTGCATATTTTGAAACTCGCAAGTACTCGCAAGGGAATCAAAACCTAAAGGGTACTTCCAGTCGACCTAGAATCTTGAAATTTGGCATGAAGCAACGTTTTATAGCACACATAAAGGAAAAAATCCGAAAACCTTAAATTTTTAGTTACATTACAAAATATATATTTTTTAATAAATATTTGTAAACCTTGCAGGTTTGTACGGAACCCTCGGTGCGCAAGTCCGACTCGCACTTGGCCGGTTTTTTTTACGTGTATCAACAATGAACAAATTATATCTATTAGACAAACCTAGTAGATTTAATGCAATATGATGTCGCGATGTTGAAGATTGTTGTTATTTTTTAAATAAAATATAATTTTTAAGCAGTCCCAGTTTCTTTGACCGACTCAACTCTGACCATTTGGCGTCGATTGAAAAATTGACTGAAGATTTTCCTTCACTCTGACAACCCTGCAAAGGCGCATGTATAGGTGTTGCGTTATTAACTCATTATGTGAAGAGTTAGCGAGTACATAAGCCTTTATTTACTGCTTAATTGAAAGCGGTTTCCCTGATAAGAGCTTGGCGAAGACGGCCGTATCGACGCTACGTATTTGATTTTAATAAGTTATCGCAAAATAAGTTTGTGGCCAGTATCAGGGGTGGCCATTTGACGGTATTTCTAAGATTGTTATTTTTAAATCAGTATCTACCCGTTGAAAAGTTTTTCAATTAAAATCAGGCGTAGGTGGTTGACTTTTTGTGGGCGCAAATGAACGGTAATATCAATCGGGCTTTTAATAGACACAAAGTCTATTCAAATATCAAATTAACAGTAGTTATTTGCGGTATCTTGGTTTGGCAGTAACCCACTTTTTTTTAAATGTTTTACGGCCTTGGAAAATCCATACAGAATTTTCTTTAGTCTTGTCACATTTTTCTATAGATTTTTCCACTTTTTATGACAAAATCCATCTTTGGGTTATAAAAAGGGTGATAGGTCTTTATATTTTCATTCTGATAATTTAAATTGCTTCTGTTCTGTGATTTTATCTTGAATAAATGTGTAAATAACTTCGTAAGTATTAACATCTTCAAGTAGAGGTAGCAAGAAGGTAGCCTACTTAAATCAAATATTATGACATTGAGAAAGCAACTATAATAGCCATACATTGACTTGTACTTTAAGAACAAATGAAAACTGGCCACTAACATTTTAAACTCTACAATAAAACAAGCGTTCTAAATTCAAACTAAAAGTTGCGAAAACAATAAAGTTGCCAATATATTATATTGAAAACGATGTTGATGTTATTTTAAAAGCCCAATAAGTTTGCATATGCCTATTTTTCAATCATAATAAATTAATACAGTATATCCGTCGTAACTAGATTAATTGTATAACTAGAAACCTGGCTGGGAACGTGACTGGACGATAAATTAAGTTATTTGTAACTCACTTAGGCTTCCATATTAAAACACTTTTGGCCGCAAATTAACGTGTTTTTTTATGATGGAGCCGTAAAATTATTAAACAATTAAAGTAATGGACCGGGCGGTACTATGGTCATTTTATAAATAGCTATGTATGTGTTGATATGTCAACACATTTTCAAGTATTAGTGACGTGATGTTCAAAATTAAAAGTTGAAGCTATGAACACAATAATTGACAATCTATGTTTGAATTGTCGATTTTTTTGGTAGCATCACTATATTTCCACCATGTAACTTAGTACATAAAACTAGTCGTCATAATCTGTCTCTGATGGATGAAGCAGACCTTAAAATTATAAAGCCGCAGTCTCCATTCCATGCTTTTTCATTACAGCCGAAATAAAAACAAGAACCTTCATACCTCGTTCCAAATATGAGCGACTGTCGCAGAGTCGCTACACACAAATCGCTTTTTGATCACTCCCGAACCGGCGGGATCTTATCTCGGGACGGCGAGCGTTTATTTGTTTTAAGCTTTCAATGTGAACGAAAGAAACAGCCTGTGTGTATCGAGTTTCTTATAACGTCCCAACGGTAGAATTCCTTTGTAGAAATTTGAATCTTATGAGCATCGATGAGGGTGGGTTTTGGGTTGATGGACAGTGAAGGAGTTGGTTGTAAAATTTGCGTCAAAGAAAAAGCTTGTAAGAAAACGAAGAATGGTGGAAGACAGGGGAAGGGATGGCAGATATGTCTCAGACCCGTGATGAATTAAATTTTTAGGGGGGTTGTGGAGGTTGCCCCTTTCATCGGTGCGTCTTCATCCAGTTATTCGTTTCTTTAATTCGTGTTAATTAATATTTTTCTCTCGAGTACCTACACTGCGTGCGGGAAATGAGTTGGAAATACCTAACGATTTCGCTCAATGGACGAAAAATTCTATTGAAATTGTGATTTGAAGCTTTTATTTTAATAAAATAAGTTTCATTTTGACATGGTTGTTAGAAAAAGACTTACCTAGATTGAAAAGTTGTTCTTTTTTTCCATTTTTCAACATTATCAAGTACTTAAATAGCATTAAAATGGCAAAGCAAAAGTATGATTTTGACTTTACAAAAATCATTGAAACTTTTATCATCAAAACGTACAATACTAGGTATGAGTCATCAAAAATTACAAGAGAGCAAACATTAAAAACAAACATCGGGGGTATTCATCAACTCGTCCCACATGCCTACGGCCCACTTAGGACGAAACGGGAAAATCAAAATTAATTAAAATTGTATTCGTTAACTCGTCCCATTTTCTTTTTTCGTGGAAATTTAAACCTTATTAACGTCTGGTACAGTTGCAGAGAAAAGTGTATTTTTATGAAATATAACATTTATTTATTGATTCTCTTACTTTTAAAATTTATCATAATTGCTTTTGTTTCGTTCATATTAATGTTTGGAAAACATGTTTTCTATACTAAAAAAGTCTTAAGTTTCTTAAAGAAAATACAAGGACAAAAGTGAATTATTTTGTTTTACAAGCAAAAGATAGTTCAAGTGTTATTGGAAGTGAATACAGAAGTGTTATTGGCTTTTGGTTTCAAGATTAGTTAACAAAGGTTGTGGCGCTTGCTTTTGATGTAAATGATGCAGGTAGCCTATGAATAGTAAAAAGGTTAGAGCAAAATACTTTGTTTTGACCAGTGATGTTTTATCATCAATATAGCAATAAAACTACTTATTAAAACACACTTAACGGATTGATTTCGCGAACATTTATTTTTAATTATGTATTGCCTGACGTTTCGAATGCTTAACACGTTCTGGGACATTACTCCAGACACAATAGATGTTTTATTGTTTTCACGCCCGTAGGCGTTCACTGTCCCGGAACGTGTTAACACCATCCGTGGTCACAGGCAGACTAAGATGTTATTTGTGTTACATAGTTATGAAAAATTAAACTACCATCAAAGTGTGTTTTAATGAGTAGTATTCGAGTAAACTTCAGAACCGAATATGAAAACTACTTATCTTTGCACGTGCGCTACTTGGAAAGGGAATAATGTTGCAAGTTATATATGTTTTAATAAAGGGTAAATTAGTTTTAGTTTGCATCCTACTTCCTGGCTGGCAAGGTGATTGTGCTCCCTTTTTTCAGTGATTGTGAAACATCTTTAAAAATTTACATATCCTTTGACTTTGGACTCCAATGAATCTCTAAAATTTGTGACTTTGGCTGTGAATATTGGACTGAGATTTGAATCGGATTTCTGTTTTGTTGGAAACTTGTGGTAAGTACCAACACCATCGTTAGACTTTATTTAAATGGTAATCCTACTTACATTATAAATAAATTTTCGTTTGAAAGGTGCTAATATGAACCCACAAAAGCCATCGACAACTAATAATCGAGCAGCTTCTGATATCATTTCATCACACAGTGGAAAAACCATTGCTTCTTAGAGCTAGTTACAGATATGACATTAAAAGAAAAAGATCAATCAACAGTGTGGCGCTGTGTACAAGGAAATATCTGCCAAGGAGTTTTAATCATAACGTATGCTATGCTAACACGATTAAAAGAGAAGAATGCCATATTTTTTTACCAAATATACACAGAAATGAATATGACAATGAAATGGACAGGATTGATGGACATTGTCTTAAGTGTTCAATTGGAAATAATCATTTTGATATCAAACATACAGTTATTTTATTATTTCTACACTAACACTTTTGTTTCTGATTGTACCTGTATTTAGAGTGGGACGAGTTGACGAATACAATTTCAATTAATTTTGATTTTCCCGTTTCGTCCTTAGTGGGCCGTAGGCATGTGGGACGAGTTGATGAATATGCCAAACATCGTACCCCACGCATGCACGCCACGTATGCACGTTCCATTCGAATAAAAAACTTGAATCGATAACTCAAAACAAAAGAGTAACCCTCGGAAATTCTAAAATCGATGCGAAGAAGTGTCGTTAAAGAACCCCCAAAAATTAAAACCCCTCACGCACACATGCAAAAAAGAAAATGAACACACACATGCGCCCTAATGAACTATTCACTGCTTGACAATTTCGTTGTCATGCAAAAAATACGGGGTTACTTGAGTTCATGCGGCGCGATGCATTGATTAGTTTTTAGCTCATCTTCTTAAAAATATAATTACAAGTTCATTATAAGTATGTAATAATAAAACAGTATGTTATTTGATTAAATACTTTCGTATACAATTTCTTACTTCGAAACCAAGACAATTGGTGTGTAGTCGACGCATATTTATTTATTTATTATAGTACCTTGGACAAAAAAGAATTTCTATGTTTAAGTTTCAATAAACCATTTCCTAAATGAATTAGTAAGTATACGATCGTGATACAGTATTTTGTGCAGTAAGTACTTATACAACCTCAAGTTATAGTAAGAGTAGGTAGGTAACATATAAAAACAATGTGAAGCCTAGAAAAGTTAGTTTTTTTTCATAATAAACTAAAGTCGTTCTAAAATAATGCTTCATTTTCATCACTATTAAGCTCAGTAACAGGTGAATAATCTAACGAAGTTAACTTTCAAAGTTTTATGATAGCTGTCATAAGTTGCATCTTCCTTGTGAGAAGATGAAATTATGTGATGTTTCGAGGTAGTAACTATAATTTTCTGTGCTCTTATTTAATTAAAATTGCATTTAATTTAATGTTTTCCATCATCATAGGTGTGGTGTAATTTTTGCTCTACCTTTTTACTATGAGCTTGTATTTGTAAAGCAACCCTGCTTTGAAACTGTCCTGTTTTTGATGTTTATACGTATTCGAAAAGTGTCAAATACGCTGGGCAGTACAAATACTGGCCGTCCTTGTATTATTATTCTTTGCACTGCATACAGTTTAATAAGAAGCTAATTAATATTAGTTTTGTTTTTTTTGTACCAAAAACATAACAGTCACATCCAAGGATCTAATTTAAATAACGCCAAAGTAATAGCTTAAAATGACCATAAAAATAAGCAAATTTTGCCCATATTTTAATGTAGCAATTAAATCGAGCAAATCGCAAACGATTTCTCTTTTATTGGCCATAAAGAGCACGCAATGTTTACACCGAGTGCCTTCGACATAATGTATGTAAACATATACAATTGACCGAAGTTACCAGAGCCCTGAGACTGAGAAGTTGTCGTGCAAAATGTAGGGTAAGGCCGGCCAGTAAAGGATCAAGATCTATTGGTCGTTAGTACCTACATAAGAGCTAATGGCTATAGCTGGAAGCTTAATAGAACTGTATGGAAATGTCTACCAGTTCCTAGGATTGTTTATTGAAGGCAAGAAGTTTCTTATTGGGAAATAGAGCTCCAATAGTTGTTGAATGTAGATCAGAGAAGTTACCTATGATACATATTGTATCAGCAAACTGTCTAATTCCATCATAGTAGCCGCATACAGCTTAGTTTATTTTTTTAAACTTTATTGCTCTGTGATTCGGACAATTGACGGAATTAATGCCTCAGAGCATTCCATACCAATAAAATAATTTAAAAATAAAATATAACACTGTGAGTGTTAAAAATATTGTAAAACCATTCCATACCAGTCAATCTAAGTTCTAAGTTGTAGTTTATTTTCAAAGAAACTGGTTGTTTGATGAATCAATGTTTGAATCAATCTAAGTATTTTATCACGTTTATAATGACGTTATAAGGTTTTTATTCTAAATCACGTGAGTACTCCCAGTATTCACACTCGTATTCTTTACAAACTTTTTTCATTTCTCTTTTCAACCCCAAGACTTCATATCGCAGGCGGTACGTGCTACTTTAAAAAACCGCAAAAAGTACAAAAAAGTATCTCAAACTTCCCAGAATCAAATCATCTAAACGCAACATTTCCTAAATAAGTCATCGCGAAGTTCACCCGCGTCCGCAATCAAAAAGAAAATGGCCGACATCCCAAGAAAATTACATTAATACGCGAGCATGTGTGCGTGTGTGTGTGAGGCGGCGATGAGTTTTAAAGTTTTTAAGGGTTCGAAGAAGATTGCGTGCCTTGATTACCGCCCGTCCTCCCCCCAAGGGCTAGGCCGAACGCACCAACCTCCCTTTTTTAAGGAGGCGAAATTAAAAGTGTAGCGTGCGTGCGAACAGTTTTGACACTTTGAAGACATTTGTAATTGGCTAAGCTTTTTTTTGGTAAAAAGTTTGATATTTTTTTGATAGTGTTGAGGCGGCAAAGTTGCATGTGCTCGTAAGTTGTCTTGAGATTGGGGTCATTTTATTAATCATGTTTTTTGTATCTATACTAATATTATAAAGCTGAAGAGTTTGTTTGTTTGTTTGTTTGTTTGAACGCGCTCATCTCCGAAACTACTGGTTCGAATTGAATAATTCTTTTTGTGTTGGATAGTCCAGTTATCGAGGAAGGCTATAGGCTATATAACATCACGCTACGACCAATAGGAGCAAAGATATAGTGGTAAATGTGTAAAAAACGGGAGAAAGAAGTCACTATTCCACGCGGACGAAGTCGCGGGCAAAAGCTATTTTACATAAAAGATACTTTAGGTTTTTATCAAGTAATTTGATAAATAGCAGGATTTTACATGAAACACATTGCAAAAACCTTTACTCGATGATGAGAGACAAGACAAGACAAAAGATTGATGTAGCAGTCAAGCTACATAAATTTCTCGCTGTCCATATCATACCTTAGTTCTTTTTCAGGCAGCCGTTATTAACTGTTTCGGTTTTTTTAGGAAAATAATATTTTTACACTTCTTCGTACATGAATATAGTTCACATGCGTTTCTTAGTCATTTTTATATTTACCGCTAGTTTCGTAACTTCAAAATATTATTTATTTATATTTTTACTTATCTGAAAAAGCTTTTTTCGAATGTAGAACCTAGAATGTAAAAATTTAAACAAATCTAGTATCAAAATGCATCAGTCGCGGTACCCGAGCGACATGTGCGCTCGAAGGACAGGCACCGCTCGTTCATTTACGAACGATTGTAATTCGTATATCTATGACGGTTCGCGAACGATATTAAACGTCTTGTTTGGTACGGAACCGTTGTTTTCGACGTTCGTGCACGCTAATCGGGTGATGACGTCATGTTGTAGACGATTTGGATTTGTATGTTGAGTAAGTTTTTGACAATATCACATTAAAATGTGGTGCATGATTTGAAATATGAGTAGAGTTGGTTGGTCTTGTATAGAAGTTTTGAATTTCGATTAATAGCTCAGGTAGTTAGAAAAAAGAACGTCATCTTTTAATTTGGGTCACATAGGAGAAAACGCGAGATTTGTAATAAATCAGACTGAACAAATCTAGTGTTTTATGTAAGCTGCAGGACAGAGTTACTAGTAGTAAATAGCAAAAAAAAATTTGATTACTGATTTCTTTGTAGCTCTGAGATTTAATTATATAGGCATATGGACTTGGATGTAGTCCATCTTGCCTTAATTATATTGCTTAGTAGAATTGGCAAAACACCAAAAAAAAACACTCCTTCCAGCCTCTCCTCACCTAAAAATTTCAAAACACATCACCAAATCCACCAACATTAGTCCCCTTCGAAATTAAAAACAACGCACACAGACGTAAGGCCGTGTACACACGCGCGCCTAATTATCGACGCGGAGGGACTTTGCATAAGAAAGTATTGCTGCGTTTTACGACGCGTGTCGCGCCTCCCCACTGCTCAGATAAAAAATCTCCCATTTCCTTAATTCGTTTATCGGGCCTGCCGGCTTTGTCTCCGATCGATGCGCCAAATGAGCGCGGAACGTGACGCGAGTGTGTATTAAGCTTAAGGTGACGGTTTTTTTAAATTAGAACGCTTGGGTTTACATACTTCATCACGTATTTTGAGGTGCTTGGTTTTTTTCATCTTCTCGAACAAAAGTAATCTAATTTTCTTTTCGACCACACAAACATAAATGATTTTAATCACTATGCGTGTTCATTTTCATTAAATTACGCAATCAACAGCGATTGAAACCAGAATTGAATTAATATCAAAATCAAAGCAATCCGCGCCCCAGCGGCGAAAGTCAATAAATTAAAGCGCAGAACACATGTACGGTGTGATAACTTGGTAATTAAGAAACGCATTAATCAAAGATCGGGGCTCGGAGTTTTCTTAGTGACAAACTGCCGTGTAGCATGCGTTCGAAAGTCGCGAGTGTGGATGGGGCTTATAATTTTGGTTTCGAAGTTGCGGTTGTGTTAATCGAAGTTTGACGATTTGGGGGATGGATTGTGTTTGTCATGTATAATATTCAATTTATTTTAGATATTTTTTTATATTTTATGAAAAATAACCCCAATGTTTCTTTTTGATAGTTTGTATCATAGAGACGGCTATGGCATAAAAACGCATACAAATATTTGGCTCCTCCCTCACTCATTTAATTTCATTCAGTTATGAAAAAAATGCATACATTTAAAACAATTTGTTGATTGATTCAAGCTCTTTGAATCCTCGTATTCACCAAATTCAATATACGCTCCTACCGTATCTGGAGCATATCTTTAACCCAAAACAGTGTTCAGACACCGTGCTTCATTTTAATATGCCATAAAATTTCGCCAAAGAAATGGGGCATCGTTCGCACCTCAAAGAAAAATCGGGAGGTTGAATCCACCACCTAATTCGTGCAGACGTTAACCACCCTATTTTGAATGTGATAAAGTTGATTTTTGTATATTATGCGGTGTGAGAATTCTGGTATATTAACATGAGGGAGTGGACGTGACATTTATTGTTTGACAAGCATCGATCTGCCCTTTGCTATGCCAGGCGTGAAAGAGCCAAAGTTCACCGGGTTTTTCGTCTGGAGGTGTTGGTGCAAGATACGGTATTTCATAAGCTTGTCTTTGGCATGTTAGGGAGACCATGATCACCAGCAAAGGCGACATGTTCCGGTATTCGTTGAACTGACTCCTTAGTGAGTAGCCAAGTATACCTACCCACTAATCCACCGAGTGGTCCCTCAGACAGCTAAGAAGGATCACGAAGAATCGCTGTTTGCATGCACTAAGGAATGTCAAGTTATTTTTATTATTGGGCACCAATCACATTACACTGCTCTGATCCCAAAGTAAGTAGCTAATGCACCTGTGTTATGGAAATCAGACACAACGGTGGTACCACAACACCCAGACCCGGGACAGTATAGAAAATTTTGATTTCTACATTGACCCGACCGGGAATCGAACCCG
Organism: Pyrausta aurata; assembly: GCA_963584085.1. Classification (NCBI taxonomy): domain Eukaryota; kingdom Metazoa; phylum Arthropoda; class Insecta; order Lepidoptera; family Crambidae; genus Pyrausta; species Pyrausta aurata. Next base: position 3,560,275 of record OY757269.1, on the reverse strand, counting down.
GGACCGCGGCGACGCCTTCAAACCCAGCGTGCTTACTCCATCACTCCACCGACACATGTACGAGTAATCCTAGCGTAGATTAAAAAATAGATTCCAGCATAAGACCAGTCATGGGGGATAGCTTTTTTTGCTTTGCTACGTTTGACCTTCATATAAATTGACTTATTATAGAACTCATCAATTTATATCCGTTGTACGTTGCACTGTAGAAACAGTATAGACTTGAATGATTAATTCATTATGCATTATTAAATAATTTCAAAAGTAAACAGAAATACATTTCTCCAAACCGCTGAAACCTTTCTTTTCGCTCATTATATTAATTGATCGATACAATGGTATTATGTTTACACAAACGGGTTTCCCTTTGGATGAGCTACCCTTTTCTTAATGATCGATAGGGGTATTATGTAACTAGCTATCGCCATGCAATTGTTATATTCGTATGTAGTTTTCCCCAGTGACTGCCTTAAGCACTTGAAGTACAAAACTTCATCCAAATCATCACATAATATCATATGAGATCGTGGCCAAATGGCAAATGATGAAACCTTTAATTACGTTCGAGTAATTTAAGTATTTAGTAATGAATGCTGTTTATAAGGGCTTATCCCGGATACGTATTTCATGCGAGAATTTCTCGGAAGGAAACAAAACATGTAGAGGTCCGATTTTGGACTATAGGACTGTAGCATTGTTCTTGAATTCTGAATCTTGTATAAAATCATTAATAAATTAATCATTGACATTCAATTTAATTTAATATTTGCATGCTACAACATTTGGCTAAGTAGGTTAAAGAACCTTTATATCAAATCTACATCACATCCTATGTACCTACCTGTACCCTACTTAATGGCAAATAAAAATATTTGTATTTGTATTTAGCCGAAACGGAACATATTCGTTACAAGTAAAAAGTAATCTGATTAAATTTTGTGATGAAATGTCATATTGGTTGCAAATCGAACGATTGGGTTAGGTAATATGTCTGAGGAATACTTTTGGCAATGACAACGGAAGAAAATTACTCTTTGCAACCCTTTAGTCATTAAAGATCAAACAGAACCGCGAAAAAGTTGGCAAAGGGCTGATTTAATTGTTATCTGTGGAATAACTCGGCTTCGATCTTTAGTGTGGGGGAACGTTGTCTTTGGATCTGCAAAGTCAGCGGCAGAAGAGGTTTTTCCACTTTACATAGGCTTTATACTGGGTGTGGCCTGTAAATAGGAGCACAAATTTAAAAACTTATAGGCCCTTCGAGAAACCAGTAATTAATTCGAAATGGTTTTAATTTATTTTTATTTAAATAAGCATTGTTATTTTCTAAAAATTGAACCAGCGACGAATTGCAAGCAAATGTGTCCAGTCATAAAACTTGACATTGTCATTTGATACGACGAGTTAACGATATTGATATACATTAAATATGAATTTAGTGAAATATAAAATTTGCAGAACCACCTAATCACACATTAATATTAATATGCTTATAAATTTTAAGACATTTTAAGTACTACTAGTGGAACTTATTACTTGATAACCCAGTCCATTACGAACTTTGAAACTTTTCAGTCTGACATGACATGCACAAAATTATTGCTGTAAACAGCATCGCATATTATACTTCTATTGTAAAGTTTAAATAAATCTAAATCTCATTTTTGTCTGAGCGCAATGACAAGCACACCCCATTGTAAATTTTCTTCAGACAGTCTATTGAAAATCTCTTAAACTCTAAAGAACCCTTCATTGAATACTGCTGACTTACCACAATGAATGTCGAATGTGTGAAAACATGAGCCACTTGATACACCCCCGGGGTATCGGCGAATACCACCCCTATTGGCGATTATTGAAAACATATCTATGAGGTGACAATAGGGGAACATGGGTATTGATAGGGTAAGAAGTTACAAACAAATAACATTTTACAAATAACAAATAACAAACTACAAACGATGCTATGTTACTACGGGACACATTACAGCATTTTTAAGGCCCAGTCGCGTTATCGATAGTTAACTCAATGTAAATGTCGTTACCGTCGGTTGAATATTTACAATGATTGTGCGTATTTTGAAAAAAAGACCTTAACCACATGTCAGAATGACTATTTTGATGACCGCAAAAATACCTAAACCAGTGGTCATTAAAATAGCAGCCTAAATAATTTCAGCATTTGGTTAAGGTAGTTTTACTTCAAAACATACACAATCGTAAATATTCAACCGCTGGTAACGTAACTTCACCATTACTACGGATCAAAAAACTGGCCCTTAGTTCATTTTACTATTAGTTGAGTCAACTATTTATCACGCCACTAGGCCTAAAACAGAAATAACTTGCAACGCTTGGCTACGGAAGTTTCTCAAAGTGCTAGTTATACTCTGTAATGTTACTCAAAAATAACTATTACCTCTACATTTGAGCCAATCAGTATTTGACCAACTGGTAATCTTTGGAACACAGAGAAATTATAAATGGCGATCATGATGCATTCATTTGGAGCGTGCTTATAAAAAACAAGAAGCCCCTTATTACCAAGAGACATACACGCCTAACCCACGGCTGTAATGAAAAATTTCCTCATGTAGACTAATTCAATATCCCCTTACGTACAAAGGAGATTCCGCCCAAAAAATCCAAAATTACAGCGGAACGCGTCGCGTTCATAATCTCTTACCTCGCATAATTTAGAAAACCGTAAGGAGGCGCCCTCTATGCGTGCCCAAATTAATGGCATCCGACAAAAAATCCCCCTATCTTATAAGGGGGAGTTCATTTGCATATATGTCCCCTTGGAAGGAATGGCGAGGATGTATTTTTAATTTCATTCTTATCCCCGTACTTAAATCATGAGAGCGGCCATGCGTGAGGGGGAGGGGGTGGCCCCCCTAAGGCCGTTAGCTTGCGTCATACGTCGCTAACCACGTACAGAGCAAAAAGAAAAGAAATCTTAATAAGTTTGTTAGGGTGCGCTAGAGTAGCGTGGATGGGACGTGTTAGAGAAAAGCCTGCAAAAGATGTGTGGTTGAATACATCCGAGATGCATTGTTATTTGATTTATGACACGATTTTCTTTTGTTTCAGGTAAGTAAGAAGTAGTCGTTGTGTAAGTCTGATGTTGTATGTAATATGTAGATTCTGAATTTTTTTTTAGTGTCAACTTGGAAAAAACTACCTCTGTTATCTAATAGAATACACTGCTTGAGGCATCGTAAACAAAGTCATCAGATAGACAAGGTTTCTTTATAGTTAACAGAGTCACGTTATGAGAACAAGTACAGTAAGTCACATAAAATAGTCAACAGTGAACATAAAATAGTATAACATTTGTAAAAGACTCAGCATGTTAGGCTAGGAATATTTTCTCTTAGCTCCTTGATTTGTCCGTTGTCATGTGTCTCTCAACTTCAAATCATCACAAGCTAGAACACTCTTAATAAGTACACTGTCTAATGGTTTAGAATATTTTTTAACACTTACAGTGTCATATTTCATTCTTAAAAGATGAAATAAGAAACCAAAATGCATAAATTTAGCTGTAGCATAAACAAACGGGTAGGTGGCGCTAACGTCACGCAATGACCTATACTTAAGAGACCAAGAATTTCGCGCGATCGGACCGACGGCACGGTAGCTCAGTTGGAAGAGCAGTTGGCCCGGTTAGCTAGAAAGATGCTGGTTCGAGTCCCGCCCGTGCGCAACTTTTGGTTTCTTATTTCATCTTTTAAGTACACTGTCTTATCTCCATTAGTCTAGCCTCGCGGTTATAAGCACCCACCTACAAAAAACAAGCGTCGTCATTTGCCTGGGCAAATTTCGCGGAAGTTTTCCGTTCTTCGCCCTACTATGTCTTGTGTCCGACTTCTTATATATGCCACTTGTGGTTGTGTGTGCTTTATCCTGGCATTAAAGCGTCAGCATAAAAAAAAATATGTGAATTTATAATTAAATCGGTATCATGTTTTTTATTATAGCAAATATACTTGGTAATAACATTATTGTGATATTGTTTGTCATGTTGATTAAAGATTTACGGCCACATTTATTTTCCATTATCTCTTGTTTGAGGATTTCTCTAGTTACTTTAGATGTGAGATTTACTCATCTCGATTCTAGTAGAGGTCCGAAAAGATCCTTAATTCTTTTAGTCACAACTCAACACGAGATACTACAACAATCATACATTTTTGGCACTCGAAAAACGCTTTCGTGTTTGATTGAGAAGAATAATGGAATAAAACTCAAAAACTTATATTTTTTTCGATTTAGCAATGACAAAGCTACGTTAAAATAATGTTTGATAAAACAAATAACGACTAATCGAGACGAAATGTCAAAAATTTTCAGCTTTATATTGGGCCGGTTTTTATGCTCATTCTACGGAATATTTATATATTCTATAGAGAAACTCAACAGCTGGTAAATATAAAACATTAATTTCTATTTTCCTTGCGTTTTTTTTGTCAACCATCCACACGAGCTTTACAATGTCTCTGTACGCGTTTGCCACCGCAAAGAGCTTATTGTAGTTTTTACGACCAACGTCTTTGGGTTACTCCTCGATTTCCACCGAGTCCTTTATGTTAAGTATTATGCTCATTAGTATATTTCCCTTTAGGGCTGCTGTACTAGTGCTAGAATTTTTTGAAGTGTATTTGATTCTTTTGCATTATAAAACGTGGAGGTTTAATGTGTCACATACTTTTTATTTGGTTCCTGAAGTTTACGCACGCGAATACTACTCACTCATTGATAACGCGCATTTATTTGTAATTAAACGCCTGGCGTTTCGTTCGAATGCTTTACAGCATCTGTGGTCAAAGGCAGAATAATGTGTTATTTGTCATTACATTGTTATGAAACATATTTAACTTTATTACATACTTTGAGTTAACAATTTACAAAATATTATTAACGACTGACAAATAAACAAATCTTACACTCTACAGACTAACATATTCTATATTTAGGTCAGTCGGCATTGGTCCATTTTCACTCAGCCGGTTTTCCTCAAAGTAAACTTTCAACCAGACCCCAAAAAACCTGATTAAAAATCAAATTTCATTAACGTTCTGCTGATCACGCCCAAATAAATTTGCCAGCATATTCCCCCTTTCGCTCAAACCGTAACTTAATTACAAACAAAGGCAACTTTTCTAAACAGTTAACTTTTGGACTCCCGAAAAAACTTGGAGATAACGCAAAAACCACAACCTTTATAATCGCATCAGGGTCGCCGGCTTAATTATTGATAGAATGAAACTTTTATCAAAACTTCAAGAGCAGAAGCCGAAATTATTTGAAAGCAGGGAAACCCTTCATAATGCCTGTGAAAATATTAAAACAAAGCCAAGGTGGCCCCCGCCCAGCAGGACAGGATCTTAGGTGCGGACACTAATAGAGCTGGTCACACCACTAGAAAATATAAAATTTGACGATTTGAAAGGGTTGAGTAGTAGTTTACTTTAAGAGTGACTTTTTGTAATGGCAACTTGTTTGTTGATTATTACTTTGATCACATAAATTCAGTCGAAAACGATGTTCGATAAAATATCTCAGCATAAAGACACTAATTTTGATTCACAAGGCGGAAAATTCCTTACCACGAAACCAAAAAATTGGTGTGTTGTCTGGCGCATATAATATAATAATAGTTATGAAACAAATGAAACGTTTCAAGTTTAAATAAATTATGTTTGATATTCGTTTTTATTAACTGTCTTTAAAGCCTTGTATTTTAAACGACATAAATAATAGATGTTAAGGTATTTACCATAGTGCTCTGCTAAGATATGAGATATGGAGTGTTTCCATCCAGCCACTGACAATAAACAGTCGTCACCTGACACCAAGGGTGGTGTTCCCAACTCGATAGCCACCCGCCAAAATCCGAAGACGACTAGCGGGTGGTGATTAATACAACGCATCCCCCCGGTTTAATCGCTAGCTGGCAACATTTTTACCCAATTTTTGGGTGATCTCCCCACTCCCCATTAGGCCCCTTCACCCACCCCTTTCTTTCGTTAAGATAAATTATCCCGCGATCAGGATAAGAGTGTAGGTTCAAATTGCCGCCTTTAAAATTCAACGGTCGGCCTAAATATTTATTCGGGAATTAGTGGTCCTCCCGTGACTTTGCGCGCTTACTAAATCTTAGAGGAGTTCTGATTGTGAAGTGTTTAACTGCCTGAGATAAAAATGTCTTATGATGCTGGAGATAGGGTTCCTAAAATCTATTGAATATTTTGCGAGCGTCGAGTAAATGAGTTGTTACTTTCGGTGATTGTAAATTAAAAATTTTACTAACCGCAACTCTAGTTCTGCAAACTTAATTGTAATTGTATTTCATTTAAAATGATGTATCTATCTATATTCCTAGTCAGTTTACAGGAGAATAAGCTTAATATTTTTGTCTTTTTAATGATACCTCTCCTCCTCTCCTACCAATCGAATTAAAAACATACTGCATACATACTAAACTAATTTTGAGTAAATTGAAAATTCAAACAAATTGATGTAAAATTTCTGAATTATATTCATTTTCCGTTGGTGTGTGATGTTTTTCACAGGTTTTAAAAGTTGTGGTATTGATAGTTGATTTTTGTTTTTATAGTTTTTTGGCACTCTTCTTCGTCTGTCACAGAGTCACAGTTGCTTTTTACAAGTGCAATATATATTATTGTAGTATTGAGTCCAACCATAACGAATGGATAAGTACTTTCTCCCAGAATTTCCTGGAATGTTATTATCAAACAAAATAATTACAAAACCCCGACAGAAGGAATTCCTTTATAAGTAGACGAACTCATTGTTTCGCCATTAAATCCCGAACGATTGTTTTACGTATCGACCTATTTGTTATTTCTGTTTTTGTTATACAGGGTGAAGCGTTTGGTGACAAATGAATTATTGGTGATCGGGGTACAAAACTGATTATGCTAGTGAAATTATCATTTGGACCAAACCCAAATGCGACCACTGTAATTATCAAGAAAATATATGGAAATTACTGAATATCCTGCATAACGTTATTTGTATTTCAATAACTATATAACTTGTTTGTAACTTCCCAACAGACCTTCTTCATAAAGAATCCCAAACTCTTAGTGTCAGACAATTATTTACACTGAGGATCTCCTTAGCAGCCCACAATACCATATCTAAGACTGATGAATACAAAAAAATAGCCCAGAAAAGAATATTTAATGTCCCAGTTCCATTCTATAAAACAACATTTGCACATCGGTTCAATGCATTCCTTTCCCCTTTCTTGTATAATAAAGTTATTAAATGCTGCAATATAAAAACAATACTTGTCGAGAAGCTAAACATAATATTTATTCTTGGTTAAGTACCTTAAACTACAACTCTACTGAGAACCTTCTACAAATTACTCAAGAAAATATAATGAAACTGCGCGCTGCTAAAATTTAATCCCTGTAATTTACCAAAAATCTCAATACTCTATTTTGTTGACACATTACTTTAAGATGACGTCGTCATTTTGTATTGTATTGTATCTTATATTGAACTCTTCCACTGTTAGCAATAATGTAGGTGTGTTTTACACCTTATCCCTTGCAGTAACCAAGTTAGTTTGATTTTACCGAGTTACCTCATTTTGTTTGTATTGGTCCCCACGATACAGGCTTGCCTAGTGTGGGGCTCATAGTATAAATTCTCACTCATTATTAATTATTTATGTCTGTGAATTTAAGTACTATTTTAGATTAAGTTACATTAAATTCCTACCAATTTTAATAATTGCTTACATAAAATTATTTTATGAGTGTAAGACTTTATGCCAATAAATATTTATTTGATTTGATTTGATTTGATTTGTTAAGCAGCAGTATCCCTACAATGAGTGTTCACAAAACAAATGTAACAATTTCTGTACTACGTATCAAATTTAAATGAAAATCTGTGATAGATTTTCTAGTTCCTTGTTTATTTATGGAATTATTACAAAAAATCAAATGTTGCTGCATGCATTCTATTTCCAAATCGCGAAAGGTATCCGTTTAATGTGCCAAAGTTGATAACTTCAAAAATTTAAACCTTAACAAAGGTTTTTGATATACCCTAGCGTTTAAGTTTGAGCAGGTCAAGGTGACTACATATACTCTGGAGAATTGTTTAAAATGTTTGCTCCTATTACAGGCAACATCCTGTATAATGACCATGATTCCTGAGTTCTAACTTATTCGGTATTTGATTAAAACCTTGCCTTCGACCCATAAGAACAACTCTTAACTACTGCCGCTATACAAATCCTTTGTTCTACAATTTCTACTGTAAACATAACAAAATAGCATGAACAGTCTGAATTCTTCAAGGTCTTTGTGTAGTTATGATTAGAGGACATTGCGCAGTATTTTCAATGTAAGTAGTGTCTACTTGATAGTACTATACCGGAGTATAAGAAGCTTATAATTTAATCTGAAAATCAATAGTACCTATCATAAAAAAGTTTGCTCTATTCTATGAGATAAGCAAACTATTGTAGACACGTGTTTAAACAATTCGATTAAAACGAAATCTATAATAATAAAACAAGTCCATAAAAGAGAATAGAACTCCCCTCGTCTCTATGTTCATTTGGAATTGTCCCAAAATACAGATTTATCAATTAAAAAACTTATCCAGGGAGCGTATTCCTTTGAAAGTTAAGCTACTCTGCTTTTGAATGGATTAGCATTGCGATGTATTAATTCCAACCAATTTCCATGTATTAATTTTGATCATTTGAGTGAGTAGGAAAGAGTTACTTTTAATTTTTCTTAAGTTGGATCGCAATACCAATTTTGCGATTCAGCCAGCTGGGAATTGAATTGCCTGGAATTTGGACGTATTAAAGCAAGATCGAATACACCCCCAGGATTTTTCTTGCTTCATCGAATGACATAATCATTATTAATATTTATTTACTTATTTGAGTTTTACTACATTCCGGGTTTAGGTGAAAACTGAGGTCAATTGCAGCTCTTATTACCACTTATTACTTTAAAAACCTATCTGTTTAAAAAAATAAAGCAAGAAATACAAAAAACGTTTGAAATGCCACAGGCAAACCGACAGCCAAACAAGGGTGCAATGTATGGGCTCGTATGTGTGGGGGAGTGATTAAATACATGTGCATGTCACTTTTAGTGAAGCCAAGTTGATTGATGTTGATTTTGCATCGTTTAGTTAACAACAATTTAATTGTAAAACGTCAAAAAGTTACTTATAAAACGTGTAATCAGTCGAAAAATTGTTTCCAGACAGATTTCATCGTCATCTTGTGTACCAACCATTTTAACTTTTATTTAAAAAAAATACCTTAACCAGTGGTCATCGAAAGCTATTTTGAGATTGTTTAAGGGATTTCATTTCTTTAAAACACGCAAAATTGTAAATATTCAACTGCCGGTAACGACGTTTAACCATTAGTTAAGTTAACTATCGATTACGTAACTGGGCTTTACACAAATATTAATACCACATCAAAGATATTATGAAGAATAAAAGTATAAGCATTAATCGTTCTAACAAGAGCCAAAAGATAACTTGTAACAAGGAGACTTGTAGTCAAACAGCGCAGTTAGCAGTTATAGGTTTTATTTCAGAACTTCCATGATTTACATACAACCGATGGGTTCTTGATAGAGTGTTCCAATAGCTTGAATGCCACTCCTACATCACTAGAATCCCTTAGGCGAGACTGTGGACTATGGTTTGAGACGCCATCTTGAAGTATTAGTCGAGTTTATAAGGATCCGGCAACAGCAGTAATTGCCGCGATTCAATGTACATCCATCGCCATCTAGCTATTAGTAGTGGTACCAAATAATTGTGCGTCTTACAAATACTAAAAAAACTTTGGTACTTGTCAGCAATTAGCACAGTACATTTTCCATCGTCAAAGTAAAAGTTAGTACCTAAAAACATGAGTATACTCATTGAACACAATAAGAACTTTCACATCCAATAATAATAAACATCCGACTGTTCTTTTGCTACATTTGTTCACGGAGAAAAGGAATAAATAAATGAGTTCTATTGAATAAGAACTCACAAAGACTTTTAGTTCCAATAAGAAGTTTTTTCTCTTTTTACTCATTTTCAAGTTAAAAGTAAGGAATCGTGTTTAGCATTCAATCGACCGCGCGACAGGCAAATAAAGGGGCGGCGTACAGTGTGATACAAAAATATGTGCAGCAACAGAAAATTATGATAAAAAAATATATACTTTAAATACCTATTTGTTAAATAACGATTTTATTATATGAAATCACGTCAAAAGTATCGATACTTAAATAAGTCATCAAAATCATCAAACTTCAGTTAGAGCATTGTTTACACTAAAATTGCACTAAATATTTCTTTTACGTGTCTGACAAATTTTGATGTAACTTGGCTTGTATTTAAAGATATTTAAACCTACATAAAATCTAAAATGAGGCTAACATCTTGTTTATTTATCTCCAGTAATATCTTAAAACTTCACGTATTAATACAGCCGAGTGTACATGATATATGATGCTGAACTTGGCTCATTCGCAACACGTCACGTGCGTTCTTTCCGGTTCTTTCCGCGGCTTACCGACACTTAGTTTTGATTTGAGGGTGTTTTTCACGATACTCGCAGAATTTCAATGGGCTGATTCGGTATATTCAAGTATTGGTTAACGTATCTCGTCTTCTTAATCAGCAGGTTTTGTGCTGACATGATCTTGTGTCCCGACGGTTGTGATGAAGAAACATGAGTGTATACTTATAATATTATAGAGCTCGTTCGTTAGTTTGTTTGGACGCGCTAATCTCAGAAACTGCTTGACCAATTTGAAAACGTATTTTTGTGTTAGATAGTTTATTTATCGAGAAAGGCTATAGGCTATATAACATCATGCTACGACGACAGAGAAGGGAGTAAACTTAATACGCGTGGACGCTGTCGCTGGGGATCGCTATTACTCTGTCGTTGGCGATTAACAAGATTTGGATGTCGATAGTCTACATTGCCACGATCAAATTGGCTCATCTTTCAATCAATCGATGTGGCTCATACATTAGATCTGATTTATTTAGTTATTCATTAAATATAAGAGGAAGGCTCTTGTCGATAGTTTTATTTCCAGCAGCACATCTCAAACACTTCCAGTCTCTAACGTCTCATATTATTTAACAAGTGGAGTGAACAGGTATTTTGAAAAACAAAGAGAAAGCAGATTAATCGGCAGCAATTTTACACTCAAAACCAATATCGTCAAACTTAACAGGCCCGTGAATCTATTTTTCAACCACACGATAAACTTTGCTATGAGCGCGACTCAACCGCGCTCTAGTTCCTTCATTTTTGCGGAACAAAAATGGCGTGGAGTGGCCACGATCGCTAATTGGCGACCCGTTGTCAACGACCGGTGACCCGAGTTTGTTTAGTGCAGCTCTAGTAGTTGTGTGTTCGTTTTAATGAGCTCTCCAGAGTTTGACCGAAAAACATTCGTCGTATTTCCGTTTTCCGTTTTGCAGTCCGACTTCGGGATTGTGCAGTCTGACGTTACTAAGTTTGAAATCATAGGTTTTTATATGTTTGTAAAATATTTTATTTACCTAGTGTAAAGTCTTACCTAATGTTTAAAATAGTTTTTTTATGACAAGCAAGTTTTGAGCCTAAACGGACTGGGTGCGTATTGCGATGTTGCTCTGACAGTAACGCAAGTCTGCTTTTGAACGGATTAGCAATTCGTATTGCAATGTCGTCATTGTAATACGTATAAAATAGTTAAAAGTTGATTAACTAAGGCCCGGTTTTATGATCGATAGTTAACTCAACTAATGATTTAATTTCTCAAGTAATGGTTGTCGTTATCATCGATTCAATATTTACGATTGTGCGTATTTTAAAGAAAAATCCTTGAACTATGGTCAGTAAAAAAGCCACTCTGACATTTTTTAAGTTAACTATCAATCACGAAACTGGACTTTTGGAGCTTTTTGCATCAACGTATGCAACCACCACTATTAACATAGCACATACCAAACAAATAAAAATATTATTTGTAATTTTAATTTTAATCAGTACAAAAGTGCTCATAATCTCAAAGGACGGCCTTCTATCGATTAATCAGTTCGCCACTCGAACGAGTGCTCCAGTATAGATAGGTAGGTACTTAAAGCCCTCATTAAACCATCCCATACATCTTCTTAATGAGCGGTGACGGTATAATTACTGGCAACACGGAAAAATCCAATCTCGTGCACGCACACAGGCGCGCGACTGTCTTAATTTGGAAGAGATCGTGCGCTACGCGTGGACTTTGCGTATACCTACTTGCATATACTTGTTATATGTAGATGACATGTTTTCCTTGAGCGAAACGATTAAACTTAGATTTTTTTTAATATTTGAAATGGGTTCGCTCTTGTCTCCAGGCTAGACCAGTGGACAAATTAGAGTTATGACGTATTCCTGAGTGATTATAGCCGCGTTTGTCAGGCAATTTTTTTTTTGCCATCTATTGAAGTGTAAGTATGTGTTTAATGTACTTATGCTTACCCAATTACAGTAAAGTCCAAAATAAGGGTTGAGTATTGTTTGGGCAATGTAATTGGATGGACCAAAGTTATTTATATTCTCAAACTTCAGCAAAATTATTAATAGAGAGATAACATAGTTGCGGTCTTGCAATACTTCTTTGTTCGCCTCACTTCTTCTGTAATCAGTCAGGTATCAAACGACTGCCGGGAGTCGCATAATAATGGAATTTCTATTGTGTCTCGTTTACACATACTTGACGAGTTAATTACGAATACCTCAACCATTTCAATTAGAAGACAAGTAGCAAGTATTTTCAACACAATACCAAAACGTGTCCCTTCTCCTCCAAGCGTCCTACAAGCCTTATCGTAAAAATATATTTCCAAATCCTATCTCGCCACACGTCCCACCAATTTCCTCCAGCGTCTTAATTCCGAAAGAAAATTAAGCATGCCACGCACACAGGCAAACGACTAATATAAATTAAGAATCCCCCTGCAATGTATGCGTCTATGTGTTGGTATTGTAAAGTCTTAAAAATGAGAGGACGGAGGAATCTTTAAAAGGGTACGTCTTAAGTGGGGGCCCCCCTTTGATGGGGGTGTGCCGCGCAAACGCGTTATACGGCCTACTGCCTCGTATTGTTCGTTGTTTTGGTTCAATATTCGGATGACTATAAAGGTGGGTTAAGTGATTTTTCTTAGAACGTACCTTTAGCTTTGTTGGTGAGAGAATCTGTTAGTTTTTGCAATCTGCGCGTTTGCAGAGGCATTTATTGGTCTAACATGTCGCGACTATGCAGGTACTATGTATAGGCGACGGGCGTATGGGGTATAACACGGTGGATTATTCGGTCTGTATTCTGATTTAGATTCCGGAGTACTGATCAAAATAATGCTGAATTTGTGATTAGTTAATTTGTGATTAGCAAAAACTTAATTGGCATGAGTAAATTATATGGATTGGAAAATATAATTTAAAGCATACTGATGATAATTTATGCTTAACCGAAAACATGCTTGAACTCGTTACTTTAACAGCACAGAGTCAGTACCCAAATACCTAAACGGAAAGCTATTAAAAATAATTAACGCCCATAAAAAGTTCCTGTCCCTCCGATAACAGTGATTTCATATGCAAAATTACGTCGTTAAAAAGATTCCTCGAAAGTTGCTCCTAGCTAATCCTGCGGATCCGTATAAAACCTTCACAGTTTATTTACGTGGCATCATTGTCACGCACGTGAAACCGCTCCATTAAAGAACTATATCAGAAGCCAATAACCGAAACTATTATGAAACCAAAGCACAAGCGAATCTGAACTCTAATAACAGCGCTGTAGAGTCTTGGGAAAATGTGAGCGGGTGCATGAATATTTTGGCAGCAGCGCAGGTTCATAATGACATTTATTAGAAGTCGTATTGGGTACATGACAATAATTAAAAGCCATGCACGAACCTCTGTACCACACCGTGCCCAGTACGTGGTACCTTTAGCATATTACTAGCTTTTGCCCGCGACTTCGTTCGCGTGGACTTCAGGTTCGTCCCGTCTAGTAGCGCAAAAAATGTGTTTTTTTACGACTTCACATTAGAAACCTCAAAAATTGTAGCCTATATGTTATTCTGATGTATAAGCTATATTGTGGTAAAGTTTCATTCAAATCCATTCAGTAGTTTTTACGTGAAAGAGTAACAAACATCCATACATCCATACAAACTTTCGCCTTTATAATAGTAGTAGGATTAACTCACAAATTATTGACTCGAAAAAATGTTAGGAACGTTATGATGATGCTTAAACCTTTACTTGGGAGTTTTTATCGAAATAACTGAATGTTGTAACAAAAAATGTAGTAAAGTTACTGTTGTTTGTACCTTTTTTACTGCTCTTTAAGTTTACTGGAGATTTACCCTTTAGCTGAATCGATTGTCTGGTATAATAAAGGTTTTATATGGTCTCGTGTCAAATGCAAATATTTTTTGCAGTTTTTTCTCCAAGGTGGTTTTTCAGTGTCAGTAGCAACCAATTCTAGTGGTAGTTTGGATATCGATATATCTTTTCTTATTTTAGTTATTATTTAATGCACTGACAAAATAAATTACAAATGGCGAAATTATCGCAGAATTAGGACCTACTAAACTGTGTCTCTGTACATATTTTTATGCAATTTTCACGTATTTTAATAACGGTTAATTTACGCATCTATCAGGAAAAATCTGCAAACAAAATGCGTTTAATTTATATCGTAAGTTCCCATAAAAATCCTGTTTTAGATCCCGGCAGGTCCTTAATATGTATAAATGTGTGGCCAATCGCACGCCGCTCGCATACTGATGGGTGACTGCTCGCTGAAGAATGAAGGAATGTGTTCATATGCTGAAATTTTAATTTATTTTATAGAAAATGCTTCACGGTACGAAATTAAACAGGTGTCATCTATAAATGCAATATTTGGGTATTGGGCACATAATTATTTACACAACGGACACAGAACACACATAAATACACAACATTTGTTGGTGCACTTAGAGTATATGTATGTATTTAAATAAACTGGTATAGAATATGGTACCTATTTATTTAGTTATAAAAAATGGTTACGATATTTATAAACGCTTTCGATAAAATAAATTTTTAGAGAAGATGAATTTCTTTTTCTGTTTCTTGACCGACTATGACGAAGAGCGTCATTTACCGTGTCTACTTTATTTTTCGATTGAATTGATCCTATCTATAATGACCAGTAAAATTCGATCAAAGAATCAAAATCAATGCCGACGGGTCTGATAGGCACAAACTAAGAATGACATCAACCAACATTGCCTGTAATTATATTTGAAATATCCAAAAATTCCACCCTTTTAACCCATTAGTAAGAGTCTATCCAAGTCACTTTTAAAATTTCTGGAGCTCCATTTTTGAATCATCGGAATATTGAAGCAAGGTAATATCGAGTGATTTTCGATCTTAAATAAATTAAAAGCCAACGAAAATCGCACTAAGTTTATTATTTAGTGGTAAAAAAATTAGTTATCTCTTCCTAAATCACTGCCGTGTGGATTTCAACAGATTTTTATTCGGAAATCGATCATTTAAAGGAAAATATTTGAAATTGACGCGAGTGATAATAAAATATGTGTCCCCTGTGGTCCAAGATAACGTTGATGACAAAATAATAACTGCCGATGAAAATTGGGCTTAACATTGATTAAGGCTAAGTTGTACTATTTTACTTTATCAAAGTTATGTCTATCAAATAGAGTCTAGTTTTAGTTAAGGAACATATTATTCGTTCGAAAAATACATTAGCCAGCTTTGCAGCAGATGAAAAAGATTTTGAAGCAAAGAGGATATCTGAAAATCAGTAATCACATACATTGCTCTGATCCCAAAGCAAATAGCTAATGCCCTTGTTATGAAAATCAGAAACTACCGTGGTAGGTATACCTACCACAACACCCAAACCCGAGACAATGTAGTTTTTTTAATAGCATTACGCTTAAAGCAATATTCGCCAATGTGAAAACAACGTCATATTTGACACTTTCCACCACATTTCCTGGAATTGCTAGTCTGGTAGTCAGATAATCTAAATAAATAAATATAAATATGCGCCAGACAACACATCAACTATCTGATTTCGAAGTAAGGAATTTTCTTCCTCGTGTTATGAAGTACCTGATATACACACATATAACATCTATGACTTAGGTACTAATGTGCTTACCACACAAACATGTGCTCCTTTCGGGATTTGAACCCGCGACTGGTTCAGTATTCAGGATAGCTAAACTCTGCAACAAATATAGTAATTTGGTGGAAGTTCAAAAGCTATACTTAGAGTTTGACCAAACGTTTAAACAAACAATTTATCAATGGTTTTCCCTACTCAACGTGTAGTAAGTAGGTAAGCCATTTTCCTAAAATGCTTCTAATCTATATAAAAAACAAATCTACGCCGATTCTTTTGATTTTCGAACAAATCGTTTGCAACTCACCGCGATAACGTCAACTGCTTGGGCTGACACATTAAGCGATTTTCATCTTTACCACTCAAAACATAAGATCTCAGACGAAAGTAGATTAGTAAACAGGGTGGCTAAATGCGTGTGCGCCTGATAAGAGGTAATTGTGAGAGTGACTGATGATTGGCGCTGAAGATTTGCATAATCTGTGCACGACGAGGTGATAGGCATAATCATCCGTTGTTATTCGCCCTTCTGTTTGTTATTTCTAATGTATACAGTGTCCATAGCTTCTCAGACATATTTGAATATGCCTGTTATATGAAGCATAAGTATCCCACTTTCTTTAGCTGATTAAGAGTTGATTGTGGGCACGACACACGTTACCACAGCTAATTCATTGTTTTTTTTTCTAAATACCCAGCCATTTCTATTTTTATGGCTATTACTTTCTTGTTCTTACGCTCTTGTGGGTGGAGTTTTCTCCATTTATCTCTGGTTCATTTATTTATGCTATTACTTTATATTGTTAATTTACCTGACAACTCTTTGTATGGTCTTATAATATAAAAAAAAGCTATTTACTGTCATACACTGAGTACTTATATGTTTTAAATTTAGGCGAGAACAACTGCTGGCCGTTTTTCTATGCATATTTTAAAAACAATAAAAATTAAATGAAAAAATGTCTATTCTATGTTGTCATGTTATAGTATATTATGATGCGCTCAAGGATGGATCATGTCCGATTCCACGTTTTAGCTACGACGTTTGTAATTGTAAAAATATTGAAATCCTTCGGTGTAGTGTTATTATTCGTGAATACCTAAAAGTACATAGTAATTATCACATGCATACATAATAATCTTAGGACTAGTTGCGTGATCGATGGTGAACTCAACTACTGGTTAAATGTCGTTACCAGCGGTTGAATATTTACGTTTGCGCGTGTTTTAAAAAAAAAATACCCTAACTAAATGTCAGAATGGCTATTTTAATGACCATATGTAACGATATATATGTCTTTTTCCAGTAACTGTGGTTAAGTCGTGTAAGAATGATAAGTATTATTCTTCAAGTCGGTTCGGTAATAGCTCGTAGGTACTCAACAAACTTGTTGAGAACATTAAGGTGGCTGATTCAACAAAACAATTAATTAAACTGACACATCAGTAACAAGAGTTGAATCTTTGCAAACATGGCCGGTACCAAGACATCACATTTCTGGGTCAGAACTTGCAAAAGAGTTATCATTAACAATTAATTTGTAGTCCACTGTCATTTTAGTGGCGAAATTAACTTTTTTTGATTAGACTCCCAACAGCGATGTATATTTTCAAATTATTTTAAGCTTAATAAAACTAAATGTTTCCTGAATTTTAAATCACATTAGGTGCCCCTGTTTTGTGATGACAATAATACGTAAGTAAGTATAAAAACATATTTGAGTATAATCACCGTTGTTAATTTTCTATTAACTAATTTTCATGCGATAAATGAACGATAGGAACCAAGAAAGTGTGCCGTGGTACGAGGGCAGATGTGCGATAGACCACGCGTGTCGTCGACAACCGCTTAAGAGAACGCTCGGAAAAGGTGGAGTGTGACTCTTAACACGGTTTGAATGAGATTGTATGCTTATTATGGTCTTTAATGACCACGAGTTGGTAGTAAATACATGTTAAACAATAAGTGCCAGCATGTTATGGTACCATGTGTAGTGAATAAATGATTCACTCACGCTTTTCAATATTTTTCTAAAGGCAATAACTGAATTTTTAACTTCAAAGTTCTTGTAACACATTGGTTTGCATATTGTATTGCGAACATAAGAAAATCGCGTGTAGAAGCCGGGAGGAAAGCCCCGAGCACCGATGCAACTTTGACATTTGACAATAACTTTGTCAAAATAGCAATATCGTATTGCGATTTCGTATTTTATTGATATTATTATAATATAACAACACAAAAATATTATTACTCATCCATCGTTGTATTATTGTAATATTATTTTGTTGAAAATATTCGTTTTCACTGAGTGGGAATTAAACGGATTAAGTTGGATCGCAATACGCCCCCTAGTAGCTGAAGTATTTCGATAGGACCCAAACAGAAAGTCTTCTTATTAATCAATAAAGAATTTAGAGTAGAAATCAAAAGATAAATAAAATATCCTAGCTCTCAAGTCGATAAAACAATTTTTTTTTTTTGATATTTCGTAATTGAATACAGAATCCATCTCCATACTACTGTTCTGCTTAGTTCCAAGTCATCATTGTCTGCGGCAGATCTCACGTGGTTCCTCGCGTGTGCACCCCCTTATTCTGTTCTGTCAGAAGTCTGAGAAACGTCTTGTTGAGTCACGTGACGACCATACCTTGAGATGAGCTATCGTTACCGATACGTACATAGATAAGTGAAAAGGTCATGTCTAATAGTGCTTTTACCGTTACGTAGGATCTCATATCACATTATCACACAAAATGATCAATTCTCGATTCCATCGTCATTCTACATTTACTATTAAGATTGCCTTAGCTAGTTTTGTCGATCGATCAAGAAGAAAATTTTGTCTTGAATTCATCAATATTTTTGAGAATGATATGTATGTAATACATACATACTGGGTATGTTTATGTTGATCATATAGACGACACAAATACACACCTTCGGATGTCGGCTAAACAGGCACCATACTGAAATACCGATGGACCCCAAAGTTTGCTAATTAACTCAATCATACTTGCAAAACCTACTATATAATCTACATTAGATAAATCCTTTGTGGTCATCCCGTCCCACGCAAACAAACCACTCCACATAAACATAACAAATCCTACACAACAACCACAAAGACCACAGGAACTTCGGCGAAAGTAAAACCATTAATAATTCAGCGCTATAATCGTCCAACCTTGAAAAAGTGAAAAAGGATTTGAGGAAACAACCAAAAAGGGCGTATCTCAGCGCCAAACAGTTTACGAGGAAAAAAAACTAAGACAACCCAAGGAAATACTCGAAAATCGGCTGTACCAATTATTTTTTGCCTCCAGAAATTGGAGACTTAACGAAATTTAAATCGCTTAGCGTGGGGATATTATAGAAAAAGCCCGCGCATCTTCAAAGGTGGTCGTAACCCTTTGGGCAGGGAGGCAGGGGGTACGCACAGTAATATAGAAAACTTGTGTTAGCCCCGTTCCGCGCCTTTGTAACATCATTTCGGCTGCTGGTGTAGATCGACCGGTAGATGTTGATACTTTGCTTTGTGTTGGTATTGGTTTTGTTATGAAAATTTTAATGATCATTATTATTTATTTGATGATCAATATTTGGTTAATTATTATTAATATTTAGCTTAATATAGCTTTTACCTATATGCGGTTTTTGGTGAGCCAAAGCTTATATTCTCAAAACTGAAGCAAAACAAAATCTTTATGTAAGTTACAATTTATATAGTAACCGATAATGTCACTACACAAGACTAGTTTACTCGAAAATATGTAAGTGTTTAATAATATAAATAACATTTTTAAATCTATTTAGCCAATAAACCATTGTTACTTTAGTATAATACCACAGAATATATAATAGTACTACATACAGAACGGACACTCACCTCCCCTCCCTAATCTGACTTACCTCACTATCGCGCCGGAATTAGGGTTCTCATTAGGGGACCGCCTAGCGGGCATGGCACGCGCATGTTTGCGACGTTAGCGGAAGTACAAAGTTTTGTGTACGAGAGATGCCTAAGTGCTGTGCAGTGAACGGGTGTCTTTCTTTCTCGAGAAATGACTCCGATAGGAGCTTTTTTCGTTTCCCAAAAGATGAGAGGTGGAAAGTAACTTCATACAAAATATGCAACTACATATAACCTATTCTAACTATTCAGTTACAGTGAACAACTTTAAAAACGTTAGGTAAAGGTAACATTCTATAGAATTATGTGTAGTTAGGAAATTATTATTGTATCATTTATGTGATCGGTGAAATCAGGTGTTGCTAAGGTAGATTCTATCTTTTTATTTCTCTACGATACCACGTGAATATGACATTACGAAAATTAGTACTCGTTACGTTGTTTACTAAATTAAAGTAAATTATTTACGTTGTTTATGTATCTGTTTATATTAAATTGTTATGTGAAAATAGCTATGACCGGTGCGGTGTAACGGACTTTGTCAACCCTTATAGCACGCACACAAACGCAGCGTCTGTGCAACACGCCGTCTGTCAATGTATGGCCACAATTAAAAGTTTCTTCTGAGTGTTCGGGCTGTGATAATACATGAAAGTAAATTATAGCTGTGCCATTGCGTAAAATTACTAGTAGTAGCACTCCATAATCAAAATTCATGACTAAAATAAATCATCAAGTATCAAAACCTATCACGTGACACGGAGCTTTATAATTTAAGAAGAAGAAACAGGCCATAAGAAATAAATGTAAAGAAAGAGAAGAAACGTTTGGACCCCAAAAGGGTTAAGAAGGGGTGCGAATCACCCCCACCTGTAGGTACACAGCTCACAACACCCCGTGTACGTCTGTTTGTTGAAGATGTTTTAGAGAAAAATCGTGTTTGGATAGAATTTTCGTTTAGTAGCGAAATTGGATTACGGTGCTTGGAATGGGAATGAATGGGTTGTTTCTTAATTGATTATTATTTTTGGTGAAAGAATGATTTGAAATGCCTTAAAATAAGTTACTAAGGATTTTATTTTATTCTCAGCTAAGCAGATATTTGACCTCGATCGCACCCGGTGTTCAGATTTTTATTTGATGAAAAAAAATCTTGATACTTTAACGTCCTTCCTAATAAATTGAACCTTAGTTTCACATAGGTAATTATAAACAATTTATATTTCCTATGTACTCGAGTCGTAAACAAAAAGCACAGACAAAGCCACGGAACAAACTGAGCTATCGCGTGTGAATCTGTGTGGGTAAATTTTTGCTCGCGCGATACTTTTCACCCGGTGCATATACAGTCAACCTTATAATGTTTTCCCCTAATGTCTTTTTCTTTAAGGGTCAAAATAGGTTATCTTCTTTGCTGCCTACTGTATTTCCTTTGTTTCTTCCAAAAGGGTTAACATTTTCTCTCCAAATGTTTAAATGAGTATTGATTGCTTGTCAAGGGGTGTATTGTGCCATTAGATGGATTTAATCAGAAAATTTAAAGTACGCAACGCAATTTGGTAACAGCAAAGTTACAAGAACTTTTAATTTTTAATACCCACGCACATTCAAGTGTTAGAAAGGTTAGTTGCGTGATCAATAGTTAACTAATGGTCAAATGTTGTTACCAGCAGTAGAATATGTACGATTGTGCGCGTTTTGAAGAAAACATTCTTAACCAAATGTAAGAATGGCTACTTTAATAAGTAATTAGTTTTGGACTAGTTTGAGTAGACATGTATAAAGTTTTCAACAGCAAAAGTAAAGGCCTCTTACTGTTTTTACAAGCTTTTATTAAACTTGTTTAACATTGATTGAACATAAAATATGATGGTAGATTCTCATTCAAAACTATTATTTTTCTTCTGCATGTTGTCTTACTAACTGCACGACATGAAATTGTTTGGAGAATGCTTTAAACCATTAAGCGCTCCATTTTTAACACGTAGATACTTATGAAAAAAAATGTTGTAGCTTTTTGGTGTAGGTAAGCTTTTAAAACGTCAATTTTAAGACCTCCAACACAGTTAAATCCTTTTAAAAACAAATGAAAGTTTATAGAAACTTAGAAACGATACCCAAAACAAGCCCTAAGCAATACATTTACAAAGTAACCCTACACCGCTCTCTTGGAAAGGCAGCCCTTTATCTTAACTCCCATTTACAAACTCAAACGACAGTCTTTAAAAAAATACCTCAATCGAAATTCAATACCAATTAAAATGGTTCATTTTTCCCGGCTTCCCGAGTTGTCAGTGGCCCTCAAGATAGTATTTAAATTAAGGAATATTCTCATTGAGACGTCCCGAGAGTCTAATTTAAATTAAGCTTTTTGAAAAAGTCTCATATCTTCTTTACCCGAGGCGCAATGGTACGCTAAAGGGTGGGAAGGAACGGGGTAAGGTATTTTTCTTGGGGGGGTTGGGGGCAAAAATGCGTACACTCACACTTATGCGTGAGTAAATGCCGTCGCACACAGACGTAGGTTGTATGTAAAACACTTTAAGAAGCGACGAAGAAATGCGAGAAGCTTAGCGGGTACAGGGTGTTCCGATGCCAGCCTCCTTGTGACGATTGGACGGCCGTAAATAAAGGCTGGGCTGGGAATTAAAGGGAAAGCTACATGAAAACGGTGTTATTTGTAGTATAGTTTTATTTTTGTCAAAAACCAATTAAATGAAAGCTTAAAGGATGAATACGATCTCTCAATACATGTATAGATCCGTCACATCACAATCAATACCTACATAAGTAATAATAATAATAAATATTTATTAAAAGCAATTTACACTCATGTAGTCTAACATTCATGAAATGTTAATTTTATCACGCATATTCACAGAGTTCTTCTACTTGCTACTGTAGGATTTGAATAATATCAAAATAGTGCAATATGCACCAGACAACACACAAATTGTCTTAGTATCGAAGTAAGGAATTCTCTTGCTTGTGTTACGATACCATACAACGATTATGACGGATAAGAATCACCAATTTTCAAAACAACTAAAGCATTATCATTAAATCAAAATATTTATTAGGTACCCACACCCACAGTGATTGATCATATAATTTTAATCAGAACACAAAAAACAATTAATTAGTCCTGAATTTGCCCAGTTTTCCAGCCCAAAAAATCACGCGAACATTCCGAGTACGTTTTTCTCTACGTAAATCAATTTCTTAGCATCATTTTGTATAGTGGGGGTAAAAGTAAAAGGGTTGCGGAGGCGATCGCCCCCCGCGTCCACCGCCGTCTTACAACCTTTTTACAGAGGGGGGCGTAGAGTAGCCCACAGTTCCAGAGAGTCGTGGCGCAGATTAGATTTTTTTTTTGTGAAATAATTGATTGAAAAGAAATCGAGAGCAAATGTGTTAATCAGTCAGGTATCAAACGAATGCCGAGAGTCGCATAACAATGGAATTTTTATTGTGTCTCGTTTACGCATACTTGACAAGTTAAAATTAAATAAATGAATATGCACGGATACAATTTTATGCAAATAAATTATATTTTACCATTCCCTGCTGTTTTATGCCAACATCAAACAAAAAAGATTATATGATTTTCTGCAACAGCAAATCATTGTTAGGATTTGTGTACTTCAGGTAGTTTTCGAGAAACTAGGCATTAGTTTTCATTTTGCGGTATTGCAATTTTATTTTCGCTTGCATTATAAAGTGATTTCATACCCATGAAGTCCATCATCATCATCATCATGGGGTGCCATCTTCAAATTGAAGTTTGGAGGTCAGCATGTAGAAACCGATGCGCTCTTTTTAGCTGGTCATAACGAAGTTTGGTCCAGTCTTTGATGTCATCTATCCATTTTCTTCTGGGTCGGCCTGGTGATCTCTTGCCAGGAATCTTGCCTTCGAGGATTAGCCTTAAGAACTCATATTGAGAACCTCTCTGCATATGTCCAAATAAGGCAACCTTCCTCCTTATTATAGTTGACATCAGTTCACGTTTACACTTGGCACGTTGCAATACTTTGATGTTTGAGGTAAAGCTGGTCCATGGAAGTCCATAAATAGGGCTAGTTGTAGCTTTTTTAGTTTTTAATTAGTCAGTAACTTCAAAGGATAAACAAATATTTCATTTCCCAAGTAAACAGGGCAGTTGACTGCGGAGTTCAGATTGCAAAATTATTTATTGTTTTTTGACCTCACAAAAAAAATAAAAATAAACAAGTAAGTGAGAAGAGTTTATTTTCGGTCTCCGTGTAAATCAATTTCAGCCTTACGATTGAGTCGACGAGGCAAAATGTCAAAACCAAAACACATGCAGATCTAAAATAAATGAAGAAAGTAAACACGATAAATTAAACATAACTCAAATGAACGAAAATTCATCAATATTGAAAATCACTTTTATTTCCAGCTCGTGTAACCCGGTTTTCCGTTCGTATTTATTGAAAAAAATAATCGCTTTTCCTACGTCTCCCGGTACCTCTGTCCCAAAAGACCCTGTCGCCAAGAATGTTGTATTAGCGAGTCGCTGGGGGGTGCAGGGGGAGGGGAGGGGTGTAATTGCAAAATAAAATTAGCCCGAACGGGTACGTGCTCAATTTGCGCCTCCCAGCACTGATTTGTTTTCGGTCTTACACTGCGCCTATGTGCCTCGCCCGCTTTCTTAGCCTATATATTATCGACCGGTGTAAAGAACTACACCTACAGTTATCAGCACTCCGCCAACTCATTATTTGACAAACTAAAAAACGCTCACGGCTAAAAATCTCGCAGTTAAAAACGCGGCTAAAACTTCGGAGTCAACGGCTTTTTTATTTTCGCCTCTTCCTTTTCCGGTTGAACTTTCACGAAGTTTTATTTTGAGGAAGTTTCACGAGTGTCAGTTTGGCGTTCGGTCGCAATTTTCCGCGGTTTTCGCCGATAATTGCGGTAGCAGGTGGGCGAGTGTTTTCTTTTGGTGGAACGCCTAGTCGGCGGCGGCCTATCTGGGGCTATGTGGGGTTATGTAAGCATGTGTGGCACGCCCCCATGTGGGCACGCCTCTGCGTGTGTCGAGGCGTATGTGTCATGCGGGGCGTGTGTGTACTGCGCATGCCGGTGGGCGGGGCGCCCCGGTCACGTCACGTTGCGCGCACCGTAAACGTTATTTATCCCGGCGAGCGTAACGATAAATGACTTATAATTTATTTTTACTCGAAAAAGGAAGGGTAAGGGAGCCTCCGCCTGTAATTAATGGCGAAATTGGCTATTCCGAGTATTCGGGAGCCGGTAATGAGGTGAGATTGAGATTAAAACTCGGGAAAATGAGCTCCGCAAAGGATTAAGGGCGGAAAAATTGTGTGCTATAAAGCCACATCCTACTTTGACGATGGAACTTTGATAGTTACGCGGAGCTGCAAATTATTAATGTACTCGCTCTTCAGTGGTTGTTTTGAGTCAATCTTTTTAAATGATAATCACCTTGTTTATGGAGAGATTCAAACTTAAGAGTTTCTTCAGTTTGTGAGTCAAACGCTGACTTAACGCTGACTTTCTAGATTGTGTCATTAATACCGGCTATGAGTGACGTGACGAGATGCCTTGGAACAAAGGAAATAGAAGGCAAAAATAACCGTGACTATTTCTCTAAAGTATCAGAATAAAATTGATACGCCAGATAAGTGATGGTAGCGTTGGATGACTCGTGTGTATATGAAGGTAAGATTATTGTTTTTGTTAGGTACCTATTTGTTTCAGTCTGTCGAGTTTGTCTTACATTTGTCATTGTATATTAAATTAATTATTATTATTAATTGTACTTAAATTAGAGATGCCCATGTGCGTACAATACCAAGATGTTAAAATGGTATTGGCGTGACTAGCTTTTATATAGCGTGGTAAAATTTATCAAACCTTTATTGGTGTAATGTGAAAGTTGATTGACTTATTAAATACATTTATGTACGTAAGGGATTTACTACATTTTCGAGTGTAGTTGTAGGATAGTATTAAGTGATAAATGGTAATGTAATGTAAAAACCTAATGTTTCCACTCGTTGACTTTTAAATATTGATTTCTGAGTTACAATTTTGCTACTGACATCTTAAATAACATAGGCAATACGAGGCTTGCAGTAAAGCATTTTTATAGAGCTAATTTCATAATAACGTATAGGAATTTCGCTTTGACATATCTTATACCTAAGTCATACTGGTCAATAGTTTAGTAAATATTATGTTGCACAATACGCTGGTTAAACTTATTTAACTAAAATCATTGAACAAACAGCAGTGACATAATTTAGTTCGAAGGCAAAGTCCTTGCTATACTCTTAGAACGGCGTTCGTTTGCATAATTATGGCCGTATGAGTTGTCGTGATATAATATGAATCAAAACGATAAAATCTACTAACTGATTCATGTTTTGTTATAAATTCAAAGATCACCATAATCCTACTCTCCGACCAGTCATTAATAAAAAGTAGTAGCTATATGAATGTCCAGATCACATTCATAAATTGATTACAATACATTAATCTCAATAACATACTACACACGAGCTTTTGAAAAAATATGTCTCTGCCTTGTTTATAATTCAAACCAATTTCGACTTTAAAACAAACGATTCAAAGCACACATTGCAATATCAAACGTTTCCGTCTATATTTGTCGTCTGAAAAAGTAAAATCTCACTGGCCAGCTACAAAGAATTCATTCCGAATTCAAACTTTAGCTTCTAAAACATAAAGTTCACTGCATAGCAGAGGTTGGTAGCAAAAAATGGTTCACGTATGTTGACAAATGGCATCGCAGCAGGCAGTAAGGTGACCATTAGTCGGCGCGTGGATGGTCAACGGAATCTGGTCGGTCAGGCTGATGGATGGGCTGTCTGCGAAGTGTTAGATGTGTGGTCACTGGTTTCTATACAGGGTGTTTTGGTTTAATCTGTTGTTTGTAGGTAGCTATTTATTGGTATTGACCAAGCAGAAAGCTGCTTGTGAATTTCAGGTATCTTGAAGTCAGTTACAAGTGCTTTAACCAATGTTTAGTACTGATATGATATTGTGAAAACTTATATCCTTTTAGTAAAGACTACCAGTCCCAGCAAACATGTTCGCCCCGGCCACGTTTTATGGTTATTATCCTATTCAGGGCCAAGACAAATCCAATAGAATAAAAATCATGGAAATCGGTCCACCAGTTCTCGGGTGGTGTAACTAATACGACTTTCTTTTATGTAAACGTATTTAAGATTAAATTACCTCCGTAATTCAAAAAGGTTTAAGTAGGTATCGCAAAGGACAAGGATTGCATTTGCTTTATAGGTTTTTCTTGTCACCTTTCAAAGGTACTAAAAGAAAACATAACGTAAAAGTAATTCAAAAGAAGAGATGTATTTTTCATAATAGTTTCTGAGATTCACAGCACTTACATTACTTGGCTGTGATAAGTTTTAATTGACCTGCTGTACTTTCTTCTTTGGTACTTACGTTTGTGCATTTAGTTGCTAGCTGGAGTTTTTTTAACTTACTGATTTTACGTTTATTTTAGAAGATAAATCAGTTATTTTTTTTAAATAAAATTTTTATATTAATTAATTTATAGGTATAAAAATCAAATGATAATCGACGTGTAAAACTTTGATATATGACATGTATTATACGTGTAGAACGTTGAGATTGTGTAGCTTTAGTAATTTTAAAATAATTAATCATATTACACAAGGTAATACACAAAGCCTACTCGTATTTTTGATATTAAAATAACATATAATTTTCGACACCCTGTATCTCTGTATCAAAGCTATACGTGTGACTGGTAGTGTTCCTGATTAAATAGAAGCACAGCGGTTGCTCTATGCGAATGACATGCATACCTTGGTGTGATACTACTCTGTCAATTTCTCATTTGGGAAATATTTTTTTATAGTAATTGAAGGTGCTATTCTGGTTTGAGTGGACGGATCTTAATTGTGTATTTTATGATATTTAGCGACCAATACTTTGATTATACTTCTTTTTGAAATACTTGATTTATTAGGTTAAAAAATATTTATAGCGTAAAATAAGAAAAAATATTATTGATACCTTAAAAAATATAATGTAAAAACTAAAATATATTATTAAAAGTAGTCCCTTTAGGTACCGAAGATACTATATTAATCGTTGCATAAATGTGTTGCTTAGCTACTTTGAATTATTGTAACATAATGCAATACAGTTTTACGGTTCAACAATATCTAACACAACTTGAAACGGCACTCACCTATTTCGTTCATTTAGACATGCTTGTTCCTAATTAATTAACAACGATTTTTTAACTGCATTAAAAATACACACATATTTAAAGGTATCATAAAGTGTTTTAAGCAGGACCTTTATATGTATTTTCATAAGAAATTTAAAAGCTCGCTACAAGTTTCTTTCCCAAACGGAAATGTCTGTAGCGGGAAGCGAACCCCACATACTCGAGCGCTATTACTCAAAGCTGATTACCGATCGGACGGATAACATGCCTTCTTGTTTGGTACAAATTATTTAATTTACTGCCTCTATTACACTAATCCGTACTAATAACGTAAGTAGAAACTAGTTGGCTCGTTTTTTGATGGAATTCATTATTCAGTTTGTTTTCGTATAATAAATTGTGCTTTTATTGTTCGTAAAAGACAAAGCTGTAACCTTATTAGACAGTCATTGCATTTATTGACCTAAACAAAGGAGAAAAAAAAGATTTTATTCATCAATAAATGTAGACAATTATAACATTTATTGATCAATAAATGCTTTTCTGTTTTATTTCTTTAAAGTGTGCACTTGCAGTAATATTTTTTTAAATATTGCTGATTTCTACTAGTGATGTATGGTCGAGTTCACTCGCACCTAACCACTTTTCAACACTTGCACTTACGACAAAATAACGGGCGTTACATCAAACAAAGACGAAGGTACGAGCGATTTTGACTCTTAAGGTGGTCAGGAGACCAAGACCTACCTATTGTTAAATTTTGTTCTATCTCGCATTTTTGCAAGTTAAATTAATCATAGTACAAAAATATAAATAAATTATAGGCCTATTCGTATGTAATCGATAAAATCAAATTTTACAGCATCTGACATGTATTAAGTATAAGACCTAGTCTACCTTAAGAACCTTTAAGCACGACTACTTATCTTCTAAATTAGGTTTTAAAAGCATCTCAGTGACAAACATGTTGGTGGTCAGTAATCAAACCTATATTAGGAAATATCCCATCTAGTTTAAGCGACACTATATTATTATTTAAATTCGTATGAGTGAATAATTCCATATGAGCGGTAAGGACAGGACAAGATGCCGTTTCTAACATGAATTATGTATGGGAGTCAACTTTGGTCATTATATCGAAATTGCGTCTCATTATATGTGATCACTCAATCTGTGTGATTATAGTATCTAGCTCGGATATTACTAGAATAATATCGATCAAAATCAATCAGTTCGTTATTGATAATATATGAGAAATAGTTTTATTATGGTCATTTGACTCACGAAATCATTGCTCAGATATAGGTAACTGCTCGTAGGTAAGTACTAAAGTTTCCTAAAGTGATTTATGGACGTGAAAATATCGGATACATGCATGCATCCATATTTCATAACCCCTAGGTATAAGTTGTGCAGTAAATTAAATTCTGCTTTATTGTTAAAAAAGCTGATTTGGTTAGAAACGCGTAACAAGTATGGTCTAAATGTGCCTATCTGCTTTTGCAAATCATGTTTAATTCAGTATATTTTTGTTTAGAATTTGTTTTACCTGAAAGTCAAAACGAAAGTTTCAGCAGTTGAGGTAGTACTCATAACAATGATGATGGAAGAGTCTACTTTTAAAATACAGTAGTATTATTACTGTGTGTTTCGTTAATGAGCTCATGTCGGCAACAGCCACATTGTGCCACCCAGGCTCCTGTCGCATGATACACTCGCGCCTAGGCGCATCGTCGCCAACTATACCGCGAATGGCGTGGAGTAGTCGATTATTTTTATAAATTATACTTTATTGATGAAATATCACTACTTATTAATTAAAATCTATTGATTACATCACATGAAAGAGCAAGCCATTATTGATGATATCTTATTCAGTAGGTACGCTTTGTGTAGGGGTGTGGTGAGTCAAATTAGTTACCTATGGGTACTAAGTACGAACGTATTCGTCAAATAACAAAGGTCAGGGACGTTGTTCATACAATAGCCAGACAGAAGTGGAAATGGGCAGGACATATAGCCAGAATGGACAAAAATCGGTGGACCAGAAGGGTTATGGAGTGGCGACCATGGGCCAATACGCGTGGTAGAGGCCGCCCACCACTTTGTTGGGTGGACGATATCAAGCGCTACGTCCCTTTAGGCAAGATACGGAATATACTATATTAATCGTTGCATAAATGTGTTGCTTAGCTACTTTGAATTATTGTAACATAATGCAATACAGTTTTACGGTTCAACAATATCTAACACAACTTGAAACGGCACTCACCTATTTCGTTCATTTAGACATGCTTGTTCCTAATTAATTAACAACGATTTTATAACCGCAATAAAAATTATACATATTTAAAGGTATCATAAAGTGTTTTCGTAAGCAAGATCTTATATTTTCATAAGAAATTTAAAAGCTCGCTACAAGTTTCTTTCCCAAACGGAAATGTCTGTAGCGGGAACCGAACCCCACATACTCGAGCGCTATTACTCAAAGCTGATTACCGATCGGACGGATAACATGCCTTCTTGTTTGGTACAAATTACTTAATTTACTGCCACGATTACACTAATCCGTACTAATACCGTAAGTAGGCAATGGTTTGTATGTATTTAGTTGGTATTTATTTTTGTCAGTTTAAGTAATTCAAATGTGCGACCGGACTTATCAAAAATATTCGTTCTGAAAGTAAAATAGTCAATGCATCTATACCGCAAGGAAGTGTAGTTGGGTGTCTCCTGTTCATTATCTACATTAATGATCTCCCAAAAATCATGAACGAGCCATGCGTCATGTTTGCAGATGACATTTCACTACTAACTTCTTGCAACAATAGTCTAGACTTAAATACAAAATTAGAAGAACTGATCTCCAAAACATCAGATTGGATGAAAGACCATAACTTAGAAATAAATTTTAACAAAACAAAAATAATTACATTTAATCCACATCAAAAAGAACCTTTATCAATAAACTTAATTTTTAATAATGTCCCCATAGAACAAGTCAGTGAATTTAAATTACTAGGCTTAAATATTGATACTCATATGAACTGGAAATCCCATATCCAAAAACTAATATCCAAAATGTCCAGCTTTGCATATGCGCTCCGAGAGACCAAAAAGACAACAGATTTAGATACCGCCATTGTCACCTATTACGCATATGCTTATGCTTGGCTCAGTTATGGCATTATCTTATGGGGAAATAGCACCGATGCCCCTGATCTTTTCACTAAACAGAAGAAACTCATTCGCATACTAGCCAACTTACAGCAAACGGATAGTTGTAGACCGTTCTTCAAAAAATACCAAATTCTAACTTTGACATGTATTTATATTTTAGAAGTTTGCAAATTTGTCCGTTTTAACCCCGACTTTTACACTAAACGTAAATTCACATGCAATAAATATTCTCTCCGTAATCAAAACAATCTAACAATCCCAACTTGCCGCCTTCAATTAACTTCTTCTAGTACATTTAATATGTCTATAAAAATATATAATAAACTACCCAATCGTATAACTCAAGAAAACAACAATAACACATTCTTAAAACAATTAAAACAATTATTAATTTCTAAGTGCTATTATAGCATTCAGGAATATTTAGAAGATAAAGTTAAATAACGAAATAGTACACTTTAATATATCTGTATTTTTTAGTTTATTTTTATTTTCTCTTGTATAATAAAGCTTCCTCTCTCTCTGCATTAACTTATTTTGCAGCGCCCGAGAGGGTTCATAATGATCGCACATTGCTAAAATTTATTGTAACACCATTTGTACATTATGAAGCAATAAAGTATTGAGTATTGAGTATTGAGTATTGAGCAATTGTTGGTAAAAATGGGAAGTCTCAAACTTTATTACCGACTTTTTTATTGACACATCTAAAGTAAAGTAAGTAATGCATAAAACAAAGGAAGTATAATTACTTGTTTTAAACTTGACCAGTGCTTTCTGATTTAAATGAGGTTTAATTTTGTTCTTTCTTGCGGCTATGACTATATATGGATATGGTGTTAAATAGTTTATTCGTCAAATAACAAAGGTCAGGGACGTTGTTCATACAATAGCCAGACAGAAGTGGAAATGGGCAGGACATATAGCCAGAATGGACAAAAATCGGTGGACCAGAAGGGTTATGGAGTGGCGACCATGGGCCAATACGCGTGGTAGAGGCCGCCCACCACTTTGTTGGGTGGACGATATCAAGCGCTACGCAGGACGGAACTGGATGAAAGTGGCACGGGAGAGACGAAAATGGATAAATATGGAGGAGGCCTATATCCTAAGAGGAGTAAAATAAAGGCTGCTATGGATGGATGGTTGGGGTACTAAGTATTATTATAGGTATTAAGTGACATGTTGAGAGTAACTATACTGATGATCAATGCATCAAAATAACAAAGTTATCAAGGCCACCTGACGTATAAAAAACATTGGTCCAGTAATTTAGGATCAGTATTGAATTAGCCTACACATACCATATTCAATTTGTTATCCCCATTTAACGTACAAACACCAATTATTAGTAACTCCACGTTGTCCAAGCTTGCAAATATGACTGCTGGCTTTAGCAATGCAGCTATTACATAAACTGCCCCCGACAGGTCATAGCTACTTATTTTATTGCCAATATCCTCAAAACTACAAGTTCATTCCCCCGCTAAGTAATAGTCGGGGCTAGTAATAAATTCATATTCGCATAATTACATGTACGATAGTGATATGGAACGGAATGATGTTAGGAGGTATGCTCATGAGTTAAGCCTACTCGCAACCGACTTAAAAAAAAGGTTTTCAGTTGGACCTGTATGTTTGTATGTATATAATTATGTTAGTCCGCACTTATCTCGAGTTTGGCTGAACCGATTTTGTGAAGTATTTGATGTTTTCGGAAGAAGGTTTAAGTTACTATTTTGACCGACTACATGGACAATAATCAAGAATTAGTTAAAAATATATAATTATTTACTCTATAACAGAATATACATAAAATCTTGCCTCAGCCTTGCTTCCAAATGATAAAAGTTTATAAGCGTTGTAGAACTATTTACTCAGCTATGTTATTTCAAAATTTATCGCAGTCTCAGGATCATACTAGGTTTCGTGACGCAAAAATCAATTCGAAACGCCGAATTCAAAAATCTCTATTCAACAGCAAATTCAATGATGAACAAATTTTGAAATCAATAAAAAAGTAAGTGCATAAAATGAGATAAAGATAACCATGTCTGAGCAAACCACAGTTGGTATCCTTATGATTAGAACCCATGTGCACGGTCTCTTATACTTTCAATGTCTGACACTGGATTTACTTTGCCCGACACAGCAATATCCCAGCGGGTGATTCTTGGTTTTCCAAGCTAATATGTTTTAGAGCTTAAGGCGCAAACATGACTGTAATTGCATCATAGATATATTTTTAACATGTAATATGTCCCGTTGCATGTTTATGTGGAAATAAATTGCAGTCCGCAGTAGCTGGTTTATTTATTCGTATGTCATTATCAAACATGTCGATTTATGGTTTGTTAATCATTTGCGTATGTTGGTGTATTTCAAATGTTTTGTGTATTTTATCAAATGTCACAATCGCAACCATCAATTTCCGCAATAGTCCCTTAGCTGACGCTGCACTTAGCATGTTTGTACTTCTGTTTTGAACCTTAATTCCATTATAATAAGTATTACACGTGACGGGCCTAATGCGTTTTATTCGCGTTTAGCCTAATGCATTTTATTTGGGCAACATGAATTTAAAAATCTTAAATTTCATGACGTTTATTCGTAACTTTTTTCCCCATTATCATAAACTTCTGGGGATGTTTATGTTAATTTTTGTATTGGGATCGACTTGATAGTCGAGGTTCTGCTATTTGAGCCTATAAAAAAATGACAAAGGGCCATTGTTGTTCATGCGTTTACCACCACCACCAGGAGTTATTTATTTAATCATTTATTTGATGCAAAAATACAGGCCCATATTAAACTATACATGATGTATGTTAGTCTTATTATATTATAATAACAATATCAAATAATCTACGTACACTATTTTGACGGCGTAGTGTCAGCTAGCCGTTCACGAAACAGATGATACACAATACCCTTCGGCCATAATTTGTCCTTCATTTAGGTCATAGCTGTTTGGTGGAACCCTCACTACAAACGAATGTTTTGTCACCTCAAATTCAACAGCATGGGCTAACAGAAGATTACTGTCTCTAGTATAGAAGAATATTCTTATTGTACTAGAGGAATAATGATCTACTCCACTACTTTTCCTGTTCTCCCCGAAACAAAGACATAGTAGCAGCACTCCGACCATTCATCACCGGCGATGGCTATCTGCTATCCGCTGGATCTGCGCGCGCTATGATTAGTATTGTGAGCATTATTTTAATAGGCCCGATTTATAGCCGGGTTACGCCATGCGATCGGGTTTTAACTTGATCTTGAGTTTTATTGGAGTTGAGTTTGCCTTATGTGATGTTTGTGACTAGCCCAGCTCATGATTAGGTTCAGCGTGTGCATTATCATTTACTTATTCTTTAACTTAAGCTTTGCTCAAGTTTAATGTTTTTTTTTTTAAATTTTAGTTTTAAACTTAGTTATCGCACTATTCAAAATCTTGAAGGTGCCTAATTTTAACAAATTGAAGAAAGAGGAAGCTACTATAGAGGCATCCTACATGTAGAATGTAGATTTTTAAGGCGAATACAATAGGTACTTATTTATTTATTTTATTAGGAAAACAATGCAGGTAACATTCAAAACAATAACAAAAAGCGAGTAACTAATCTAACTAGAATGATACCCTAAAATAACAAACTTTTTATATGTACGTAAGTTAGGTACTTTTATGTGTACATTTCATAAGTCTCATTTCATGACCTAAATTGAAATAAAGATTCTGAATTTGAATTTGAATTTATGGTCGTAAGATACTTACATAGGCCATAAGCTTACATACTTTTCATATTCTCGGTGGTTACAATGGTACTCACTAACACTGTAACTAACAAATACAGTATTAGGAGGTACGTATGTTCAAAAGCCATATCCATATAAACACCACAACCTTTCACACTATTATGTGCTAATACTCCAGATCACTTACCCTTTGCTTATGAAACTGGAGCAAACAGCTGTAGGAGGCTGCGCGGGAGTGCGACGCGTGATGGTATCGGCTATAGAGCGCCATAGTGCGCGCCGCGGGCTAAATGCTCATATTCATATCACAAACCAGGATATACCTAGAACTTGAATAAAAACATATTGTTTTAAACTTTCATGGTCACTAACATTAGAATAGTTAGATACGGGATTGCTACCATGTACCTTATTATTTATGAGCTTCCGATATTTCGGCACTGTTGCAAGCGGTTACTCCGTGATCATGGCGCTTGCAACAGTGCCGAAATATCGGAAGCTCATAAATAATAAGGTACATGGTAGCAATCCCGTATCTAACTATTCTAATTAAATAAAAACGCCTCTGATTAACCCCATTTAGGCGCTTTGATTGATGTTGACATTGCGTAGTATTGCCAAAGTTTAAGAGTTATATGAGACCATCAATATTTACAACTTTTACCAAGTTAAGCCTGAAAAATTCAATCAAACCGTAAATCATCATCATTCATCACCATTCTCTTGCTTTGTTCCCAGTTTATCTGAGGTTGGCGCAGTATGTTTTTCTCTATTACCTACTGTAGTAGTAAAAGTAGTAACTAAAATACGAGTACGATAGTTGAATCTAAGTACTAGGGTAAGTCTCATACTTGTACTATCAAAATAAGTTTTAACGGTCACTTATGAGATCTCGAAGAGAACCAAGTGTTACTCGTTAGCAAAGATACACCCATAACAGTTAACATAACCGTAACATTAGAAAGCAAAATTAACCTGCGCACCTAAATAGCCAAAGCCTTGGTTAAATAAAGGACTGACTATACAGTTAAGTAGCAACAGCAACCAGTAATTCTAACGCGTTATAAATAAGGGCCGGTATGCACAATTGTAACGCAGGTTGTAATTCCTTAACATTACGGGCTCGGACGAGAGTGAGAATTGCTGCCCGAGGACGTAGTACGCAACACACCAGATGTTGTAGGAACTGGATGAATATGACATTAGCCTTAGGATAGATGATCTTTGATCTTTAAAGATAATCTATAGTGCTATATGGGTGCGGTTGTATCGATTTTGGTGACGTCATGTTTTTGTATAAGGAATAAAAGTGGTCCGAGTATAGGTCCTTTTGTTAACTAACCCATTTATTAAACGATGTTAATAGCGTAATATCGGATACTTAGTTATATAGCTTGATTTATAAAACGGTTTGAAAAAGAAAACAGATGCAGATACACCCGAAACCTTGTAGAGTTAAAAACAGTAGCTTTTGCGTGTTAATGTTATTTTCTATTATTTCCATAGAGCACACTGAACTTGCGTCGATAAACAACAGCTAAAACCTGTTTGTTGTATTAATAGAGTTGTCTATCACAGCCAGACAGAAATAACTGTCATAATGCCAGAACCAGCAGACGCAGAAAATCCATCAATCGAACGCAAAGTTACTACTCAGAGCTGCATAAATATTGCATGTGTTATCTAAACGTTGAAGAGATAAGGCTAATAAATTGGCGAGTTGTTTCTGCAATAATGTTGATTTGCTAATGAAATATATTAACATAAACCTTATGACGGTTGCGATATGAATTTTCATAGTTAATAACTGTTACAGAGATTAGATCAAAACCTTGTCACGCTAATTAATGCCTATATTTTTTTTAAATTGGTAGGTATTACAATTTTACGACACTATAGTTATTTTCAAAGAACGAAACCTCTGCCACGACTTATGCCTTTTTGACTCGAGTTGTCTACCCAGTTCTGCAAATATTTTAATGTTTTTGTTTCTTGGTCAAATAAATGTATTTTCTTTCTTTACTTCTTTATATATGTCGATTGGGTATGATTCGCCTCTTTTGAGCCTATAATTATTTAAATTCAACTAATAAAATATGTTATCATTGTTAGGAATGAAATAACCCATATACCTTACGCAGACATTTAGTTTAGTTCACAGCTATCTACTATGAGAGAATTTACGAAGCGGCCAGCCCATATGAGATTACCCGTTCTCTAGGATATTGTGTTTCAGATGTTTGGATAGCTTCCTTACTGCGGCCATTAAACTTTCCAGCCTACTCTGTGGCTCTACTCTGTAAGAGCAGGATGCACCGACAAAAATTCTAGTAGCTAAATTTTGGTAGGACTCGGCAGATCCTGGAGGACGATTCTCGCATGATCGAACTTATTTCGTGTGTCACTGTTCTACCAAAAAAAACAAGTA
The DNA here is from genome assembly GCA_963584085.1 of Pyrausta aurata. Classification (NCBI taxonomy): domain Eukaryota; kingdom Metazoa; phylum Arthropoda; class Insecta; order Lepidoptera; family Crambidae; genus Pyrausta; species Pyrausta aurata. The sequence continues at coordinate 3,522,532 of OY757269.1, read as the reverse complement.
ATGTATCCACGTAAAAAAAAACTACCGCACTAAAGAAATCAAAATGCTTAGAAATATAAAGCTTTAACTGTATTTTCTTTGAAAAACAAAATTCGAACGGTGAACTTTTTTCGTATATGAACTGCACGAGAATTAGCCTCCTGATTCCTAGTGCCAAGGTGAAGTTATAAGCAAAGGTTTTATTGATGTACGGACGACAGCATGTCAAGCTATACACTGCAGTCTTAAGCTGTTGGAATAAGGGCTATTTATCAACAAAAATGTATAGTCTGATGTGCTGTCGACTGTACATATTTGACTTATTTTACCATTGTAATGCCTTACGTTCAACAATGATCAAGCGTGATTTGAATCCACGAATTGCTCGATGGTGGGTACAGTTACAAGAGTTTAATTGTACCATTGAATATCGACCAGGCGCACTTATTTTACCTGAGCAAGTTTGGCATTAGTCAAGTCCATCAGTCTGGACTGACGTGGCTGACGTCAGAATGATGAATATTTTTTGCTCTGACTAGACTGACTGATAACAGAGTGGGACCCCTATATACATACGTGGACTTAATAGCCCATAACAAAACACTACGCTCCTTATCACTGAGTATCTCTTAAATCTGAGGGAATGGATCACTGCTAAACTTAAGCGAGGAAGATTTATTTGGGTATCGGGTTTGAGGACACGACAGTGCGTGCGCCAAGTTTTAAAACAGGTTTAGATATTATTCGGTAAGCATCGGATGGTATGCATTTTTCTCAACTACATGCTTAGAAGATACATCATTATTATGAATGTTTAGAAAAGTATTTTATTTTAACGCCACAAAAATACCACCTCACTTTTACATACACTTAACTTATTTGAATAGGAACATTGGTCATATACATATTTTGAATTCAATTAATAACACTTACAATTAATAAAAGATTTTAAAACTAAACCTTAGCTGCCTTTTTACATTGTTTGTTTTAGGATAATTATTATCTCCAACCGTGACTGATCAGATCACGCATAAGAGCATAAGCCACTTATAACGACGACACACGGAGGAACAAAAAAAATGTATAATAGTTACGTCCCATCAATCCAGGCCGATTTATTACCGAGCAGCGTAGGAGGCAACTAAAAATTAACCATGAACGCAACTACCGGTCTCCGGTTTTAAAATTTCCACGCGAGAGTAATAGTCGAGATTAAGAGCATTGTTGCCTCGGGACGCGCATAGAATAAACGTTTATTAGAATTTATACGATAGCCGAGCCACCTAGTTGCGAGCACGTTTGATGTAGCGCTGCCCGTTTTTTAGAACACCCCGGGACTATCATCGGTTTTATTAGAGGAGAAAATATGGGAGCCGCGACGTGACGTATAGACTAGCTTGTTAGTCGGTTGCTCCGGGCTCCTGGTAGGAAAATAGGATAATTCCGAACGTAATTCGAGCTGTCGTCGCGATATCAGCCGCTGGTGACGACGTGGCTATGCTTACGCGTTCTGGTTCTCAATAATGGCTCAAAAGTAATAGTCAAGGTTGTTCAGTAGTCAGTAGCGAGCGGTCTGCGTAATAGGTGGGTCTGAAAGGGCGGAGTTGGTTGGTCTCTTGCGAAATATCGCCGCGCGGAATTCTGGAGTGGGGACACGGTGCCGCTTTGCTTTTAAACACGGCAATTGGTCCGGTATTTGACAGGTTGATATATGAAACTATTAGAGCGAGATATAATGGAATCAATAAGATATTGTCCGTCGCCTAATATTCCAATTTAGCGGTATTGTGTGTAATTATGCCAAAGTCATCTGTTTGTTCGACGGCTGCTGATTGAGTGCCGGCAGCAGTTAGGATACTTATAATGGACGTTTTGTTACGGATCGATATAATTTGTAGTTCGATTAGCGGCTAGCGCAGTGAAAGATAATGGCTTCGTCAACAGCTGATAACAACTAACTACAGTCCAGTAACAACTCTGTTAAATTGTGTTGAAATTAAGAAATTATTGCGAGAATTGGTTATTAACATTACAGCAACATGCTTGAGGTAGGAAATATTGATTTTAAAAATATGAAAATCAGCTCCAATTATTAAAAAATATTTGTAAAGCTGTTAATATGTTACTTACACAAATAGGTTTCGATTCGGTCTATACAAAATTGCCCGCATTCGGTCAATATGCGGTGTCATAGTTTCTTTGACAACTATAATATTTGTAAAGGTTAACCAACAAGCAATTTTGACACATATCAGCTAAATTCTAATGTAATTTAAAGGGCACAATACCAGCGTTACTTGCATTAACAGGGCAAAATACCGGTAAATGTTAATATCCATGTATTGTTAATCTCATGACGTGGACACTTTTGCTGGCTATAGACATGATCCGTAACTAAATAGTTTTGACACCCGATTGAGTAATTGTTTGAACTATTATTTTGGTGATTGGGAGTGTCAGTTCAGTGTTATTTAAATGCTTTATTAAAATTTGTACAAACTTGTTTATTGTTTGTTTCGTTATGCATCTTATCAGTTTATTTTTCATCATCATTATCAATATTAACATCTTAAGGACGACGACTGCTGAATAGAGTATTCACTTTTAAAAGGGCTATTGAACTGAAGTAAAAAATACTTTAAATAAGTAAGTTTAAATCGCACCTTATCAATAAAATATTTATTTTTACAAAATATTTCATAAAATTCCACCCAATTTTCGAAATTGTTCTTTACATTAGAGTAGGTGATTTTGGTGTAGTATTGAGTATTGTTAAAAATATATATATATCAATAAGGCACGAACGAAATTTAAACTTGCTTCTGTTCAAAATAGCCATAAATATTTCGATCAGTAGTAAACAGTTAAGTTTTCAACAAAACAAACTTTCGATTTAACAACCTCATTGTCGTATGAATGTAACAATCATTCAGATTAACGAGTTGTAATCGAATAAAAAACCGATTATCTGTATCGATATTTACACGGCTAATTCACTTAACTACTGACATGCGACTTAACGTTCTCGTGTAATGTTACTTGAGTTACTGCCTGTTAAGGGGAATAATACCGATTCAAATGAGGTATCCTAATTAATATGATGACTGGGCCTAGAAACTGTACGCTGTAAAATAATAACTAATACACCGACAACACTTTGTTACAACCTAATTTCTTTAAATGACTTCATATATTTCGCTGAACATAAGTTTTTTATAGCAATACAGAACAATTAACAAACCGTCATGGCAGAAGATGTCATTTTGATGACGTCTGTCAGTTTTGACAACTTCAAAGTCGCAAATCAATCGTCCTGTCTGGAAGAAAAAAAGTGAAAATATATTATTACATAAAAGAAAGTGTTAGTTACACCACTTATAACTTGAGATCGGGTGGACCGATTATCATGATTTTTACTTAGGTGAATTCGTCTTGACTAAGAATAGGATAATTACTATAAAACGGGACCAGGGCGAAATGAAGTTTACTGGGACCGCTAGTATAAAATAAAATCAAAATTAATACGAGTATAAGCAATGTTAGTTAACATAATTGCTGACCAGTAAGGTTGAAATAAAAATATTAATAAATAAGACAAAGATGGAATCGAATGAAAAAACAACCGATCTGCATTAAAATCACTTTCAATTTCATCTTCCTGCCGCTTAACACAACTGATATAACCGCACCGGCCATACTTATTACGAATGTAGTCATTATCCTTAGGAATGTCAGACATGTATGAGTTTAATTGCGGCTTGAAACTGTGTCACGACTGTTCGCTAGTCACTCTCGGTTTCGAGTTATCTATATCGCAAATTAAAAGCCAGTTGAATATGCGTCGGACGCAATTAAGGAGACGTGTATTGATATAGCGTTTGATATCTAAATAAACAAATGAATGTGTGCTAATTAGGGCAAACCAGTTTAGTGTGTGAGTTAGTGTGAAGTTCAATATGATGAGTGAATGATGAATGGAATGATTGAAGTGATTGTCATGATGACCAAGCGGTCAGTCACCTTATGATAGAACTGCCCCAAGGCTCTTCAACACCACCCATTTTATTGAAACTATTACCAATGAAATTAATAAATTAATAAGTTTTGAAAGAAATGTTAGATACGGGACTTCTACCTATTACTCCTTATTAATAAGAGTTACCAATAACATCCCGTATCTTATAATTCTAATGTTAGTCACCATGAAAGTTCAAAACAATATATTGTTTTGAAAGGGGTTTTGATATAAAATAGTAATTATTAGTATTGACGACGCGTTTGGTGTAGTGGTTAGCGCCTCTGACTACTATGCCGGCGGTCGCGGGTTCGAATCCCGCAAGGGGCAAATGTTTATGTGATGAGCACGAACATTTGTACCTATGTCATGGATGTTTATATGTATTTAAGTATTTATGGGAGATGCCCCCGTCATTATCGTTGTCTGGTACTCGTAGCACAAGGAAGAAAATTCCTTAGTTCGAAACCAAGACAATTGGTGTGTTGTCTGGCGCATATTTATTTATTTATTTATTTATTATGCATGTATGTGTATGCATATTCAACCTATAATGGTAAATAATGTGACCAATGGACTGATTTTAGTCTAGATTCAAATCAACATTGTGGGTACAGTAAATGAACTTAGCCTCAAAGTTATGTTTATCTAACTACTTAATTATAGGTAATTATTAACCGAGCAGAATTAGGGATTTCACGAATTTAATTCACGAATTTCTGCTCGGCTCTTTCCAAAATAGGGAAAACTAATAAATAAAACTCTAGCCATGAAAGTGAAGTATCTTTCTCTGGATTGTAAAAACACAATTGGGTAGCTTTCATTAATGCAATCTTACAAGGTAGGTATATTATTTGCACTTTGTTTATTGAGTAAAATTGCTGTCTATATAACTAATAATATTTAAATGCGGTGCACATTAAAAGTTATATTTTTGGATATTTCAGCCTCTCCGTCTTTACAATCAGTGTTCAACATAAAATGTGCAAAACACACGTAACGTCAGACACGATTCTTTATACATCCGGAGCTTTAAACATATGCAAAATTTTAACAAGACCCACTTATACCGAAAGTCGTCCAACAACTAGAAACTACATTTAATTAACAAAGTTTCTCTGTAATTTCCATTTAAGCACATGTGTGATTAGAGCAGCCGATCCGCTATTAAGATGGCCGTCTGCGTAAACGATGCTAAACATCGATACATCGATTATCGATTATAATAATCGATTCTATGTCCTCGGGGATGTTCCCTTTGCATACGATTAATAAACATACGTTTTATTGGAGCAATTTCCTCGAACTTGATTTGCAGGTTACAATGACATATTGACAGGGGTGTCCAACCTTACCGTTAGTGTCTGGTTTTGATGGAATATGTCATCGATAGGGCCTGAAGGTGCAATTATGAGCCGCTTTCTGAAGGATGATTTACAACCTCTGATCGCTCGCTCAAGGCGCATTTTAGCATAGCCTCGGAGAGCTCATTGGGTAAATAATGTGCGGGTGTAGTGACTAGTGATCTGATGTTACGTATTGCCGGGATGACTCTTAACTCAAGGTCGTTCACCTGGGGTAAGTTACAAGCAATGATAAATCATCTATTTTGTGACATTGAGTGACATCACGAACAAATTTCTTGCGCCATGATTTGACGCCACTTAATGCATACAAACGGTCTCAATTCGACATAAAAATTTTGGGGAATACGTCACAACCTTCTCATCAATTTGCGACATATTTTTGCTTGGCATAGCTTCTCTATACCCATTGCCATCTCTCTGCATGACCTAAAGGTTTGACTGGCAGAGAATGCTTTTAGCATTAAGTCCACACATTAATTAAATAAATTTTTTTACGTAGTAGTAACAACTCTCTGATTTTATGTATGCATTTTAACACTTATTCAGCGCTGTCTTTTAATAGTTGTCTTACTATAACTATTCAAATCAAAATGTTAGAATGTTCTTTAATTTAGGACAATACAGATTGCCTCTTTAAACAGATTGAACATGACTTTTTGATGGTTTTTAGAATGTTTTAACACTCACCGTGTCATAGGTTTTTGAATTTGTAGCTCAATTGGAAGAGCAGTTGGCCCGGTTAGCCAGAAAGATGCTGATTCGTGTCCGATTTTGGTTTCTTATTTTAACTTTTATGACTGCTTTTAACCCTTTAAACGATGTGCATAAAAAATGGTGTGCATATACGGGTGTGCATATATCGTTTAAAGGGTGGCTCAACTTCCCTTCAATGTAAGAAATCTATAACGCAGAAAATATAAATGCGTCTTTCACATGATTTGCAGGATATAAATAATGGTTTATTTGTAAATTGATTAAATGAAATATTTGTTAAGACAGAAAAGATGCAAACGATCTTAAAATAAAGAGGCTTCTATTTCATAAGAAGCTTGTTAAAGATCTATGGCTGTAAACCTTTGACTTCCTTAACTAATAGTAAATACTTAAAACAAAACAGGTTGAACTTAAATTTTATGAAGTCAATTTAATAACAATACATTTTGATAGTTAAAGTCATTTATTGTAGTAAGTAATGGTTCCAAGTTTCGTCTTTGAGGTTTTAGTTTAATAAACCATATTATCACTTTACTTACATTATCTGAGTAATCAGATTCAGAATACACATGAAAGTACATTTAATGACAGTTATTTCAAAGGGGCATGTAATTTTTAAAGCTCTCATCCCCATCACCCATCGATTCTACAAACATATGAATCTATACTTAATATTACAAAGCTGAGTTTGGTTGCTTGAACGTGATGATCTCAGGAACTACTGGACTGATTAAAAAAAACTTTTTGTGTTGGATATCTTATCTATTGGGGAAGGCTTTAGGCTATAAAACATCACGCTGCGACGGGAGGGGAGGGAGCAAAGTCAAAACGCGTGAACGCAGTCGCGGGGGACTGCTAGTGTTATGATAAGAATGAGTCTAAAATCGAAATAACTATGAATATTTGCTGCTTTTCCAATGAACATACTATAACGTTATTTTTACCAACTAAACGTACATACTACGGACGTAATACATACTTAATACGTACAGTTTATAAATAATGCCATCCACGAAGGCGCGCACCACTCTTTTTTTGATTGAGGAAGGCGCGGGGTGCGGGGGGTGACACGCGCGTCATTTGCAAGCTGGCCGTCACTCAAAAATTCAGTCTCTTCACGAAAGTGGCTCTACTTAAATAATTTTTAAAATTTCAAGGAAAACCCATTGTGTTGTACTAAAAATAAATCTGGTATAATCTACTGTCATTATTAAATTTACTTAAAGAATATTAATGGTAACCAAAATACCATAAACAATTTTTAATAAAAAAAAGCATTTGGTACTTAAAATATTACCGGGATGTACTTTATCGGGGAAGGCTATAAAACATTACGCTAGAACTTACGTGTACAAGGAAAAATCAATTCACGCGTATGATGTTCCGGTGGACCGATAGTTCTCTTATAAAGAAGCTTTTTAAACATTTTTTTAAATCTAATAAAATTTTCTTACGTATTTCGTTTACGTCAATAGTAAAAATGTTACTATCACAATTAAAAAAAATACTTGTCCAGTAGCTAACCATACCAACTTAAAAACTATATCTAAGTAGAGCATCTTTCCCTTTGAGTGTATTTTTTGTAGTGTGCTTGTCATTCATAAGTCATTAGAATGTTCCAAATTCAATTCAAATTTTGGCAAAAGCTTGCACACATGTACTATAAACGATTTGGACGAGTGGTGGGGCGCGCCGTCGTGGATGGCACTATCTATAAGCAATAGAATATAATACGATACATGGACCTGGGTGCGTATTGCGATGCATCTTTGACAGTTAAATAGCTCTGGTTTACTGTCAAATTAGCAATTTAAATTACAATTTCACATTATATTGATAATATTCGTTTAGTTTAGAGTTGAACTGCCTAGAAATTAAACGGATAAAGTTAGATCGCAATAAGCCCCCTGTTATACCATATTTTAAATATGTTACACCAAATTTCCTAAGCTCTACATAACTCTCATGACATAAACTAGTTATTTCTGTATAACACGCACGTCAAAATGTAATGCCATCAATTTTTCCATGCAACGATTTAATATCAAGGTACAAGATTTATACCACGTGTCTAATACCCAATAATTTATAGTACGTCACACATTTCACATGAAATTATATTGGACGCCGCGATAACCCTGCAATGCACGCATGCTACTTTAGACCGATTTATTATTGAAGAGTCCACATAATCTATTTAGAGATTGTACGATGCTAGAAAAGCTCAATGGGCAAACTTAACGTTGCAAGTTAATAATCAGTAGAAAATTCGCTAAATAAAATCTTTATCTTTATGCCAAAAATAGTAATAAAATTAGGTGATTGTACTATCATATTACAGCTTTAGAGTCATTTAAACTTTGTTTTTGGTATATGCCTCTCAAAAAGTTATATTGGTCACGTAACAAGAAATTGATCATAGTATGTTAAATGCATTTTGACCTTTACTTGCCTCTTCCTTTCTTTTAATAAAAGCAGATTAGAAATCCATAACAATAAACATCAACAAATTTTCTGAGAGACTTTCGTTATATTTTAAACACACTCACGTACGCGTGCTAACCAATAGAGCATCAAAGGGTTAATTTACCGGTCCCACTGGGTTCCGCATGCGATACTATCGACATCGACATATCGATGTATCGATACATCGTTGCAATTACGCTCGAATCGGCACTGATTTATTCGATAATCACGGTGCAGCCAGCCCTATTCACATAGGATATTCATGCGGAACACAGGAGTCATGAGTTAGTGTAATTATAAGCTTCGCTACGCTTTGCCGGGTTGTTTTGAGCTAATAATATGGTGCATGCGTTGGCGATACGTCGAATGAATGTGTAATATAAATAAATCTTGACTAAATATGAAACTCACACAAGTCAGATCTACATTAATATCAGATCATGCTTACAATAAGTGAGATTGTGTCACTGGCTAAAATAATTCTAAAGGAATCGTAAGATGAGTAGGAAATCTTAAATCTAGATTAAATAATACGAAATCGCTATACGAATTTGCTAATCCGTTTAAAAACGGAGCAGCTTAACTGACAAAGCAACACGGCAATACTCATCCTGTTAATAAAAAAATATCGATATAATGGAAACAAGTGGGTTCATAAATTTACCGTGTATTATACTAAACGGGCACGTAATAACGCGCATCGGAATCACTTGCCGCGCGTCAGCTGTCAAATACAGCCGGCGGCCATCTTGATTTACACTCTCCACAAAATGGCCGTTAATTGAAACTTAATGCATGTTCAAACGAGAGTGATCAACCTTATTTTTAAGGTGATGGTAGCTTGAATTCGATTAATTATTTCGAATGGTAAAGAAATACAAAAAAAAACTAATCAGCTTGTTTCTAAAGTGCCTATCACATAATTTTTGGTATGGTGGTACGTAAGATATGAGATCAAACGTGCATTATGGTTCATGTTTTATAGTAGTAAAAGTGACAATCAACGTGCCATAATTATTATTGCATGTGTTTACATTTGAATGTGGCATTCAGTGTGGTTTAGTCTATGGTTCTTAGCTCGTGTTTACTGATTTTTGGAATATGATGACCATGATAATATATTAAACATGTCAATGCAATCAAGTCTTCTTTGAAGACTTCAAATACATAAATATATAATTACCTAGCTAGATTTAAATGACATCTCGCAACAAAGGTTAAAAGACAAACTACTGGACAACTAAGGGGTTAAAAGTTTCACCCACCATATATTGTAGTATGGCGTAATAGATCTAGTTTTTTAATAGCTTTACCATCTGAATTCAACCATCGAATCATTCGTTTCGAGATGTCAGCGACCAATTCGCTTCAAGCAAAGAAACAATAAAAATACATTTGGAGTAACCCAATATTTAAAATTTACGGTCTATTTGGTAGTAATCGCAAAGTGACGGATGAAAAACTCAAGAGTTAATTAACAATCGTTTAATGTCTTAATTAAACCTAAGGTTACCGAAGCAAAATCTGAAATCAAATGGATAAATAATTTTTTAATTGGTAGTTCTGGATTTTACGTTGCATAAAAAAGTTTGCAACTTAGAATAGAATTGTGTTTCAAACACCTTAGTCAGGGTTGGGCGAGTTTATTTTGTGACCTGATGATACAATACAAGTAGTTCAGATGTTGTATTCTACATAGTTAGGTCTCATACAGGCATAAACCACTTTCTAGTACTAGAAGCCGCTCTCACTTATCAGGTAGTTATTTGGACGCAGTGAACAATAACTGAATAGTAGAATATAACATATCACAACTTGCGTGTCTTTTCTTTACGAATAGTATCACAGCAACGTTTACTTATAGTGTTTGAATAGGATAATAAAAGCCGTTCCTGACATCTTCAACTTCAAATACATAAATAAATAAATAAACAACATCATCTTCAAATAATAGGATTTATATAAAATATTTTAGGAAAAAAAATACCGCACCTGATATCAGGTAAGACATCATGTGCGTCAGTGGTTAAATGTCTGTTTGGCTTCAAAAAATAAAAATAAAAACTATGAAATGTTCACAGGCACACTTAAAGTAGGTATGAAGTTATTACCATCTCAATATTTCAGAAATGTTATTTATCGTAGTCGGTTTTACGACCAGTGGTTAGGTAAAACTAAACAGGCAAATCTAGAATGTGCAGGCTTCCGAAAATGTCTATTTTTGTAATCTTCAAGACATTATTCGAATTGATCGTGAGACGTGACGGTCGTGGAAGTGAAATCTCTTTTGCAACGGCGATTATGAAGCGACTCAATGCGTTTTTTGTTCCCGAACAAATGGACGGTTGCAAATTTCTAAATTAAGCTGTTGGCTAGTTTTAGGTTTCGATAGGAGATGTGATGGTTTGGTGGAGTAGTTATTCATTCAGTACTTAGCTTTCTTTTTCGTATGGATATCACCAGCAACAGAAACACATGCAAGTTACTGCGGTTAAATATGAACGAATAGATTAGCTTAATAAGTATGTCTTACTCATTACTACAATCTATCTATTCTTTATACAAAACTTCAAATTAGCACATTGAGCAAATCAATTAAAACCCAAGCCCCTGAAGACTAGAACTTTTTTTCACTAACTTACCTTTTCAAAAGGGAAACTATACTCGTAGTAACTTGGTTTCCAAAAATAAAATTATTCAAAAAGTAAATACCAAGAGCTTAAAAGCTCGACTAAAGTCACAAAATATCTTCATCTGATAACGCCAAGTGACATCTCCGTCATCTGTCACAGCCAACACGTCAATTTGTCAAAGACAATGACAGCGGCTGACAAACTTCTGGCCGGTTGCGCGCGCGCAATTATTTATGAATCTTTTGATGCGCGGGAGTGGCCGCAGATCAGATTACTGGTCGCCATGGCAACGTGGTTATTGAATGGACGAGTTAAGAAGGCAAATGGCATTTAATTTATTAATGAATAACTCGAAGTTCATTATGAAAGTAAGATACAAGATTGTACAATTTAATGAGCATTCCTTTATTTTACACTATAATTTCTTGTAAATTTTATTTTTTTCACTAACAATTATGTTTGGGTTCCTATTACCTGAAAAAAAATGTTTTTTTTATTTATTAAGTTAGTTGGGAGATAACTCGGCGCTTAATTATAAAAAATATATATATTGAAAGATATGGAAAGCTCGAAACAAGATTGATTGTAGTAGGTAACTCTGTGTTAAATAGTAGATCATGGTTTTGCAATATAATGTGTAAACAGTCTGATTTGGGCTAGAGAGTTATTAATAAATATAGTAAATATGCGTCAGACAACACACCAATTGTCTAGTTTTGTGGTAAGGAAAACTTCCTTGTGTTACGAAGTACCAGACAACGATTAAGACGGGGACGTCTCCTATAATAACATCCATGACTTAGGTACAAATGTTTGTTGCTCATCACACAAACATTTGCCCCTTGCGGGATTCGAATCCGCGACGGCCGGCGTAATAGTCAGGAGCGCTAACCACAAACCATACGCGTCGTCAAAGTTGTTTGTCTTCTGCCAATAACTCTTGGCCTTTTACGATTACCAAGTTTATCGATTTTTAACTTTTCCTTTTTATTTGTTGGCAAATAAATTCAGCCTTCTACTTATACATAAACGTAACTGCTCATGTATGCTGCTCTAAAATAGACTTCCTTCATTAAAAATCAGCACAGATTAAAAAGCAATACGTCTATTTATACACGTGAGTTAATACCAATTTAACGACATTCGACGCGAACTGTCCCTTTCAATTAAATCCAGCTTTTCACTTTTCTCTAGCAATTACTATAAGCGTAGGGACTGTTTTCTAACTCGAAGTGGACGTTATACAACTCACATTCACAATATATAATCAGTTAATGTGCGTATGTCTGTAATGATAGGCAACGGACACATGCGATCGGAGGACTGTTTTCTCCGATACATAGGGGAGGCAGGGGAAGTGTGGATTAGTTGAGTGACAACTTCCCGTAGTTTCAAAGACCGTCCGTGCTAAATCTGGAACGTATTAAAGTATGTGCTTATTTGACACTTTTGGATGAGTTATACTTCAAACGGCAGTAGGCTTGCTATATTTCCTTAAAAAAACAACTCAAAATTTTATTGGAGCTTTTAAAAAAATATATGAATAAGTATGTGCTACGTTTATTTGTTCTCAAAGGACATTATGCATAACGTTTATTCCGTTACGTTACATACGTGCAGCAAAAACATTTATTTTGGAAAATTACCGAGGGTAAAATATATTAACCTCCGAATATAAAGCTTTATTTATCAGATCTCTAAAAAGCAGCAGCAACATTTTGAAGTATTAAAAAAACCCGTCGCAAACAAAAAATCAGCTTTACAGATTTTCATGAAACATGGCTGAGAACACTTGATATTAAATAATTTATGATGACACACGTAAATCGATTCATCCATTTGGGAGCTACGATAACAAATACAGATACACAGACACCCTTGTCTTTTTGCGTTAGGGGTTACCAGTCAAATCACAGAATTCTGTATCTGTATTATATCTCTACCCAGTCTCCCCATCTCGGTTACTACTTGACACAGTTCCTAGTATAATTGTAGCAATTTACAACCGCAAGCGGGCTTGGACACGTCAAAACATATCGACATAACGCATTGTGCAACCTGCCGTGATTGAGCCGTGCATATAATCAGTGGTCCATTTGTGCCAACTTCACTCATTCGGTGTGTGTGAGCCCTTAGGCGAAGACTTATAAAATCAAAGTTGGAATTTAGAGCGTGTTTCTGATTGCGATTGACGGGGAAAATGCATATTAATCTTATATTTTCTTAAAGAGGCACAATATATTTTTTTGTAATCATAGATAACCCCTAGTTTAGGTATGATTTAAAAATAAACAGTATAAAAAAAATCTTCGCAATCTGTTACGGGTGACTTTGCTTTTTTATGAGTAGTGCAAAAGCTCTTTATAATTAAATACCGATTGTATTCATCAAACAAAATAAAAATGAATTCAAAATCCAAAACACTAATCACGATTCAAAACAAATGACAATCATTAACGAGTTTGAATCTCAGATGCAAAACAATTGACAATCACATTCTAGCTTGAATCGAGAAAGAAGTGAGAAACGTTCTTTAACAACTAGTTGGTGAGTCAATGCGTAACCCAGTAGCCGGGAAGCTCATTTCATGCTCAATTGTGGCTCTTGTGAAAGCGATCGCTCGTTTTTTGTGAGAAATAATTAACATTATTCCAGCTCTCGATATGGGCTTCATTCATTTTGTTTAGTGTGTTATGTTGATTCTTAGTTATCAACACAAACTTGATGTTTGATTTAAAATGAGATATGAGGACATTTTTTAGAAATACTCAAGATCGTGATCGTAGAAATTACACAACTACGTGCTTGGACCTGGTCAGAAGAAAATTCTAACAAAATCGCATACACAGATTGAAATGATAACCTCCCTTTTTGAAGTCTGTTAAAAATAACTCTTGAACTCTTGAACATTCCGATTACTTAACTTAAAAACTAAACTCGAGTTCGTAACAAACCGAGACCTGTACAATGGAGCCAAAAATAACAATACTAGCATTTGGTACGAAGGTTTGCCTTCTAGATCCAATATGTACACTAATTGTGGGCAATGGGCACCCATTTAGCCGAAAAAGGTGCTTGACAGCACTACGCACCACTCACGAGTTTTGACCGTCAAACCTTCAGGTAAATATGTCGTCGTAATTCTACTATTTAGCTTTTAATTACTTCTTCAAAATGGCTTCCAAATTGTCAACTATCCCTCATCAAACAGCGAATGGGGCTAAGTGCCCGTTGATACGCTTACAAACGCTTTCCTCGGCTACACACATCCAGTGTATCTGGGTGTAGTTGCACTGACCTTTTCATGCGCTTGCGCCGACCTTTGAGACATATACACCTGACACTGCTAGTCGTTACGTTCGGGTCACGATTTGTGAATTAGCCATGCGAAACTGGATAGGTTTGTTGAAAGACACTCTACCTGAGAGTGGTTATAGCTGTGCAAAATAAAATAAATAAATATGCGCCATACAACACACCAATTGTCTGGTTTCGTGGTAAGGAATTTTCTTCATTGTCTTACGAAGTACCAGACAACGATTATGACGGGGGTGTCTCCCATAAATACTTAAATACATATAACATCCATGACTTAGGTACAAATGTTCATGCTCATCACACAAATATTTGCCCCTTGCCGGATTCGAACCCGCGACGGCCGGCGTAACCGTAATAGTCAGGAGCGCTAACCACTACACCAATCTCGTCGTCGCATAGGTAGTTCTACCACTGAGCTAAATGATACTCTACAAAACAGTTTATGAATATGTACTGATAGGGCTCATCTTGGTGCGTATTGCGATGTTGCTTTGTCTGTTAAGCAGCTCTGCTTTTGAACGCATTAGCAAATTCGTATAATCCACTCAGCAGATAAGCGTGGGACAGTACTTAATGAGTTAGTTAAATAGAAATACTATTAATCTCCATAAGTAGCATCGCAATGCCCATTTGGCGACTCAACTAGTTGAGTGGAAATTGAATTGCCTCCAGGCAATTCAATTTAAGTTCCAACTTGAACGGATTAATATTATGAAGCAAGATCGCAATACGCCCCCTTATCTCCGTATACGAGTTTATCTTCAGTAAAAAAATATTGTCTCTTAAAAAGAAAATATATGAAGCCAAGCCTAATCGGTAAACTCATTTCTTTTATCAGAGGATGATAGGCAAAACGGTACATGTAATAGTTGCATTTTAGGCCCAGTTGCTTGACCGAAAATTAATTCAACTAATGGTTAAATGTCGTTATCGGCGGTTGAATAGACGATTGTGCATGTTAAAGAAGAAATACCTTAATAAAATTTCCGAATGGCTATTTTAATTAACATTGCTTAAGGTATTTTTTCTTAAACCGCGTACAATCAGAAATGTTGATCGGATATTCATGTAAAAAAAAAAATTTCTTTGTTGAGCAATTAGCAAACAGAGAGGACGTCACATGGCTAAATACTATTTAAATAACGCTTTTTACGATGCCTACTTTACTTCATCTTTCTTGGAAAATCGAGGGAAGATATTTTATTAAGAAACTTGCAATTGAAATTAAAATACCTTCACTTTTGCCCACTCTCCTTTACACTTTTGCGACAGCTTACGTCTAGACTCTAGACAGAGAAAAAAAATTGGAAACGCATCGATAGTTAGCTTGATTACTTTATTTAATTGTTGTGTATTACGAGTATTTATTATCGATTACGTGTACTTTTGGATTGTATAATCGTGAAAGGCGGTCTCGCTTCATGTTATTGTTTTACAGGTAAGAAATTTAGTTCATTAAATTATAATATTGTTCAATTGTTGCTAGAGTTTACTCTCTCCTAAGTATAAAAAAGAAAAAATAAATAAATGTGAGTTCATATGAATCATGCTAGAAAATAACAATAGTAGTAATAACTTTATAATAGGTACACTTTTTTATCTCCTACTATATAAAAATAAGTCAGGTTTTCCTCTCTGACGCTATAACTCCAGAACGCACAAACCGATTTCCACGGTTTTGCATTCGTTGGAAAGGTTTCGGGCTCCGTGAGGTTTGAGAGAAAATTTCCATAAAACGGAGCCGGGCGGGACGGGACTGGGGGCGAAACGAAGTTCGCTGGGACCGCTAGTTATCCATAAAATGTAATTTTGCAATTATGATCGAATCTATAAAACTAATTTTATACACTTTACGTAATGTAGTAGCAATATTTCTGAAAACCTCCTCTACCTATAATATTCGTATTACAGATTATTAGTTTTAGAGATAAATCAAAAAATAATACTTAAACTAATTTGATTTACCGTAAAATTACCAATTTGTTGATAAATTGTTGCAGAAGATATGTTTACGCAATAAACAATTTTATATGATCCAATTTATGTATTATGATTATGAGATTCAATTTAATTTAAACTAGCATGAAATAAGTAGGTATCATAACAATGCTTAAACGTGAAAACTGAAACTGTTTTTAGAATAAATACGCCTCATGATAACTAGGTTCTAGCAAACTACGGAGTTATTTGGTTACGCAAGCAACAAGTGGAAAGTATCTTAAAAATGTATCGATGACATTTATACAGGTGATTTGCAAAATATTTATAGTAATCTCTTGAAGTAGGTTCTATTAATTTCCGGCTTTATTTATTCATAGCTATTTGGTATGTGTTGTGACTGACTGACATAGACTGATGTGACTTTTGGTGGAACAGTACGTTAGTAAACACTATTCAAAACCATTGAACTACTATTACTAGGGATTGGAACTGGCTAATCTCGTGCCACATGAATTGACACCACTTGTCATCAACTCATACAAAATGGTTTTATATTCGAAATTCAAATTTCAAGGAACACGTCACAATCTTGCCCTCATAATATTTGCAACACATTTTTTGCTTAGCATAGCTTCTCTATAGACGTAGTAATACGAACTCACTGTCCAAATCACAGTTCGTCGAGGATAAGAAGAATATCATCATCATTGTCACCATCATTATCAGCCGAAGAACGCCGCTTTCCACAACGACCGGTTGTGAGCGGTCTGCATCCAGTTCGATCCTGCGATCTTTACAAGGTCGTCTGTCTATCTTGTCGGTGGACGTCCTACGCTGCGCCTTAGTTCGAAGGGTCTTCAATCTAGGACTTTTCTGCCCCAACGGCCCTTTTTTTTTTTTTTTCTTTTCGCGGAGGAAATGCGCCCATTGCCACTTGAGCTTACTGATTCACGGGGTTGTGTCCGTTACCATAGTTCTTCTACGTATCTCCTCGTTAAATATAGTTTCATAGATTCTACTCCTTACCTTAGCTAACTTAGTGCACCGAAGCCTAAACGTTACTGTACCAAGCTTCTCCGTCACTGATGCGTCACCAAAATCTGCCATCTCACTCCGTAGTTCATTGCACCATTGAATGGTTTGTCTTGACCATACATGAGTTGACTCGAGTCGTATCGAATCGAAAATGAAAAAGGAAAAAACTATTATCTGGGAACGCTGGTCGCCGTGACGGGAGCAGTGGAGTGTAAACAGTGTGTTAACTGCGTTTAAAAAAGTGGCCAAGGGTGAGTCGGTGATGGAGAAAAAGGCTCTATGTTTTATTATTTATAGAGCTAACAGTCTTTTGTTTTTTTTCATATTTGAAGATAAATAGCTATTTGAGTTTTATATGAGTGAAATTGCAGAACAATGAGTGTTACAGATATATCTGGTTCTCAAGTTGATTTCTTTAAGCGCAATCTTCAATACTTTACTTTATTCAAATCAACTATTTACTACAAACAAGTTTACGTGTACAAGTTTTTTTCAAACCCTTTAAAAGTAAGTATTTCATAGTATTTCATTCATAATTCCCATCTCGACACTATTCCGTTTTACCAACCCACCACGGATCGCTGGCAACACTCTGACATCATTTCACGTCGATCAACGGCGACGATGAATAACTCGGTGTTGCCAGTAAAAAGTAAAAAACTTTCTCAATGCAACCTATTTTATGAATGAAATAACATTTTTTTACCGTCGCACCGCGTCAAATACGTGCTTTCCTTTCTGTCTGAGGAACGTGCATTCATTTTCGATACATTTTGGATTCTATTACGTAGTATAACCCATTATATAGCTCCAACAAACTCAACTCTGTTTTTATGAATTTTAGAGTATATTTTTCTATGCTTAGAATATGCGTAGTATTTTCTCGAAGGTGTTAGTAGCAACACTAGCAAATGCACCGGAATATCACAGCTTAGGGACACAGATGTGGTCAGAGTAACGAGATTTTACTTATACAGGGTGATTTATTTTAAACGCGATTAAGTGCGATTTAAATGAACGAGCACTGGGAATAGACGGATTTCTGGATTAAACGGTGGAAAGGATTTTGTGCTTCTTAGAGGTGCTGTCAAAGGATTCGGTATTGATGTATACTGATAAACTCTTGAGATGATAAAATAACATATATATAATTTATTGTTAAAGGCAGTCTAGAAAGGAACGATAGGAACTATCCAGAATAATTGTTAATTTTAACATGATGTACCTGAAGGTTTGCTTAAGTTGCTTAGATTAAACCACATTCGACGACGAATAAAACAAAAAATATATATTTCATTATCACTTCAAAACTTTTTTTTACCATAAATTACTTGTTTTTTTTTTTCAGATACGTACCTACATCGAGACACCAAAAAGTGGTAAGCGCTGATTTTTATTTATTTTACAGGCATAATGTTTTTATAATATAGAAAATAGTAACTTCATATCAGCACTTAAGTAAGTCATCTCAAGACCACCCTATATTTGATTCACAGTCCGTAGCCAGTGTCTGGACGTTCCGAGCAAAAACTGTTTGAGCTCGTGGGAAGGCAATTACTCGATTAGTGCCCAGTACCGGTGTAACAGGGGGAGGGGTAGAAGACTTAATACTTACTTTAAACTACTTTTTGAATAATTGCATAATGTGGCGTGATTTCTTAAAATTTAATTCGAATCACAAAAAGAAGAAGACCTTCAAAATGGGTCTGTTCTTAACCTCAAGCATTGGATCCGTAACTTCTTCATCGTTGGTAATGATTATCATTATGTAGAATAAGAAAACGGTTTACATTTAATACCTTTAATACCTATACAGGGTGTTTTTGCAAAGGGGTGCCAAAATTTTGGAGGTGAATTAGACCATCAATATGAAAAAAAAATATTATGGGGGCTCTCCATACATTATCGTCAATGTAGCTGACTGATTTTGTATGGGACACCTGAAATTTTATTTAAGATTTCGACCATGACCTCGTAGCAAAAGTTATTCATATTGATGGTCTCATGTACCACCAAAAATTTGGCAAACCATTGCAAAAACACCCTGTATACTACTAGAAGGTAGTCACTCAGGTTAAATTTGCAGAAGCTCTTATTTGGACACTACACCTAAAATGTAAGTGTAGGATTCTTAGGACCTACCTACGGTACGGTAGATCAAAGATCAGCATAACATTACATAGGTACTCGTACTATAGTAACATAAATAGTAGGACGTATTGATGAGTCATTTACGAGTACATTTTTCTTGCAGTGACTCTACTTTGCCTTCACGAAAAGCTAGTGCCTGAACGCAAGGAATATTGAATGATGTTTACTCAGCATGTTAGTTGAGAAGTTAGGAATAGAAGAAGCTAAGATGCTTCTTACTTATGGTAACATAATCCTACTAATATTCTACTAATCCTACTAATATTAAAAACGTGAAAGTTTGTGAGGATGGATGTATGGATTAAATGCGTTTTTGAAAAAAAAAATGCTTACAAATTGGAATCCCACATAGGCTATAATTTACAATGAGATAATGTTTTTTACGCAGGCGAAGCCGCGAAAAACTTCCAGTGCCTAATATCAATAGGATACTTAATATTAAGATGAAGATTGAGATTATTTTTGTGATATTATTTAACGTCAACATCACATCATTCTCTGCCAAAGAAGTTCACTGATGAACATAGGCCTCTCTCACGGATTCATCAGCTTCCGGTTGCAAATGGGCTGCAGCATCATTACTTAACTTAATTAGGATATACATTTAATTTTTTTAACTGTCAAATTAAAATTCATTTGTTCAAATAACAACTACTTTATATTCATGCATGTCGCCAATCATCTAGCATGCTGCAAGGCAGTGGCATTTCCGTCACAACTGATGTCTGATACCTATTTGTTGCAATCCAGCTAGACTATCAAATACATTACCACAGCCTACAAAATACTTAAAGCTCACGAATCACGATAATGCGTCTTTAACACCATACACGGTTGAATGCCAAACTGGGGTCCTACTCTGAAAGAAGTGCGAATTTTTAGGGCATCCTTTTCGCACAAATTAGCCTATGAGTAAGGGTAAGCAGGACGGTAGAACTCAAATATACAGTTTAAGATACCGGATTTATTATCGAGTACATCAAATGTTAAGTGTAGTATCATCAGTATTATCATACTTTAACTCCGATCAATGATAGTCATACGAGTAATTTTTTCAGCAGTCATATTGGATGCTAATTTAAATTATATAACATTAAGTACATTAAGTTAGTTAAATTGACTAATCTGTGATGGTGACATTCCATTTTGCTTAGCCTGACAGTATGATCATATCGCCACCATTTTTCATGGGCTAAAGCTCCAATTATGAAATGATGGAGGCGTTAAAGAGTTAAAACATTGAGCTATGTTCTCCATTGTCACCATTTTATTACACGCACTCTCGCTATCTCTATCGCTACCGATCACACTTGCAGTAAGGCCTTTAAACTCAGAAAGCAAATACTAAATTCCGCATCGGACCAACAACTTACTCCGCCTTTCTACCTCGTCGTTGGAACATACAAATCTAGTGTAAACCCATAATTGTTAATTTCCAGCAAAATGCTCGCGATACCTTTCGCGCTGCACTAACTAACGATACCATTGCGGGATGCCTATCGGGTTTCCGCAGAACGGGGCCGGTTGTAACGACGCTTTGACGACGGTTAAGTTTGTTGTAAACGCCGGTTAATCAGTCAGGTATCAAACGAATGCCGAGAGTCGCATAACAATGGAATTTTTATTGTGTCTCGTTTACACATACTTGACGAGTTAAGAGATGAACAGACTCAGATTTTTATACTATTAAACCGTTCTATATCTGTGAGTTTTAAATAAATATATCATCATCATCATTATCAGCCGAAGGATGTCCACTGCTGAACATAGGCCCACCAAATAAATAAATAAAAATCTTTAGTTACAGACCACTTGTTAGAAACAATTTACCTACTTAATAACTATGTTAGTAAGGTAATACAGTACAATTTTTAATTGGTAGGAAAGATAGACTCACCGATTGCACATTTAATAACATGTAACTTCGTTAACCTTTTGAGGACGGCAGAGTTCATTGTATCCTAAATCTATAATCCTGATCTATATGTCTGATAAGCAACAAAACGTCAGTCTTTTTCATTTATTTTACGCATAAACAGGCTGTGAAGGTTACTTGAAATTGCATTTTACATCTGTAGAAAATTTTAGTTCTGCATGTGACCGCTAGGGACGCTGTGCAATTTTCCATAAACTTTTTTTACGTAATCGCTAGCGAGTAAAACCGTCGGTAACTCATGGTAACGGTACTGACACTTGACGAAGTTTTACCAAAGTCTATTTTCGATTTATATTTATGAGGTCTATCGATTTTTTGGTTTCAGTCGTGGCCGTCATTTCGTAAAAAAAATTACAAAGCCCTTTGGCATTTCTTGACACCTGTTTTTACCGAATACTGCTAGCCGAGGTATTTTTATTCAATAACATTGTGATTAAAGATGTAGTGTAGTTGTTAAATTATTAAAACTTTTCTGGCTCTAAAATTAAAGTTAAGCAGTGCAACCGACCCTCGAAAGTATGCGCGCGCATAATACATGCGCACACGCACGCAGATCGATGGATCGTATCGATCCGCATAAAGGATCGAATCGTGATCTCGATTACGTTAGCATTGGAAAGTCTGGCCGTTTATGTAAAACCCGCTTTTTGTTTTGTTTGTTTTACTATGCGTGCTGTGTTCTGTGCTCGGAAACGCTTAGAATTGAGGTTTATAAAAAGTAGGAAGTGTTTATAAAGCCTAGATTTAATTTGAATAGATAAGTATCTAGGTGACTTTGTGGCATGAATGTTTAAGTTTTGTAAAAATGTGTTTCAGTAATTATTCAATATTTTATTATTGATAAAGATAGCGTTGTGACAAAATATAGTGTAAAATTGTAAATAAATGATCGGCATCTGATTTATTCAGTGGGCTTTACTCAAAATGACCGTGGTAAACTAAATTTGGTCATGCTATTTGATATGGACTCTTTATTATACATTTTTAACCGACGCAAAAAAGAGGGTTTTATTAGTTTAACATGTCTGTCAAAGTCAAAGTCAATTTTTTTTATTGCCATTAAGTGTAACAGGATCTTAAAATTTTAATTTGAATCTGTCTGTGTGTATAAAGTGATTTTCGATTAGTTATTGTCATAGATAATTTTATTGCGAGTGTTCTTAACCATGTTTTATGAAAATCTGTTCAGCCGTTTGAAAATTATCAGTTCTGTTCTAGTTAATGATCTGACTACCTTCCATGTCCTATCGATTCGAAATTTATTACCGTGTTACTTGTAATGCCGAGGGTTTCATCTTGGATTCCCAACTAGACAAGAACGTAATACAAATTGTTAGTTTCAATATTTGTGCTACCTGAGAATGAATATGGGCCTTCGTCATCGAGACCTACACATTAACGATATTGAAATATAGCCTACAAGCGTTATTGCTTTAGAAAAGAAGCTTCAAGATGTTATCAATGCATTATGATCACTATTATCATTTAACACGTTCCGGGACAGTGCCCGCCTGCAGGCGTGAAAACAATTAAACATCTATTGTGTCTGGAGTAGTGTCCCGGAACGTGTTAAACAACATGCCCCCTAAACCTGAAGTCCAAATATTGATACTTTCATATCTAGCCACGTAATAGTGTTGTTACCAATCCCGGCGTCGCAATCCTGAGCTGCGATCCCGTGCAAACAGGCGGCTATTAACATTGCGTCCAGAGGAACTATTTTTGATTCACTCGCATCAATATCTTGAGTGATTCTTATTCGAAAATCGATTTAAATATAACTAAAATCACTCTTAACGTAGGTGGAAGTAATTACAATTGGTTTTTTTTTTCCAATCACTACCGTGTAGATTCCAACTGGTTTTCACTCGTAAATTGAACATTAATCAAAGTTTTTCATATGCCATATAGACGCGAGTGATTCAAAAATAGGGCCCCAGGAAGGGACGAACTGGTCCACACGCGCGCCAACCTTCGACATCACACGACGTCAGTAGTGATGGGACAGTGTCGATATCGATACGCGGGAATTATTGTATGACCATATTTATTTATCGATTGTTTTAGTAAACCTAAGCTGCTTATGAAATAACCACAGCAAATGTAGTTTTAAACACGTAAAATTGCTAAGGCAACATTCAAAAGAAACAATGTTAGATATGCCTCATTTATATCTACTAAAATTTTTATTAAAATTGACACCGTAATAATAAACATGTACTAACACTATAATTTTTCAAGATAAGAAATTACAATACTAAACTTTGGTAGCTCTAAAATATAGGTACTTTTACATAAATTCTATTTACCTGAGTATAATCAGTTGATTATGCTTAGGCTGGGCAGTATTAGATCTTAATCTTCTTTTGACAACACTTGTGTTTAAATAACTTAAAGTTTTTAGTTTACACGTAAAAGCATTTAGCTACAATCAGCACACCTAATGCACGTACTCCAAAAAATAATTTACTCTAATCGCTCGACTTCTAATTGAGATTACGTCTAACAGACTCCCAGACGAAGTTGCAGACCAAAAAAAATAAGCCGTAACCATTCGCTCGTGGCACGTTAAATCTCATCTTAGAAGCTAGGTAATTATCCTGGCGACACTCCAAAGTGTCGCGCTCATTTCAATTAGCTCTCTTAAATATTCAATGTCTTTAAAATAGGCTCCGGGATCCTCGTGCTCGGAGTAGTTCAGAAGTTTCATTACACCGAGGTTAATTGTTGACTAAGGGTGGGTGGATTTCGGATATGTCGTTCTGAATAAAAGAGTCGGTTGGTGTTTTAGAATGTGACCATTTAATCATTTATTCATTGCAAATACACATTAAATTATTTATTCATTTATTAATTACAAGTTCATCGTAGACTAAAACACCTAGAGACACCACATAACTTAAGATTTTTTATAGTATTGGTAATTGAAATAGTGCCTAAACCAATATTTTGATGAATTCATAATAGTATGTATATCAATCAACTCACATCTCAGGCTCCTATCAAAGGTTCCTCTAATAAGAAAATTGTTTTTTTTTCTGGATAGAATAATGTCTAATCCACCTAGGCTGGTACACAAAATTATGTAGGTTTTTATTTTCTTTGTATAAAATTGATGTTTCTTTTTATTTTTTTTGTTTTAGTAGAAGGGGCACATAATTTTGTATCTATTAGCAAGAATTAAATGGGCTGCAGAATGCATACTTTGCATAACTGAAATATCCGAAAATCTAAGTTGACATCCCTTTTGTTGACTCCGGGAATACCAAGACTTTATTTTTACATGCCAGTTTTATAACTCGTTATGAAATTTTGAGTTACCTGTCACTGATTTGGACAGTGACGTTCGGTTTGAGACGCAATCTAGTAATGACATTGAGAAAGTTTGGACGTTTGATTTTGTAACCAAAGTAAATAGATTATTTATTATCAAGGTGGATTAATGGAAATAATCGTTTCGAAGATTACTTCTTTTTTATGCGTGATTTTAAAAATACAGACTTTATTAAGTAAACGTGTTTTCCTCAGTTCAGATTTATTAAGATTCTCGGACTTTATTTCCACACAGATAAATTATTAAATATCACCAATCAGCTGTTGAAAGAGAAATTCACGATTAATTACTATGATAAATTAAATAACGATGACACATGAATTTCTATCACAAATCGATTATCAATCAACTAATCGATGTCGCATCGATGTTTCCGCGCCGATAGATCGGAGCGTCACTACGCACGCGGACTGATGATCATTGCCGGCGCATGCGCTCTATAAATAATATGTTGTAAAACGATTTTCGATAGATTAATCTGAATCGTGAGCGCGGTCGTGCGCCGCCGGGGCAGAGGATCTATTGTAGATCGATGGAGGGGCTTAGAAGTTGTAGAGCTGGCAGTATGATGACCAGTGCTTTTATTATAGATACATTTATATCTAGGCTCAAGATTTTATAGGCAAGTGGTATCCAAGTCTCTGATTTCGGTTTCGGTTGCTAGTAGTAATGTGGTAGAGAAACCGAAAACAGAGACTTGTATACCACTCGCATATAAAAAGTTGCAGTATCGCTCTGATGTATGTTATCATAGATTTGCCTATTCTTTTTACCCTGATTGTCATATTATTTCTGGTAATGTCTAGCTAGAAAGTGGCGCAATCACAAAAATTACCAGATTGCCTTAAATCATTAATAAACCGTTTTAATGCCCTTTGCTCTATCGTTATTTTTTGAGTTTAGTAGTGTTATGATTAATAACCACCTAAATCCTGTAACAATTAGATTTGACAGTTGCAACAAGGTTATTCTATTATTAATAATCCGCAAAAAAGCTCTCAAAAATCTGTTTCAGTCAAAACATGCCCTGTCTAACACATTCCACATTCTATGGCAGCACAGCACACGCGTCCCGTACGTCGTACGTACCGGTGTGGGAATCGTTCCCGGACCGAGCGGCCGACGTATTGATGTCCCGCGGAGAATGTTTGCAGGCTGCGTGTGCGCACTGAATAGTAATATCCAAGTATATGTTGGAAAGGTAAATAATAACAACTGTCATAGATAATATTATACTTTTACATGGCTTATAGAACTTAAGCTTGTTCGGTCCACATAGCACTCGTCCTAAACATATATGAAAAATTAAAACTAAGACATGCAACATAAAAAAATAAGACTAACCTATTCAAAAACGAAACCATTTTCTTGTGGCAAGGAGGTTATAATGCTGGCTGCGTTGCCGTTGTAGGTATGCTAATCCTTTGACCTAGGAACCAGCCAGATTTTCCTTTTTCATTAATTGTGTACAAGTACTACAATACGCATTGTAGTATCCTTTTGGTGCCCACTGAATTTATATACAAAAGAAGTGAAAAATACAATGTGTCTGTAAAAAAACATTACTGAAACGAATTTCCACCTTACCTACCTCTTTTATTTAAATGTGAACATATCATTTTTATAGACATAAACCGTTGATCTATTAAATAGCATACTTTAATACTAAGCTGCCAATTTTTGCATCAAAAATATGCACTTTCCTTCTAACAAAATTCCAAGTAAGTACCATAAAACTTTTTAAGTATGCTCCATATAAGTTAACGTTCACTAAAATAATATATCCTGGCCGCGATAACCTTGCACTGACGTCATTTATTGTCATCTTTAATGGTTTAGTTTTAAGATTTAAAATTGAATAACACTAGTCGACTTGTATGAATTTTAGGGCTGACGCAGACGATAATGATTTTTAGATACACCGATGTTTAGTTCAGTTTTTAAGCATCCTGTTTTTTTTTTCAAATCTTACCTCTAATACCTATGTAACTTTAAATATAATCAAAAATTAAATACTTTAGGCCTACATGTGGTTTAACTTCATATGAGACGTTTGTTAAAAAAGCTCAATTCATAAGAATCCCATCGCTTATGACATGGTTTTCTTCAGTTAGAAGAATCTTGATTACGAAACATAGTACTGTACATATGGCTAACTTAATGCCAGTAGCATTCTTTACCAGTCAACCATAGGTCAGCTAAGAGAAAATACATAAAAACGAAAATCAGTAAAGTAAGTAAGCAAAAGCAAGCATGAGCTTTCTCTAGATTAGACGATATAAAATTATTTGATTTTATCATTTTATAATATATCTACAATTTTATTACACCAAGAAGTGAGAGCTTTTTTTCCTAGATTTTGTCTCCATTTTATTCAGTCAAAATTGAAAAAGCAATCAATGAAAAATCTTTATTTTAGCCATTATTTTCAACTAACTCTAGGTCCCTTGTTATCCATTCGTCTGCGTTTGCCCTTACCCTGCATCTGTTTCGTAAATAGGTGTAAAACGCGCGCCTGCTAAGCAAATAACCGTAAACTGTTGGGTGTGTACTGAGTTTTATCTCGGCTGTATGAATTGTATGATAAGCGTAACAATAACCCAACGCTTTGAATGACGTAATTTGTGCGAAAAGTTGCAAGTTGTCTTGTTTGCTACTCACTTTCTCTTAGATTTACATGATTTTAAAAGATCATGTTAGGTGGATGTCTTAGAAAAACCACTGTGAAAAGCTATATGTATGTATTTAGGGTTGGTTGAAATAGGAAATAAATTTTGTTCCTAGATTTTCATTAAAAATGCCTGCCATGTTGTATATTTTTCTATATGCATGCCGTAAGATATAAAGACAGTCTACTACCTTGGAGGAATTTACTGGATATGAAACGCAAGAGCGAATGTATGAAAACATCATCAACCAATTTCTGCGGGGCGGGGGGAGGTTGTCCTGTCACTAATTAACATTTAGTGCGTGAATGTGTTGATATTTTTCCATCGATATGTGTTGTGGTTTATTCGTCCAAGTCTACTACTTACTAGATACTTGTCTGCTGAAAATGAGAACCAAAACCTAATTATAAAACCAAAAAATGAAACTCTCTTCAAATGCAAATACATATATTTCTATTTTTATTTCTATGGTTGAGCTATTCAGGTAGGTTCATTTTCTTTTACGGCTTATAAAATGAATAATAACAAAGTCACGCAAAAGTTTTATGCAAGATTCTATTCGAATATGTATTTACAAATAAAACTTTCTCGTTAAATACGCAGCGTAAGACTTCCACCGACAAGATAAACAGACGACCTTGTAAAGATGACAGGAACAAACTGGATGCAGACCGTTTGTAATCGGTTACTTTGGAAAGCCGTTGGGAAAGCTCATTTTCAGCAGTGGACGTCCTTTGGCTGAAAATGATGATGATGGTAACTAACCATTACATTTACATATCCCATTACACAAAAAACATTCTATAAACTTCATTATGAGTTTTGCTGTAAGGCTACAATAGATACAGCTTCAGCAGAAAAATAACATTAGAATACTCACCTGTCGCGCAAACTAGCCAGTTAACCCCTCAATGCCGGACAATGCTCTCGCGCCGTTCGGAGGCCATTAGGTATGTAAACGCGAATGCTGTTTCGCGGCAATCGTTGCCATCGAGACACAATGAGATTTTGTCGCACGTGTGTCAGGGAACTATTCGAAAAATAATTGAAATTATTTATTGGAATTTTGAACCTTTGAAATCTACTCGGACGAATAAAATTACATTGGAATTTAATTAGCTACCTATTTTATCAGAATTTATTTATGGCTTAACCAAATTATATTTATTACACTTACAATTTGAAATCTTACTCTCGAGTGTAGTGCGAAACTGCCAATCTTATATCAATTAACTAGCCTAGATACAAACTATTAATGTGTCTAGCTTGTTAGACTATATTTTTTCGTTATCTATGTTTAAAATCTCGAGTTAACACTCGGAAATTGCTCGGCTACAAGCAACAGTAATCGTATTTAATCACGGTTTAGTTACGAAATATGGTTCCGAAGAACATATCCCGGCATTTAAACGTGACCGTTACTAATAAAAAATATACAGTGGGCCCAGAAACGTTTAATTACGGAAATGACTACCTCATTACAAGAATTATAAGACCAACAAGTATTTTTACTAAGTTCTTCAAAGAAGCGTCCGCATCGCGTTGAATTATAAATCATGCTTTATTTAGGGCCAATTTGATACTGTTGTTGACAATAAATTGATAATAGATGATACTATAAGATTTACATGAGTTATAATATGGCCAAAGAAGTAAATCTTTCGCAAGCGACATTACTGGCAGCAGCCTTTAATGGCATTTGCGAAAACTATATGACAGTTATGTTCAAAATTAAATCTTTAATTAATAAGTACAGAAAAAAGTGAGCTTCTTCTTCAAAAAAAACTGTGTAAGTCAAATAATAGAACAAAGATATTACTAATAAGATTCTTCTTCTTCTTCTCTTTTATGGCCAATCGTGATGTCACTTCGCCAATGTCAACGTGAGAATAGTTTTTGCACTGTTTGTGGGGAATGAGTCAATGTTATTCTGTCTGTTACTAATAAGATTACTCAACCCTTTTACATTGTGTGCAGCTCTAGATTTCTCGGCTCCTGAGTAAACGATCGCTTGAGCTACCTCGTCAGAGATGAAGAGGAATGATGTAGCGATGCACGAAATGATCAGAATAAGAACTTATTATAAATATTTTCTTAACAAAAGCTTTGTTAAGCAACGCTTATATTTATTAAGACTAGGCGATACCACCGAATAACAGACTAGAGCCAAATGTTACAGAGTCGTGCAAAAATGAAATGCAAAAATGGGATGGAAACGCCTCTGGAACAATCAGTGAAATCTTTTAGGAATATATCGGTAAATGTAAATAGTTGCAAGTGACATTAGGCGACCAATTAGCAAAACAATAGCGTATAAAACTATCACACGAGCTACTCCAGGGGGCGTATTGCGATCCAATTTTGACGGTTTGGCTGGTTCGTTTTTGAGTAGATTAGCAAAATTCGTATTGCGATGTCATATTTTTAACCAATTCCGATTCAACTCCGAGTCAACTTTTCTGACAGCGATTTAACTTTAAATCAAAAGTGTTATCGATCACTAATGCATTTCACTTCACTCATTCAGTTAATATTATTGGTTGATTCATATTTTTTGTGACTGCTATTGGACAAGAGAAGTGGTAATTAAGTCTTATTGGCGGAATGAGGTTTGGAAACGTCACACAGTGGGTCTCATTACCAAATAATACTGCCAAATATATTACCATAACCACCTAGAAGACACAAACTCTTTTCCCCAAACCTCCTTGCAAATAAGACTTTAAATTATCAATTTTTACATTAGGCAGAGTACACATGCAATAAATTCAGTCTATAGTAGTTTGCTTTGATACATACTTACATTAGAGCTATCTTATAACAGTATTTCGGCTAATCCAGTGATATAACACATGACTCGCCTCACTTCATGCTCGGAAAGAAGTGAACTCTTCTACTTTGGGCCCTAAAAGTTCAGGTGCAAGCCAACAAACACGAAAGTGATGTTCTTGGAAAATAAAATTATTCTCAGTATTAGTTACTATTTATAGTTACAAAAGGTTCAGATCATTGCTTGGCATTTTATTAAACGCCATAAGTAATTTTTTAACAAGCAATGTACTATCCTATGTAATGCACATTGCAACACTTTCTACGTTGGCTTAGTAATATTAATAAGAAACTATAATCTTGCATAAAATGCAGAGCCCTTTTGACTCAGAGTGCCCAAGCGTATACCTATTTAAATATGAACTCTTTTTTGACTTTTCGCTACTTAACCCACTATAAAATATGTATAGGTAACGAAGGATTGAATTTGGACAAAATATATTTAAAATGGCCTATGACACTTATCCATAATAGACAGGAACTAATAGTCTTACTACAAATCATCCGTTAAAACTGGTTTTAAGTCATGTTTAGTTAAAAACTGTTTTAAATTTAAAAAGGGTTTAAAACAGTGTTTAGCATTTTGTACCACAAATAGGTTTTTGGGTAGTGTTTAGCTAAACACCAGTTTTAGATACAAATATTCATTCATTCACTCTCAGTTCATTCATTACATTTACTAGTACGCAGGTTGCATTCAACACACTGCAGAGTAAATGAACAAAAGCTTCTTGAAATGATGGCTGAATAGCATCAAAACCCAAATCTTTAAAAAAAAGTTGTGATGACAGCAGAATGAGAAGAATCTGATTTGTTTTGACGTTTTTACAGGAGTTTGTAAAGAAAGAGCGCGTTTTCAATTCATTTGTAAAAAGTCGTATTTTGTTGTGTATTGACTGATTTGTTTTCAACATGAATCAAAAAAAGAAAGATCGCTAGGATAATTGGACAAAAAACGAAAAGGTTGATTAAATGGATAACTACCACATAGTCGCCGTATGTGGGGTTTGGAAACGTGATAGCATTGTAATTGTTTATTTTATTTCAGGATATCCTTATACAGCTTATAGAAAGTTCGAAAGACGTGGTAAAACACAGAAACACGAATACCAACACAAACCGTCATAGAGTTGCTGAGTGGAATTTGATTTTACAAAAGTATGTCTAAAATAGTGAACTTGTTTTGTTGGTTTGTTGATTAATAAATTAATTGTGTGATCAATAAATTAATTGTAGTGAAATCAATCATCTATAATATTTTCTATAGGAAAGCACGAATTTGATTTACCGCGAAACGAAAGTCAAGTTGTCAAATGTCAATTTTTTAAGGTTAAACACAAGATAAAATAGGGGGGAGGGTGTTTAACTAAAACACTGTTTAAAAGAGTGTTTTAGCGCCAAAAACTGATTTGTGGTAAGGATTTTCTTAAAATCTTGTTAAAAAGTGCCTAAAACTTTGTTTAAGTGATTTGTGGTAAGGCTGTAAGTCTTTAACTAACTGTTCTCTAAGTATGTAAAAAAAGCCACTCAACTGCCTTTTTTACATACTTAAAGAAGTTATGACTAAAGTTTATGTACGTTGTGTGCATCTTACTTTAAAATCATAAACCAAAAAAATGACAATCTTTCTCTTTTGTAGTACCTTCTTACTGTCATTTGTTGTTGGTTGTTGTGACAGTTTACGAAATCGATAATAAACCAAAATATTGTTGATTTTATGTAAATAAACTAAAATACACATTATCAGTATCACAGATTAGTAAGAGTGATTTCAATGCCCGTTGTCAATGGCAAGAACTTGCTGCTAGACAAAGTATACTGCATAATGGAGTTTCGAGCACCTATGATAGTGAACGACAAAAAGAATCCAATTGCTTTTTTCAGTTCGTGAAAGTGCTCCAATTCATTATTATTGCAAAAAACACCATAAACCAAAGCACAAGCTTTAAGTATAAACTTGCCGACATAATAGATATGTAAATAGTAATCATAAAGGAATATAAAGGAACTGTGTAAACTGTGTATAACTTCTTATAATAAAATGCTTTAGTATCATAAAATTGTCTTTACTTTTAAGTTAAAATATACTGTTTAAGTACCTATGTTCTAACACTTTGGTTCCACAATACTCCGTAAACATTATAATGCATCACTAAAAACCACTGAATAGATAAAGCTAAAAACACATCCAAAGTCCAAATTCAATCCACATTTGAATCCATTAATTGTTACTGAATAAATATCCACGATATAGAGCTCTTGTCAATTTCCAGGGGATCCGATTTACCATCACTTATGTTTTTTTGTAATAAGATTCCATTTTAGAAGTTTTGGTGATTGATTTTTTCTTCAGTGTCAGATAGATATTATTTCACTTTCTCTGTTTAGGAATCTCACTATGATGCTATGTACAATACTCCGGCTTATGTACAATACTTAAGGCTGGGTTAGAGATATCAAGAGCACAAATATGTTTATTTCGTTTTAATAAAACTTACTAAAATAAAACGACATGTCATTGAAGCTGGACACTAACGGTCAGTTTTAGCATCAGTCTTCATCATTCGTTTAAGCGATTTAGCAAATTAGCGTCATCCAAGATGATTGTATGGAAACTAGATTTCCCCACTCTCTGGCGTCACTCCGTCATTTCAGTTTATCCCTGTCTTCGTTGTGTAAAAATACTGGATAGATAGCCACAAAAAACCTAGAGTTCACTTCTTTACGATCAAAGACGGATGTCAGTACTGACGTGAAAAGCTGAGCGTCAATGCCCAGCATTATTTTATAGTAAGGTTTTCTTGACTTTGTCAAACTTCATATTGAAATGTAATTTTATTGGCTAATGAGCCACTGGGTCGTTTGTCAACCACCCCATAGCAAGTGAGTCGGTAGCCAATGGCCAATTGGCCACTGGGTGGCTTTTATTTACCAATAAGAGTCATCTTAATTGCTTTCTTATACGCTAAAAACCAAACGGCTCAATTGCGACTCTGTGAAAAATTGGTATTGCGAACTAACTTTTTACTTTATTTTGTTGGTTGGCTGGAAAAGTGAATGATGACCGAAAATTGTCTTTGATCAGATTTAACCTTTTGACCATAAGATGTAGTCTTACGGATACTACTCGGACATTAAAAATAAATACAAAAATATTATTATGAATTCATATAATTTTTCGAATCAAATATTTTTAAACGGCCGATAGTCCTCGCCAAATTATTATAAGAAAACTATTTTTTAACACATTCAAGCCAACACTAACATTTGCTAGAATTGACTCTAATTTAGTTTAATTATAATCGAATGTGTTATTTGTTTAATTTTTTTCTTTTATTATTATCAATCATTTTTTTCTATTCCATACGTTTCATTGGTATACGGTTGTATCACAATTCACAGGCAGGTGGACGAACGGTCTTTAGCAGACTAATGGTTAACAAAAAAAATGTTTCCACTACTCGACACTAGATGTCTAGTGCAAAGTGTACTCGTCCCTAGATGGCGTTGGTTTACCGTCAATGGGAATTAATTGCGACTCAGTCACATGCGGGAAATATTTTAAGTAAATTACTATCAACATAACACTTCTTAAGTCTGAATTCGTTATGGCTAAGCACAATAATTTTCGGCATGCTAATTTATAAGATTTACACAAAGGGATTCAACTCTGATTTGACAACCTCGGAACGTCAACTTAATGAATGATAATATTAAATCAGAATCGATCATGAGACAACGCTATATGAGAAAAAGAGTTAGATAATCTATTCAGCAGGTCAGCATAGGACAGCACCATACGAGTGAGTGAAATAGAAATACTTTTATTGTTTTTCAAGTTCCATCACAATACCAAATTAGCGACTCAACCAGGTGAGTCGGAATTGAAGTGTCTAGTTATTGGATAGTTATTGAACCGTAATAAGCTACATCGCAATACGCACCCAGGTGTCTACCTTGCACGACTGTTGATTGTGCTAGTCTTCTCATTCCTTTTCATGATCACGTAATTTCCTGATCAGTTATTATAATATGCTTATCTATTTAGTGCACTTTTCAACACAGCGAAAATGCTTTATGAGTAACTGTACTGTCTCTGTTAAATTTTAGAGGCCAAGCATTTTTGAAAGCCACTTTTAGACAACAGTTTTCATAGTGTTAAGAAATTTTTATAAAAATAAAAAATAAAATAGTATTCTTGACAATATTTTTTTAGTGATCGGACTAATGATTCAATAATACTAATGTAATGTTTTTAAAAATTATAAATTTTATATTTTGAAATATTTTACATGCCATAATGGTGGCGAGACATGTCGAACTATTTATTGTAAATGTCCACCCAAATGTACCGTGTTTCTATGTAAACAAAGAATTTAATTGAATTGAATTGAATTGAAATTGACGGTTTTTTTCTGAACTTACTCAGATGATTTCTTCTAAAAAACCATACCTCAAAGTTGACCCGAGAAATCAAGTCCTTTTTTTCATAAATTATTAGCTCTATTATTAGGCCTTTGCCCAGCAGTGGGATGCTTACAGGCTAACTTTACTTTTACTTTTATTAGCTCTGAAAAACCTGTGATAACTTCGTTCGCGACCGTTTGGAAAATTCTTCTGACTGAGGAAGAAAGGCAGATAGAATTCGCGCCGCAGACATTTTCATAGTAGGCGCCGTAAGCGTCGCGCACTGCATTGTCCCTCCCTGCCCAGCGCTTGCTATCGTTAATTGCGATCTGTTGTCATTTTACGGGCACGCATTTGCATGTCGCTATCGATGTGACTGATCTAACTGTGTGTTACTAGCCGATTGCCACATTCGATTCGCAAAGGTTATGTGCTCATTTAGTATTGTGAGGTTAAGTAGTAAGTAGTATTTATTGCTTAATCTTGATTTTGCTGGATTCATTATTTGGGAAAATGCAATTTGAAATATACACTCAGGCCCAGTAGCGTGATCTAAAGTTCACTCAACTCTCAACAACTCAACAACAAAACGACACACTTCGTTTCCAGCGGTTGAAAATTTACGATATGCGCGTTTTGTAGAAAAAATACCGATGTTCACTCAAATAGCTATTCTGACATTTTCATAACGCGTTTTTGTTTTATCTGACTATCGATCATGCAACTGGATCTTACACGTGTACTTTATATAAGGAGCTCTGTATGACAAGTTGACTAGTGGTTTCTAGGTATAGGTAAAAGTTGAAGTGCCAAGCATTACTATTTTATATACTTACATACTTTAAGTAATATCTGAGAATTGCTTCAATCAGTACTTTATATTAATTAAGTATCTAAAAAGCGATGTCACACTGAACAAAAACCAAAGCATTTATTCTGAAGCTCAGAATTAATCAGGAGTGGTCAACCGTTGACTTTTTATAGCAGCATTATTACCTCTAATCCTAATTTACCGATACCGTTCACAGTTTTGATTATGCATATTTCTCGCTATGACCAATCCACCGCCCAGTGGGTCCGCTGCCATATAATTTAATTGCAATTGCGTACAATTAATAGCAATACCATTGTTTACATTTACGAGCTGTTGCCGCAGGCTTACCATTGTATATGCTATGGTTGCAGGGGTATTAAACGTTTTTGGGTTATTTGATTGGTACAAACACATTGTTACTTGTCCGTGACATCTTTCAGTTGGTCTTTACACAACGCAACTGACATTGATAAAAGTATAAATAAATGTTAGGTAAAACAAGCCTAAAAGGAAAAAAAGCCTCTGAAATCGCAAAAAGCTCTGTTTTATAAACCGACAAGCAGTGTTTGACTGTTTTTAGAACAGAGCTTTTTGTCTTACAATCAGAGCTTCTTACATTCTTATTGTAAGCTTATGCAGCATGCCATATATAGTGGTAACTACATCTTTTGTAAGACTTATGGTAAAACTTTTAATTTTGTAATGGTAAGAACCAATTGTCGAACCAAATGTTTCAAGCCCCTGACCAACTAATAATGAATGTCCGGGCGATTTTCAAATGTCAGCCGTGTGAGAAATAGACCGCCTTTAAATGGTGTTAAAATTTGCGTGTGGGGTGCGATCCGTGGGTGGTATAGTTATGAGTCCTAAATTATATGCCAACGATCCAGTTCCGGGGTTGAGAAATATCCGATGAGCTTTGATTAGGTACTCGTAAGTCCACCTGAAAAACACCAAACTGGAAGTAAGCAAAAATAGTTAAACCAATCGGTTTAAACCATCACCTTCTTAGATTTACTGTAAGGAACGTTAAATTGCTGTCTAGCTAGGTTTATACGAAATTAAACAAACGAGGGTTATGTTAAGTTATGATGAAGCGCGGTGGTGTGTGTCTCCCGCACGCCGTCTACTGGAGATCAGGGGGCTACTGTCTGCCCCTGAAGCTGGGTGGTGCTTGCAATCGAGCCACAGCCAGAGGCGGGGCTGCGGAAGAATGCCTAGGGATATACCCAGGGCGATAACCCGCAGCACCCCGATATATGGCACTGGAGGACACCGACTGGTTTTTACTGGGTATACCCGCCCTTATTGGGGTGGGGAGTCCCACATAACCCCTGGTCTTCCCCGAGATCAGCGGGTATGCGTGAAGCATTTTCCAGTCGAAAAAAAAGATATGATAATGCGACCACCACTATGTGTACAACATCCATACATTTTGATTATGACCCATTCTATTTATTAAGATTATCACAAAAAGCAGTTAGTATATTAAATAGCTAATGAAAATCAACTCTCATTTCTAGCTTGACAAAAATAGAACCTCGCACCTGACAATCATTACTCCAATAACTCATCCGATTCACAGATCACAACTAACGCCTCCGATTCCGGACCTAGTATTAATCACAGGTCCCCTCCGGCACCGGCGTATGGACGGCGTCACAGCAGAAACCGTTGCAGGCAACAATTACCGATACATGATGTATGGAGCTAGGGACTGGCCTGGAGCCGCCATTCGTCTTGCTGTGTGGTCTAAGGCAGCGGTGACGGCAGGCTTCTTCTGGGCGAGCTCGTTTCATCTTCGACTCCATATTAGTCGCATTTGACTTGGACTGGAGTCAAGAGCAAACCCATAAACTTTATTTCTGAGATTTATAAATGAACTATAATGTAAACCTCCATGATTAGAAAACCTCGTAGTCTTACAATGGATCACTTTCAACTAAAACAGTTGATTTAATTAATCACTTGCCCAGTTAATTCACATTAAATATCTATTTAGGTAAAGTAATACAATTTTACAGTGAAAGGATTTAGGCCTTAAATTCCATAACTGTTTATAGCATTAAGGCCTAAATCTTTTCACTGTAAAATTTTCTTAATGTTTGACAACCAAAATGGAAGCAAATTGTTCTTCAAAATTAGGAATGGGGAACCATTCTGTCACTTGGACCAAACGCCTTGGCAGAACTTTAACTGGGTCCAGTAAGACCCTAATGGTAGTATGTTGTCAACTATTATGCTAATAACTCCGCTAAATATGTACCGCGAGCGAATAAAACATAACAATTTATTGTCTGCCTAACTTTTAAGTATGAGTTATACGGCCTTTGTGCGTAACTCCGAGTGCACTTAAATATCAATATCATTAGTTAGAATTAGGCTGCGGTTATAGCTTGAGCTGAACTTAATGAATAATAATTTTAATTGCGGTTAATATTTCCAGGGTATTTGAAATATTGTTTGTAGATAATTTTGTTATCGTACGAAAATTGGTCGTGATTTTTTGAAAATATTTTCATGAGATCTAGAGCATAATGTTGTATGGAAAAGTTCTTCAACGGATAATGTGTTCTAGGATACTGATTTGTTATTAAAGTAACTCTTGTACTTATAATTAGTGAGGGGACGGTTTTGATACAATTTGTCGACGTAAGATGTTTTTGTCTCGGTTACATGAAAAGTTAAATTTTTGATAGAATTCCTAAAAACAACATGAGTTTACACGTTTCATTTGACATCAAACCGAAAGGTTAATAGGATAAAATGAAATCAGGCGAAGCACCACAAAACACATCGCAGACAAATTACGTCAAATAGAAAAAGATATACACAGCGCCCCTTTCATTGAGCGATCGGCAGTAAATCGACATGCCCTTGTGTCAACAGCGTATTAGCGAGTATGTTACCCCAATTTTATATGACCCTCTATTCCAAGTACTTATCAAAGTGACACAGCTCAAAATATACTGGCAATATAAGTCCCTCGGATTTGTCACGGGTAAATCACGCGAAAAATCCACCGATAAACGTCTATATCCGCTTTTCCCACACATTTTCGCGTTTCCCTCTCATGTGCTCACTTAATATGACGGTGTTTGCCCTTTCCCCCTTGCTGCCGTTTAGCGTAACTGTCAACATTGTTTTTTCACTGGAAATTCACCTCTATATTCATACACAAAGAGTTCTAATTCAAATGTGTGGTGAAAGAAAAACAAAAATGCGCGTTCTTTTTTCGGAAAATTGTGCACGCATTTTCCTTAAGCAAAGTGACTCTTGTGTTCACCATCCAAGGTTGAGTTTCACATAGCAATTTTATTTGCGGTTGCGCCAATTTGTCACCAAAAGGGATGTTGGGTGACATTGTTACACAGTGTATTGCACTTTATTGGGTGATTGAATGGCGTACTTACTGCTAACGCGACAAGTTTGATAAGGTGCGGGATGGCATAGGCGTGTGAGGCGATGGGTTTTTTTTATTTTTATTTTTTTATTCGATGGATGTTTGGCTTGTTCCCGTTCGATCGGCTCGTGAGTGTTTGATGTCACTTTGAGAGTGAGTTGGGGAGAATTAGGTTTGTATTTTTTTATATTGTGATTGAATGCTGACAATAATGTTTGGCAATGACAAAGTTTTAGTAAATAGTATTGTCATGAAGAAAAAACATTAAAAAATCAATAAAAAAATCAGACAAAGGTCTATTATGTACTAGTCTTAATAAATAATTTTTATATTGTTTTATCAATCCTGATCAGATGGTGTCACTCTATTACATTTATACATTATTTTTTATTTATTTCCACACAATTTATAAAACATTGTAACATAATAGAGGTGCTCGTAGCGCAGTGGTGGCAGCGCTTTGGTAGTAATACCGAAGTGAAGCAACTTTCGGCGCGGTCGGTGTTTGGATGGGTGACCATTCCGACTATATAAGTGACGTACATCACGAGCATCTCCGTGCTTCGGAAGGCACGTTAAGCCGTTGGTCCCGGCTAATATCGATTGGTATTAGTCGTTAAGCCTAGTCAGAGGCCCTATGGGCGGCTTGATAAAAATCTGACAACAAGGTTGGTCGCTTGCCTTGCAAACACCCCTCCGCCAATCCGCACTGAGCCCGCGTGGTGGAGTATTGCTCATACTACCTCACATTTGAGGTAAGGCCTTTGCCCAGCAGTGGGATGTTTACAGGCTAACTTTACTTTACTGTAACATAATACATATTGCCAAACTGCTTTGCAGTTTGTCGGCAATCGCAGTCTCGTTTACTTATAGGTATATTAATATAGACTAAAAAAAAGGTCGAACCACAAGTTAATTTACTCCAGCATTGTTTAACACCATACCATCCACTCTCCCATGCAACTTTCTAACAAATCATTCTTACTCCGTGTACCGTTTATCGTTACAAGCGATGTACAATTTAATTTAATTCATACATATCGCCCGATGTGTACAAATTAACACGTTGCCCGCTATATTGCTTTCGCCACGGATTTTGTTTAAAGGAGATTGCGCAATATACATCTGTATTATTGTACGTGTTATTTTAGTAAATGTAAAAACTAAAATACTGCTAGTATTTCTATTCTAACATAATTTTACCCACTAAGGTAGAGCTTTAACAAACTTAAGTTAAACTTTCTTAGATTAAAAAAAAATATGTATGGAGTGTCAATATTACCATAATTACCTAAATACTATATCTTAGGGTTCCTAACTAGTCTTACCCTCATCATCATCATCATTAACAGCCAAAGGACGTCCACTGCGAAACATTGGTAGTCATTATAAAGTCTATCTCATTTCTCGTAGTGCCATCCGGACTCAACCAGGTCCATTTCCTTTGAGGCGGTTTTTGGAAGAAAGAGTTCATCGCAAAGAGTCCCTTCTTCTCCAGAAAGTCGGCCAGCCTATGTCTCCAGCGTTCTTTAGACCATATCCAAAAGGTCCATCTTCAACTCATCCTCGCCATCCTAGTTAGTCGACAATGAAATAGGTTTTGAAAGTATGTATGGCTCTACTTACGCTATTACGCTATCTTATCTTTTAAATGTATAATTATTAAGTTAATAAAATAGTTAAACTTTAATACCACAATACGGACCATTAATACCTACTTTCAATTTCGTCACACCGCGGAACTCAAAATTAATCCTAAAATTTAAAGCCTTGCGTAATACAATCTCGCTCACAGCTAATACCAAACACATTTCACGGCATAACGCTGTCCATTGGCCAATAAAAGTCTCGCCTAATGAAATATATTAACGAGATGCGGTTAGTATAATCATTAATTGATTAAAACAATAATTTTGAATATAAATATGCTAATGTTATCGCAATTTAGGTGCCCACTTCGAGCGCAGCGGGAATCTTGTAATTGTTTAAGAAGTTACAACTGCGGATAACATACTGCTTTTGATTTAGAATTGTAATGTACTGAGTGCCACTTGTTTTGCAAAGTTCTTAGCTAGTTGAAGCTGCAATGATTACATATTATTTTATTATTTATTGCACTGACAAAGCATAGTAAAAATGGCGAACTATCTTGCAACTTACAGGATTTCATAGGTTATAACGTAATGCTTTATAGCTTATATAGCCTTACTCGCCTCGGAAACTTACTAATTTGCCTCGGAAAGCACGTAAAGCCGTTGGTCCTGCGCCTGATCTCTCTCCGGTCATGTCAGATTGCTGTCCCATCGGGCTATGAGAGTGAAAGGAATAGAGAGTGCACCTGTGTTTGCGAACATACTTGTGCACTATAATAATGTCCCGCGCAGTCGGCTAGTCTTTGTGACTGGCCACCGTAGTCAAAATCGGGGACTACTACTACTACTACTACTACTACTACTACTACTACTACTACTAGCCTTACTCAATAAAAAAGCTATCTAACACGTTCGGACCAGTAGTTCCTGAGGTTAGAGCGATCAAACCAACTAACTCAACTCTTCATC
Source organism: Pyrausta aurata (assembly GCA_963584085.1). Classification (NCBI taxonomy): domain Eukaryota; kingdom Metazoa; phylum Arthropoda; class Insecta; order Lepidoptera; family Crambidae; genus Pyrausta; species Pyrausta aurata. The sequence continues at coordinate 3,480,960 of OY757269.1, read as the reverse complement.
TTAATAATATTATAGATGTCGGGGTCAAACTGTTTAGTATATTAGTATGCTGCCTTTTGCCATGTTATTAGATACTTGGTTGATGGCTCAATCAAAGATCAGGTAGAAATTAAGCCAGTTTGCAAACGCATAATGACAGTGAGCAGGTTTAAATGTTGCATTCAAATTACTTACTGATTACCAATCTTAGACAAATTAACTAGGGTTTGATTGAGCCATGATGTTCAAGTGTTTAATATTTTTGCGAAAAAAAGACATATTAATAAATAATTAAGGTACTAGCGACTTCCTTTGGCTTTGCTCGCGCAAATGTTGGATTTGTTATAAGAGTTCTCATCCATATTCTTTCCCTGAAAGCGCTACTTTCCGACATAAACTACCCGATCACTATCCTCATGGTCTAATATACTCTAAATGTATTATCATTCATTGAAATTGTTCAAGCCAATAGAGCGTGAGAACAACATCATACACTTTTGCGATAAATATTCAAAACAAAGTCCTACATATAACCTCTCAGACTCAAAACATAACTAACCTAAACATCCTCATTTCTACGTGTTCCCATGAAGGCGATAGTTCCTTGATAAATACGGAACATCGCCGGCTTAATTCTTTATCATAACTCAGGCAAATGCGCAGTCTCCTTTACGGGGAACAGTTAATTTCGCTTTTCGATTAAGAGTAACGCGCGGCATGAGGGAACAAGATTCCCGCTGGTTTGGAGATATTACAAATACGTTCCACATCTTTAGCTAGAGATACAGGGTGACTTTGAAAACATTGGCAATATTTAGAACTAGGAACCCACTCATGATTCACAGTCCCTTCCACATATTAAAATGAAAATCAATTGTTATGAAATATAATTTCAAAAATCGAGCAATATCACTCTGATTCCCGTTTAGGTAGAGTAGTTTTTGAAACGTTTACATATAATTATAAGTAAATGTTTAAAATCTTAACACGTTCCGGGACAGTGAACGCCTACAGGCGTGAAAACAATAAAACATCTATTGTGTCTGGAGTAGTGTCCCGGAACGTGTTAAACAAAGCCTTCAACTGTAATTTATTCGTTCAATTTGAAGCAATGATCATTTCTAAAATGTTTGATATGATTTTTCTTAGTTTCATCATATGATACTCTATATCAATTGATTTTCGTTTCAATATGTGGAAGGGACTATGAATCATGAGTAGGTTCTTAGTTTAAAATATTGCCAATGTTTACAAAGTCACCCTGTATATCTTTTACCATAGTGTACGTAGTAACGTGACATACGCTAGTAACTGTATAAATATTCGTCCATTAGTACATTGTCTGCTAGAGTTTAGCTGTAGTAGAATCATGACAGGTTAACTAACAATATTTGTCTAATTTTAGTTTGGATTGTAAAAAAAAGTAAGAGTAACATTTTTGAGTACAGATAAAATATTACGTGGTATAAGAATGGGGTCAATGTACCACACGTTATTTTCCTACGGAGACTCTACAACACCGCTATGACCGTATAAGTACCTACAATGACATAATGATCCAAACTATATTGCACACTGCGCACAATGACAGTATCACATTGATTTCTATTAGGGCACAACAAAGCCGGCCGAAATGCCAACCGCTTAGCGTATCTCACATCTAAAGTAACATACACATGGTTGCATATTTGACCTACACTAATCTTATAAATTGTACTTATTATAATAGTCCCCCTAGCCGATTTCGACAACGGTGGCCAGTCACAACGACTAACCGACTGCGCGGGACATATTATAGTGCACAAGTGTGTGCGCAAACACAGGTGCACTCTCTATTCCTTTCACTCTCATAGCCCGATGGGACAGCAATCTGACACGAACGGAGAGAGATCAGGCGCAGGACCAACGGCTTAACGTGCTTTCAAGGCACGGGGGTGAAACACCGCCAACTTCCAAACTCCGAGCTTCCCTGGGAATTAGTAAACAGAAAAATCCAGGTACATATTTTTTGACCCGACCCGGGTATCGAACCCGGGAACTCTGGCGCAGCCGTCGCTTTAAAATGCGACCCTCTAACCGCTGCGCCACCGAGGCAGTTACTATATTACTATATGTACTCTCTCATCTACCAAACGGTAAAGAGATTTCCCTCAGAAATTATTTACAATGCCAATAAAGCATGATTGTTCGCACATTATTTCTGGTAATCCTACATTTACTACCGGCTATACATAAAATAGCTTTAACTTCTCCTAAACGGCATATTGTGGCAATATTTTACGCACTATTAAGTTATCTTGCGCAGACGCAGATGGAATGCATCTTGGAATTTATTGGCTGCACCCTACATCTAGCCAATCTAGGCACATATCTATGGTATCTAATTAGATATCAGCTGGTTTATTAGTATGCTATGTAACGGCTATGTATGTTTAAAAAGGCTAGGGTAATATTGGATATAAAATCTGCACAAAAATTGCAATGGTATAAATATGACAACGGTTTACATTGCAAATATTAATTTGCAGAATGGCTAATAAAACTTTTTTTTTTCAAGTACGGAGATGCTCGTGATAAACGTCACTTATATGGTCGGAATGGTCACCCATCCAAACAGGACTGCACCGTTGGTTGCTTAACTTCGGTATTCGATAATATGTTTAAAAACTACAAATTGTAGAAAAACAATGTAGTATTCTTAAAATTAAATTAAAAAATTCAAATTTATTTCGACCAATGACAGATCATAGTACAAATAATTGTTATTTAGAGAAAATCGAGATTACTTAAGACACTAAGTTAAAAGATGAAATAAGAAACCAAAACTTGCCCACGGGCGGGACTCGAACCAGCATCTTTCTGGCTTACCGGGCCAACTGATCTTCAAAATCCCTAAGAGACCAAAATTTCGCGCGGTTGAACCGACAGCACGGTAGCTCCATAGGAAAAGCAGTTGGCCCGGTAAGCCAGAAAGATGCTGGTTTGAGACCCGCCCGTGCGCAAGTTTTGGTTTCTTATTTCATTTTTTAAGAAATAATCAATGATCCACTTTCAATCGCCAATCTGCACTCGCCCTAACCGATCGGTCAATTCATGCCACCGCCAATAAAAATTGAATTAACCTCCCAACGTATGCACGAAGTAAAGGTCACGTCATTATAATCTGTGTCTACGTGACCAGCCAAAATGGCGGTGCTATCTTGATTAGGATGACCAGACTTTGTGATGTTTGTGGACCAGCCTTTGCGTTGTAGTTTGTTGGCAGGAGCAAAGAGTGAAAATTCACTATTTATTACCACTATCATTACCACGTTTAAACAGACTGATACTATTGACAGAACATTTCCTGTATATTCACAAGAGTTTTACTTGCAAAAGTTAATAATCTTATGAAAATCAATAAGCAATAATAAATATCACTTCATTTAAAAGCGCCAAATATCACTACGTCTTTGCCAATACCTCAGAGAAAATGAAAATTCAACTTTCTCTTGCACATACAATGTGGAGAAATAGTATATATACATACTATTATAACACGCAATGTTGCGCATTATGGTAAACTAGCTATGTTACTTGCCTTCTTCACATTATGCTTACTTATAATAATCTTAATAATTCACCTAAACAACATTGCTATAAAAAGTCGCCACCAAAAAAGTAATGTTTTTAAAATATACAATTTGCATCTTTTGGTAACCCTATTCCAAACGTTCGTAATTCAAAATTTCTATTCTCCAACCGTAATAAAATCATGCGCACACGCGTGTCTCGCGATCCAGATAGCAGTTCGTAGGTAATTAGCTATTTGTGAGTGGAATTGTAAATAGGAAATGCTCTGGTGGTCCTTTATGGAAGGATATGAGGTGAATATGAAGTTATGTTAGCCTTATAAGTTGAGTTTAGCTACTCTTTGTTGGTTATGAAATAATCAGAGTTATCGATTATTAGGATAACATTTTTAGTAAATAATAGAACTCGTATCAGATCTTTCAAGCTATTTGACGCTGGGAATAAACGGATTGTAATACCTGATCTTTTAAAAGGGTTCTACGTAATAAGGCTACATTATACTTTGCGCCTCGTCCTCAATATTAGTAATAGGTATACATGTAGTATCGCTTAGGTAACTCCACTCCAGCACTAGTTGAGAAAACTTCTTTGTCTTCTTTTTATTTTTAAATCTCATCTTTTCTCTCCGCCTTTACGTCACCTTGTCATCTTATCATTAAATGGTCATGCAATTGGGAATCAATTGCATGAGCTTAATCTTGAATGAAGGCACAAAACTGGCAAGACTGCATTATTTTTAATTATTGTTCACGCTCGATCGCAATAAAACCTTTTTTTAACAAAAAGCGCCAAATATCTTACAAACTCTAAACTTCACTATACAGGAAACACATAAGCACAATTCCGCAACAATTAAAGCAGAGTATCGGCAATTCTAAAGCCAAGATTTACGGCAAGCGTGCGACTTCGCTCCTTCCAAACAATTATCCGATAATCTACCGAGTCCTAATTAGCAACTGATAGCAATTTGCACCAGAACAGGGACAGTTGCACCACAACACACGTACTAACACGACAAATGTCAGCGCGATACACGACTGTTAGCACTGTGCTAATTAGAGATCGTGGACAATAGAAAGCAAATGGTTTGATAAGACTCTTAATTGCCGGACGATGTGGTAGGAAACGGATAAAGCACTCTTATTTGACTATGGATTTAAATCAGGTTATAGAGAAAGTCTGCAGAGAAGATAAAGGTAAAAAAAATGACCATCGCTATTTAGAGTCCCAGTGTTGTTAATTATAACTTAGAGCAGGTATACATTGTATTGCTAAGTAGTGGATATATATAATATACAGAACCATAGATACTTGGATTACTGCTTTTCAGTATTCTTCCAAAAAAACGTCAATGCTATTTTGGCGATTAACGAACTATCTGTCACCCGTGATTCGACCACGCATTTTGATTTTGTTTCCTTCATTCCCGTTGTAGCGTGATTTTATATAGCCTTCCTCGATAAATAAGCTATGTTATTCACAATATTTTTTCAAATCAAACCAGTAGTTCCTAAGATTAGCGTGTTCCAACATACTCTTCAGTTTCATTCTAATAAAATATGATATAAATTGCACTTGTAAAAAGCAACCGTTACTCTATCACTATTACGCTATCCGGGTGTATGCCTTTAGCGTAAGACACGAGTTCGATTCCTCGCCTGTCACAGAGTCACGGTTGCTTTTAACAAGTGCAAATCAACTAAATAAAATATGAGTAATATATATTATTCATCACACCAAAAAAGTTTTAATAAGACAACGAATTTATAAAATAATGACGTTCGTGAAAGATACGATAAAATATTGAAACAGAGCCGTTACAATTTTCAATATATCTCTTCATTGTCTTTAGCGGGACAATCTGCGGTAGGTCTCGGCGGACCAAATGATGCATCTACAACCGGTAATGCACAACCAATAATATGTTATTATGCGACACAACTTATCCGATCCGCATTATTTATCTGCATTCGGTATGTGCATGACAATTTTATAGATTCCAATGGCTTTGGATATGGCGAGCGGTATATGCGGAGTTTTCAGATGCAACAAAATAGTAATTGAGAATATTTGTAGCCTACGTCAAAATCAGACCGTTTGATATAAATATTAATTGAATTAGCTCTAACTATGAAAAAAATAAGTAGGTTATCCGTTAACTTAAAACAAAAAAGCTTTTATTAGCATTTAATTTGACTGTTAATCTATTTTTCGTTAGAAAAGACAACACGCGGATTAAAAAAAAATTTAAGACGTTCCGGGACAGTGCCCGCCTACAGGCGTGAAAACAATAAAACATCTATTGTGTCTGGAGTAGTGTCCCGGAGCGTGTTAAGTTTGCTGGATTTTTAAATAACATAATACTGCTACAGTATTATGTTATTTAAAAATCCGCTTTTTAATGACCTACTTATTAACGAGTATTAGTAATTCTTAACTCACTTCCATATGACCCTATTTGAAAGCACAGTGAATACTTGAACACTGTCTTATTGACGAACTGACAGTTGCCCGCTACTTCTTTCGCGCAGACACGATTGATACCTGACGAAAATGACTCTTTCAGTTGTGTATTCAATCCTTTTAATAAAATAGTTACTATTTACAAAATACACACTACACGATGAGTATACGGTTTTGACTGCCGGTGGTCTAGTAGTCAGTTTGCTGGTCGCTACCAAAGTTTTAATCCCGGGTCTTTGACGAATAAGATCAAATACATATTCACTAATTTATAATCAAAATCATCTTGGTCATCATCAACAAAAGGGTGTTATAATAATATCATTATTATGTTTACGTCAAATATTAACTAATTTATGATCAAGATGATAAAGAAATATGTTTTTCTGAAAATCACGCATATACTACAGAACCTCTAAAAGCTCCGCCGCAAAGAGTCCCTTTTGTCGGCGCACTGCGATGCGCGGGCGCTCACACGGTTATTGTTTCCACGCGGCCGTATATCATTACTAATACTGCGTGTAACGCTGCCATACGGGTCAGCCTTATCGGATGGATCAGGTAAATCTATCTATATACGAGTATATAAAAGAAAGTCGTGTTAGTTACACCACTTATAACTCAAAAACGTCTGAACCGATTTAGCTGAAAATTGGCAGGGAGGTAGTTTAGAGCCAGGAAAAGGACATAGGATACTTTTTATCCCGTTAGACGGGGCCGGGGCTGGGATGGGATGGGGCCGGGGCGAAACGGTGGGGAGGTAGCTTAGAACGAGGAGAAGGACATAGGATCCTATTTATCCCGTTCAATGGGGCCGGGGCTGGGGCGGGACGGGGCCGGGGCGAAACAAAGTTCACTGGGACCGCTAGTTAAATACTAAAAGTTACCGGTGGTTTGAAAAAGTGACCACAAACATGACCCCTGGTACCCTTGCGTTGCATGAAAAGTGCTGTCGGATTCTTAAACTAATGACATGAAATAGCATTTGTATCTTCAACGATCGTCATGTACATGGCTTAGACTTGATGTGTCTTCGTTTTGTATGTGATCAACACTAATTAGGATCAAGATCATAATAAAGGATCTTTTAAAAATGACTCCGCCACTAAACCCCAAAATAAAAGGATTATAATTCACAATTTTGTGGTTATAGTGGAATGAATGTATTGCTGAAGTTTCGAGAACAATAGACTTTGGGGTTAAGTGGCATAAGCCTCAAATATTACTTACAAATTATATAAACGATTCTTTTCGCGAGTTATTTTTCATTTCAATACTTTAACAGTGATGGAGGTATAGAAATGGCTTTACCCATTTTTTTTGGCAGAAAAAAAGCTTGACAGACTTCCCATACAAACTTTACTGCTAAATTAATTGCATAAGGTGAATATTACCAAACGTGCACCAACGTAATAATAATATTTTGTTATTTAAGGCAAAAAAAATAACAAACCGAATGATTTATTTTTCTGTTACTTTTCATAGGCAAAAGAACATGGCCTAGATACAGTGATTTATTATTACTACGTATAGAGAAAGCTATGCTAAGCAAAAAATGTGTCGCGCACCTTGATGACAAGATTGTGACGTACTCCTTGTTAATGTCGAATATGAAACCGATTGTATGCGTTGATGACAAGTGGCTTCAATTTATGGGGCACGAATTTTGTTCGTGGTCTTAGTTCCATATGCTAGTAATAGTAGATCAATACCTAGATACGAGTGTAAGTTTATTTTATTTTGTACCACCATGGAAAATTGTACATGCTTCCACTTACCCCTAAACAATATCTAGGTATGTTTGTTAGTTCGCCCAACAGGGGTGCGTAGATTTGTAGCAGTCATTTTGGGGCAATTACACCGAATAATGTTCGGTCAGCTAGTTAATGTGTTTGACAAAGTAAGTGATAAACGACGCATAAACTGTTCTTGTGGTTATTTGGAGAATAAATTGAATACTGTATTGTGTGGTGTTTTGCATACTGCTATCTGGAATGGTAGGTAAGTCAAAAGTACATACAGCTTTTTTGTTTTTCATATTACATACTTACAGTAAATTGTGAACTATTATACAATGACGTATACTAAGAGACCAAGAATTTCGCGCCGTCGGACCGACAGCACGGTAGCTCAATTGGAAGAGCAGTTGGGTAAGCCAGAATGATGCTGGTTCGAATCCCGCCCGTGCGCAATTTTTGGTTTCTTATTTCATTTTTAAGAATATTATACTTCTAACAATATATCGATCTTGCATTAATAAATCGCTAAGAATTTATGGTTATAAAAATGTAATATTTTGAAATTAATTTACTTTTCTAATATAAGTTTCAAAGCAGAGTTACAATCACACAAAACTTAAGCTGAGTACACACGAGCGTTCGTGACTCGCAATCTCTCAGCCGTGTGCTGTCTCGGTAAATAATAACACATGTCTCGACAATCTCGCGACAAATTATCGCTTTTCAACGCGCGTGTCGCGACGCATTGTAGCTCGCGGTCGGACGCCCTTAGATTTATTACCGGTAGTTTTGCAGTGTGCCCTGGGCAGTATTTTAGCGCTGTATATCAGTAAGGAAATTCTTTGATTCATATTAACGGATGTGTGCTCCAGGCACTATTTAAGGTTATGTTAGAAGGTCCAGATTCATTTAAATGTAGTGTGCCCTAGGCACTGTGATAGGGGCAGGTTGTCACATCTATTCTGTTGCTAATTTAAGCATGTAGGACATATTAAAATTATAAATTTCTTGGGGATGTGGATACAATGTTGCGATCATGATTTGAAACCAATTTTATAAAAATTAAATAGTTTTAAACTACCTCTTCGGTCTGTGTTTAGTCAATGAACTCAGGAAAAGGTGGGGCGTCACTGAGGACGACTCGTGCGAGTTTGGCGCCTTACAATCTATGCCACACTTAGTGTCGTGTCCTACCTCTCCTGCCACCTGCACGCAAGAGGACCTTTACAGCGCCAACCAGAAAGCCATTGATTTTGCCACTTTTTGGGCGCAGAAAGTTTAATTGCCATTGACTCGAAAAGAAGAAGAAGAAGAAGTCTGTGTTGGATAGTTCAGGGTCTTTTTATTACTTAATTTTCTGACAGAAAATGTGACTGAAGATTTTGTGTAAGGTAAGCTGTCATTAAGGTCCATTATAAATAACGATAACACTAAAGCTATCAATATCTATTCAGAAAGCAATATCACACATAAACAGTATAAGATAGATCCTTCTTTTAGATGTCAACCACATCAAATGTAGTAAAGCAGCACATTCAGTGCAACTTTGAACCTTATGCTAACAAAAATAAAGAAAAATAACAGGTTAACGTATAGAAGCAATCGGTTGATGTTACAAGACAACTTTATATCATATCGGAAAGATAACATTCACAGGTTGATATATTTTTTCAGTTAGATCATTTAATTTAAATAATAAGTGTAGTTCACTCTTACTGAAGGAAAATTAACGCAACACCGCAGATGTGTATTAAGTAATTTATAATGCAAGCTAATTATGAAATTGGTAACACTTATTTGGCAAAAGCAAATTTGAAGAATTAACTATTTTTTGGAATAGATCTTATGCTATCCTGACTTGTTTTTCAATATTCATGTTTTGGCTTTTACCGTCTAAAAAAGAAAATAATTTGAATTTGAAAATAATGACTAAGATCAGCCTGTATAAAGAATCTTATACAGTTAGATGCTTTTCGTCACCCATTGTCGTCTTACAGGAAATATTAATGGTCCCCTATCAAACGGTAAGCGTTTATTGTGACATAATTTGAAGAAGCTTTAAAAGAAAAGTTTTATAAAAAAGAGTGCACATAGTTTATGGTGTTATTGTACTTGCTTTACACGTTCCGGGACAGTACCCGCCTACAGGCGTGAAAACAATAAAACATCTATTGTGTCTGAAGTAGTGTCCCGGAACGTGTTAAAGTGTTAATTTTCCGTTAGAATATACGATAATATACCAACGTATTTACGCAAACTAAGAAGTGATAACAAACACTTTTCTGAAAACCGCATCAAAATCGGTTAAGCCAAACGTGAGATAATCGCAGACAAACGTATACATACAAACATACAAGTCAAACAAGTGAGAATCTCATTAAAGTAAGCTAAACAAACTACATTCCTATGTTAAGCTGCTTCTTTTAATTTATCCACAAAAAGTGCATTTTTATTCTAATGATAATAGATAACACACAGCTCTCATAGACTAGTCATGTAGCTGTCAGCTACTGTATTAATCTTTCCAGTCTAGTCTAGACTCCACACCTAAACTACAACCCGGAACTCTAAAACAAAGGCATGTCGCATCGAATAATTTAACGTGGTACAAACAGTTGGTTCCAGATAAAGCTTTTAGAGAGATAAGTGGCAGATAAGTGAGTGTTGATCGATGGTGGGAACGCGATGGGTCGCCGACAGTAAGTCACATTTAAGTTGCCCGGTTGATCTTGCTTAGCGTATGGGCGAAGATAGCATCTGTAGTGCGACTGGGATGAGTTGATACTTGATGAGTTACATTGTTCTTTAGTTAATTTATAGAGTGATACAACACAGTGATGTTTGTAATGCCTTACTGCATTTGTCAACTAATATCACGCATTGTGTGCATTTTAAATTGGTATTATTATCGCCATAAAAATAATATTCCTCGAATATAGTATAACAAATGTCACGTAATATTCCTCGAATATAGTACAACAAATAAGGCCTCCCCCAAATTTGTAAGCAGTCTGTATACAGTGTGATCCGGTGACCTTTACAATTTGTTTATGCATCACATACTTTAAATAAAATCATGATGACGTCATATTTTAATAAAATAAAGTAGAGATTTTTGTTACTGTGTTTCTTACTAAGGTATATTAAAATTATTCTATTTCCGTCAAAAGAAGCCTTCTATATAATATATGTTGCCACCAAATAAAGGTTATTTATTCAATGATAAAGCATCAAGTATCAAAACATCTCAATCCTAATAAACTATCAAAATGCGTCTCCCATACATTATGAGGCTGGCATACATTATAATATAATCCATATAATCACATTTCTCATAATAACGTCATTAGAATTAGTGCGCTGCTTCGTGTGCGGTCGGCTTAATATGAGGGTTCGCCAACGTGAATGTGTTGTGAGTATGGTGGTGAGAAATAGCGTAAAATCTCTTTGGCCTCTTTTTTGATGACAGGCGACACATTTAGAGCAGTGATTAGCGCGCCATACTACTGAACCATCGGTAAATCAAATCAAATCAATCATTTATTTGCCAGAATACACAAAAGTACAAACTGCAGGTCTTAAAAGTAAATAGTAGCTGTATTCAGCCTGCATGCAGGCGTGCAAATATTTTTAAATATATTTCTTTACAAATACAAGTCCGCTTATTAAACAATCAAATAATGTCAAAATTTAAAACATAATGTCATAAAATTGGTAACGCGTTTGAATCCCGCAAGCGGCAAATGTTTGTATGATAAGCACGAATATTTTTACCTAAGTCATGGATGTTTTATATGCAGTTATAGGAAGAATCCTTATTATATTCTGCTCAATTTAACGGCTATTTACATGTTGTTTTTACTTGCCTTTCAGACTGCACCATGGAGGGTTATACTATACCGTATTTTCAAAATACTTTAGAAACTAGACTTTCTCAGCTTTCCCAAAATCGCTAATCGCTTTGCTCATTCTAAAAGCTTCGCCCTTACATCTAAAAGTCACGGAGTATGTACGTGTGTGAGTCGTTAAATGTGTTCATTAGTACGTGGGCAAAGGTTGCAGGCGCCATGAATGAAAATTGTGGACACCCATGCAACCGAGGAAACACAGAAATTAACATTGGGTTTTGGTGAAAATATAATGTAGAATATGTATCATCTTTCTTCAAACCGAAAGTTATCATTTACCTATTTTATTTATGTTTTAAAGTAAAATCAATAATAATCGAGAGTTAGCTATAAACGCAAAGAAGAAACTTTAATAATTAAATTGTTTTCAAGTTTGTTAAAGATTAATAAATATTAACATGTCACCATTACCATAGACATTACGCTTCATTAGATACTAAATCATGTATCCAAAATGTAAATTTCTGTCGTTTATAATGTACGGGAGGCCTATTTCCGTTCAAGTTACATGCAGTTCAATTCCCACTCAACTAGTTGAGTCACCATATTGACATTGCGACGCAACTAAAGTAAAAACAATTTATATTTCTCTCACTCGTGTAATGCTGTCTCACGCTAATCTGCTGAGTGGATTATAAAATCGCAATTCAAACGCAGGGCTGCTAAACTGTCCAAGCAACATCGCAATACGCACCCATTTATAACTAAGCTACTCAGAGAATGCTAATATGTCATTTTAAATTTTGGCAGAAAAAATAAAAGAACAACATCAAAGAAGTTTGACATTCCTTCCATACATTTTGCGACAAAATTGAAAACGTTAAATAGCATTCTCTGACCGGCTAAGCTATAGCTACTTCTAATGTCACTCAACACAAAATCATGCATGAAGGAACCAAGCTGTCACAAATCTCTCTAACCGGTCTATTAACACGTTTCCACCCCACACCGCGTAATCTAAACAATTTCAGTAAATCGCGGTACACACGTAAAATCTGCGATAACACGGGGGCTTGGCTGATAATGAGGGACAGTCGGATAAGTAAGTAGAGTTACTTGTTATTTGTGATACGAGTAGGTGTAAAATTTAGTTTTTTTTTAAACCTGCAAACGAAATAATCTATTTTTTAAAGAAAACACGTATTATTTACTGCATGTAAATAAATAAATAAAACAAATTAAAGACTGTTGCTTGGCTAAGAAGAAACTGTTAAAAATTACAACAAAATTTGCCTGTGTGAAATTGAAAAGGTCAAGACAACAAAATGTACAACAATAATTTTACGGTAGGTATCTATAAAAGTTTGCGTACAACATATAAATAGCCTTGCTTAACGTTTAACGGTATCAAACTAAAATGGAAATCCTAAAAATAACATCAACTGATTTAAAATTCACCCGTCACACACGACTTCGACTGTACACCGCGAAATCCGCGTCGCCATATCAGGGGTTGCGAGATAACATTACCCTAATATGCGTTAACAGTACGTAGGGTTCCGTAGGAATTTATTAGCTTTATTACTGTCTACGCTCGTAATATGTTGAGCAAATTAGTCTAATACGTCTTATGCGATTAGGTTTACACTTGCACGAAGTTGAGTTAATTGAGTGTTATAATTGTGATTGCCACCGTAAGTTACATGCTGCTCATGTTGATAAACGCTTATGGTTAATAATTAAGTCATGCATGTTGTTATATCTTAGAAAAAACTTGCAACTAAGCTGACAGAGTCTTAACACGTTCCGGGTCACTGTTCCAGACACAATAGATGTTTTATTGTTTTCACGCCTGTAGGCGTCCACAGTCCCGGAACGTGTTAACTTCTTTTTTTAAACATCTACTTTTAGGTGGCCTTAATTTAATTCATCATCATCATTATCAGCCAAAGAACGTCCACTGCTGAACATAGGCCTCCGCAATGATTTTCCACAGCGACCGGTTGTGAGCGGTCTGCATCCATTGTGATCCTGAATAGAATGATTATTTATTTGACACACACAAAAAATAAAAAAACAAAAGATATCAGAATAAAAACATAAAAATAAAAAAATCCTGCGATCTTTACAAGGTCGTCTGTCCTTTTTAAATAAAAATGTACATTTTAAGGAAAACTAGTGGCATTTAACTCTTTAACTTTCGGTTATTGTGGTACTAAAACTTCAACATGTTCTTCGTCCTGCTAAAGAAAATAAAAGATAACACGTCCAAAAATCTCTAAAAAAAGACGAAGCCACAGTATGGTGATTTATAAACTACTACTAGGTCATCAATCATATAGAGGTACACCAAGTACATACATACATACCTTCATAGCTGACTAAGATATTTGACTACTTAACTAGCTTTATTTACCAAGTGCAAAAGTTATACGATCTCGCAAATAATAAATCGCCCCACAGCTCCTGTGCTCATACTCATAACTTAACAGAGCGCCCATAAAAACTATTTTCTAAAATTCACGCTAAACAAAAACATCTTCAAATTACACTCAGCTTGAAGCTGCTACAAAATTCATTATAACATACTGCGGAGCGCTCAAACTGTTGCTCTAAAAATTATGAGCTGAGCGATAAAGCATAAAGAGTTGAGAGTAAAATAGAAAATATGGATGGTTCACTTTTGCATAGCGCCGGCCATAACACTCCGTGAGGCGTGCATTATAGAATTTATTCAGAGCCTCGTAAAACAAAAGACTCCCTTGGTACATGCATTAGCCGGGATTTTCCACCATATGAGAAAACATTTTCCGGGTTGCGTCGTATTTTTAGTGGTGAAAGATACTCTACTTATTTTTTTAAGTTTTTTTTGTTGATCGAGTATAGAGTATGACTGTAGATCACTTCACAATAACATAACTTGACTATTAACTAAAGATTTTTAATTTGAAATCATTTTGAAGTTACAAATAAAAAAGTATACAATAGAAGTATCACGATTTAATATTAAAATTTGATTTCAGAGTTATTAATAAAATGCAGAAAAAAAATATTCGTCTCTTTTGATGATTAAAAAAATATTAATCATCTAGGCAAGTTTTTTTTAGTAAATAAACTTTTTGTGGTATTGTTAAGTAGGTACTAAAGTGTTCTTTAATTCAACAGATTGTCTATCATGTTATATTTATCGCACATATATGATACATCACAGATCATAAATCTACCAATTTTCAGTACCCCTCGTTTTCATAAGCTAAGTCGTGCCATCCTATTTTCCTCAACACCAAGGGGTAAATATTGCAAATAAAATCTCAAGCAGAGTACCCTCACACATCGTTCCCGTACATTTAACCCTACGGGCGGCCACCTGTTGCTCACACGACACACAGCCGTATACGCCACGTACCGTAGGCCGTGACATGGGACCGGGGAACCGCTGAATTTACTCCGCGAAAATCGAGTTTATTTCCAGCCAGTTTTCCCTTTGACATGATAGGGGTTAACTCCGGATTGATAGATGTTGTGATGTTATTGAATAAGTTTGCGGGTTGAGGGTGGGTTAATATATTTTTATTTGTATGTGGGAATTTCGTTAGGAACTTTTTGAAATACGCATTGTTTATCTGTGGTCAAAGTGTTTTTATGCAAGGATGGCTATTTTTTGGTACTTTATTACATAAAACAAGCTTTAATTAATTAGCTACAATAATTTTATAAAAGTACGTCAACGATTGCTATTGTGAAGTAGCCATCTTGCTTATTTATGGTGTCATTATCTCTTATTCATTTCAGTTAGTCTCAGTGATTAATTATAAACCTAATTAATCTTACAACCATTATTGTCTTTTTATTTTAGCGGAAATCAGAAATAGAATCGGTTGGAAAAAGCTTAGGAATCAACTTCCAACTTCACTCGATGTTTTAAAAGGTATGTCATTAGTAAATCTTTATTTATTGCACCGAAAACAGCATGCACATGTTTACACCCTCATGTAAGAACATACACGTATTGTACAATATCATGCATGATCTAAGAAGATCATGCATGATATTGTACAATACGTGGAAACATAAATAAACGATACTTAACCCCGCAAACAGCACACCATTCAAATCACTTACTATCCCTGAGGCGACACAACAATACCCACCTCACATTCAATTAAATGTCTATCTCAACTATTGCACGTAACCAGATAACAACGCTATTATTACAAATTACATAGTAAACTTCTTAAAATATCTCTGAGAGGTCATTCGCAATAAAATAAATTCGCCTAATGTGCTCGCCTCGCGCCATATACCCTTTCTAAAACAGTTTTAACTTTGCATTTGCTTTCAACCTTATTCCAATGAAAATAGAGGACGTTGCCGTTTGAAGGGTTAAAAGATAGCTTGGTTTTTGTAATGGTATAGGCTTTGGAACCAACGCACAATCAGATGACGGGACAATGCTAGACTAAAAAGCTGTGGAGTCGCATTATTTGTAAGTCTGACGGTAAAATGATGAAACATTTGAGAAGAGTGAGAATTATTTCATAGTCATATAAACTCTCCAGACTAGACTGGTCTTAAAACTTTCTCGAGACTTGTAAGTGCAGTGTTAAGTACACACTTATCTAAATATACTAAAACCCTTTGAAGTTTTAATGATAACGTTTGATGTAAAATAGTGCAAATCACATTAATTACTTACTTAGTGAACATCTAAGCATTATATTTGGAACATATAAATATGTTATCACGTTTATAAAATTCAAGGCTTTTGAAAAACATGCAATTTTTATCAAACGAAATTATGATTAGCTATAAACTTCATAATAAATATAACTGAAACAGGTTTTTAAAGACTCAAAGGCGATGAAGACCTTTTTTTAACCTTATAGAAAAACTATCGTTTAAAGTCCCATTTAAATCAGACGAGTGAATGCTCATTCTATCCCCACTTTATTGAATTGTTCTACTCAGAGCATTCGTTCGTCGTTCTATTGCGTTCTATAGAATATTCAAAACGCTCACTCGATATTTTGGTATAAAGCGCTGAAATCGAGCCTCCGTTTAGAACAAAAGAACAAGAAAGAATGTTCTTATTCTAGCTCTAGTTCTTTGTTCGTTTTTTTCGAAAACCACCTTAAGAGTATTGTCTATTCCACAACAAGTGAACGTTCAATTCGGATACTCCTATCTCAAACCATGTATCTATTTTCCTTGACACATGCAACAAAAGTTATCATAAAAACGCATTTCTTGACTACTGTTAGCCCAGCCTAGCTCAGATAAATCTGGAACTCAGCGCACATTACAATTAGACCAAATCTGGACTCACATAAATAAGAGCCGACGTTTAATAAGCGATTCTTGCATACACACTATGCCCACTGCTGGTTGTACAGTCGGATGCATGAATAACTGACGTAAGATTTCTAAGGACTAAAAGAGTCTAGTGCTCTTATTTCATTTTTCGGAAAAAAAACATTATTTTATTCACAAAAATTATTCTAATGCATTTCATTTGAGCAATGTCTTAGCCATCATATTTATTTAAAATAAACAGTATGTTACATTTATTCTGGGCACATCATAAGCAATCATTTCCGCCGCCCATAATTATTTCTGCTTAGACCAAAGGTATGACTGGGAGAAAATGACATATGGCGTAAAGTCCACCTTTTGTACTTTTGGTTGTGCAATAAAATATAAATAAAGTGATTTCGTGCATCGTACTCGTACGTGAAAGAGTAGTTGTTCGGCTCTCGGCTCACGGAAGACCTATATGAAGCACAAGTTAACATTTGAAATTATGTTTATATTCTTTGTAAATATGTACCTATTTGTTATTATTCAGAAATGCAATTTTACCAAAATATTATAAGAAAAAAGAAGTCCTATTCAGCAGTGCATGAGTCCAGAGCATTTTTCCGAAACTATCTTACCGACCGTGAATACTCCGAATGGTCATTTCGCCGATTTTAAATTCTACGAATATTCGTTACGCCGCTAGTTGATTGGCCGATCAGTAATATTACGAGCTATCTTTTCAACTATAGTCAATTTATCGATAGTTTGATTCTACGAGCATTCCTTTCACCTATGGTCAATTAATCAAATAAAATAATTGGAAGCGAGCAAGGACAAAAAAAAGCAGTACCTACATCTTAACCTTTTGCAATACACAAAAGTCCTGCCTTTAGCCAAGTTTTTTCATCAAAATTAGTAAAGAAAGATTGGGGAAACATGCAATTTACGCGTATCTTACAAGTAAATTACATAATTCTATGAATGTTTGTACTACAGTCAAGTTTTTAGTAATTAATATTTAACTCTTTTCATATTTATATAATTAAAAACAAAAAAAAATAGAAAAAAATGTGTCTATTTGTAAATCTTATTTAGGTTTAAGGTTAAAAATAAACTTTACTTATAAATTACAATTTATATAAGATTTACATAAGATTGAAAAAAATATCTCAAAGACCAACATTAACAATATTAATATCAGCAGTATAGTATATGATTTGTCAAAATAAATCTGGTATAACTATTTGATTGATTATTTTTATAAAGTACCTAATACTGGATCAACTAAGAAAGCACGTATGCTTAGACTAAATGATTTTAAACTAAATTATTGTTAATGTTGGTCTATGAGATATTTTTTTTGCTGTTTTTTTATTCCTTAATAGTGAATAAACTCAAAACAAGAAAAAGTTACCGTTGAGTAAATAATATAATGTTATTTTGTTATATTTTATTGTGTTGAAGCAAATTGTATTTTTTTTTCTCTATTAAAAGTATATAGTGAAATTTTGTTATAAATGTTGTATTGTAAAATTTTTTAAGTTATAAATTGTAATTTATAAGTAAAGGTTATTTTTAACCTTAAACCTAAATAAGATTTACAAATAGACACATGTTTTTCTATTTTTTTTGGTTTTAATTATTTATATATGAAAAGAGTAAAATATTAACTATTAAAAACTTGACTGCAGTACAAACATTCATAGAATTATGTAATTTACTTGTAAGATACGCGTAAATTGCATGGTTCCCCAATCTTTCTTTACTAATTTTGATGAAAAAAGTTGGCTAAAGGCAGGACTTTTGTGTATTGAAAAAGGTTAAGATGTAGGTACTGCTTTTTTTTGTCCTTGCTCGCTTCCAATTATTTTATTTGATTAATTGACCATAGGTGAAAGGAATGCTCGTAGAATCAAACTATCGATAAATTGACTATAGTTGAAAAGATAGCTCGTAATATTACTGATCGGCCAATCAACTAGCGGCGTAACGAATATTCGTAGAATTTAAAATCGGCGAAATGACCATTCGGAGTACTCACGGTCGGTAAGATAGTTCATACGTAATTTTAGTAGATATCTGGTCATGACTGTACCCAGATCTTGGCTCAGATTGGGCTGGCAATCAGTCAGCTGACATCTAGAACGTTGTTGCAAATGGGGAGAAATTTTCCAGTTTCTGTAACTGCTTAGCTTTGTTGATTTCGAAATGGCGTAATTAAATGTCGGATATCAAGCGCTCGTATGATAGATGTGGGTTTGTAAACCCATATGCAGTGGTTTCTGTTTTCTGCTATCTCTCAATCAAATGTTCTGATCGTTGAGTTTATTCAAACATGCAATCACAAAAAGTAATAAAAGGTAAGGTAGGACACACATGAGGAACTTTTGTCTCGCGCAGCCTTCGCTTGCCAAGTGAGTGCCTTTATTTTGAATCTCTGATCTATTTTATATGGAACTGTCTGGGTTTTAATGGCTTTCAATGAAAGTTAAATTTTAAATAAAAAAAAGATATATAGATAAATAATTTTCCTTGAACACAGACTTCATTATCTTTTTACTAATTTGTGTTTCTAAATTTATTAGTGTGGAAAAAAATATTATGTGTGATTGAAATCAGGTTTGATTTGGCTATCAGGAGACTTCCAACTTCAATTTGTAGCATCATTTGTGTCATTAATAACAGTGCATCTAAGAACTAGTCATATCCAGCACCACTAGCGTTTAGATCTTTGTTTATTATCCATTTGTGGTTCAATCAGATCCGTAAACAATCCTCGGATTAACGGTAGCGATGAGAGGCGATCGGTCAAGACAGTGACGTTGACAGGTTTGATGACATTTGGAACCGTTTGGTGTTGAGGAATATAGAAAGCGTTTTTTTTTATTTAGTTTTTTATTTATTTAATATATATTTATAGTTACTTAATTAAATTATAATAGCCTTAAAAACCACTAATGAGTTTACATCTTAACTATGGTACAAAGATGTGCTGGGCTATTCTAGATGGTTTCAGGTGATAGTTGCCCAGAAGTGGGATGCTTACAGGCTAACTTAATTAGGTGATAATAACAGTGTAGTATGCACACGCAGACTCAGATACTTTAGTTTTCTGGTAATATAATTCGAGAATGACTTGATAGTCAAACACTGAGGCGGCAAGCGTAAAACGATTGCGATACGGGACGCAATTTTTCTGCTAAGTTTGTTTACAATCCTAGCATGATACACGACCTTCAATCACGTCTTTGTTATTATGGACCTATAGTTATATCCACCATTGGGGAAGACTATAGGGCTATTTGGCGCTGTTAATGCCTATGGAAAATTTGCTCTTATCTTTAATTTTCGTAAGATTGTCAACTTATGCGTTACTCAACAGCTCACACATAGCAATTAAAATTAAAAGAGAAATGTCTGTAAGCCAGTGACATGTTATTAGTACGTATAGAGAAGTTATGCCGAGAAAAAATAATAATTTGAATTTTAAATATGGAACCATATAAATGAGTTGATGAATAGTTACGAGTACTTCATGGTGCACGAGTTTTGTTCGTGGTGTCAGTTCCATATGCTAGCAATAAAAGTTCAATGCTGAAAACAGACTTGTACATTGATTTGTCTAGTTCAGTTTTCGCAGCCATTTCTAAACCATTCGTCTGAAATAACAAGCCTGTACCTCACCTCGTAGACTTTCCACATACGGCTACATGCACACGGCCGGTGTAAGCAGGACAGATGGCTGACAAATTTATGCGACAGATAATCTTATCGCGCCGCGGCTTTATTGCCACTTTCTGCGCGCGCGCACGTGGGCGGGACGTGATACATGTTCGATATTGTATTTTGTTAACTATTTACAACATGCTGTGGTCCGTTATTATAAGGGTAGGATAGTTTTTTTGCAGTCTCAAAATATATTTTGTATAGTATACTAGCGGCCCGCCAGCGACTTCGTACGCGCGCAATAGTTACTCCGTTCCCATAGATCGTAGCGAAAATATTTATAAGCCGATACGCATTAAACTATTTCTATAGCCTTCCCCGATAAATTAGCTATCTAACAATGTATGTACCATACTTATTTTATAACCGGACAAAAAGTTCCTGTGATTAAAGCGTTCAAACAAACAAACAAAAACATCCAGTTTTTAAATATATGCGTAGAAATGCGTATAGATGATTGTTATATTTTATGTACACACAACGGGTAGCCCGGTATTTAATCTGGTCAAACTTACACGGGGATAATATCGTTTTATTTTACAACGAAATGGAAAAACTTACTACGCCTATCGTCAATCCTACATTTCTTTAGGGTGCTAATAAAAAGACCAGGCTATACTCTGTGCGCTTACTCAGCATCATAAATAAATCTATCTATCTATCTATCTATCTATCATGCCACATACAGACTGTAGGAGAAGCAAATTCCCTCAAGTCTTCTCCCGCTACCTTAAGTTTGAACTTGAGCTTTGTTTATGGTCATAGCGAATACTCTTGAATTCAAATCGTGAATTCAAAGGGACAATTCTATGTAGGGATCTACGCCATCATCATCATCAACACCCAAAAGCCGTCCACTGCTAAACATAGACTCCCACGAAAAGTTTGCAGAAAATTTCCAGATTGGACACCCTTCGACCACAGAAGCAGCGTAGAATGTCCACCGACAATATGAACAAACGATCTGCAATCTACACTGGACACAGACCGCTTGAAACCTACCCTGTTTTAATACAAACAAATATTATTTAATGTTCTAAGGAATGAAATCTCTTCTTGAGCATTTGCTCGAGAGCCACATCAATAACAAACAATGTGTCAAAACTCAGGTCAAAACATTGTGTCTCAGACGTCATGTCAAATGATTGTCAAAAATTATTTATATATTTTTTTATCATTAGCACTAAAGAGTATTGATATCAAATTTAAAGAAAATCACCCCCAAAATAACTTTGTACACCTTTTTCACCCCCTTAGGAGGTTAACACGTTCCGGGACACTACTCCAGACACAATAGATGTTTTATTGTTTTCACGCCTGTAGGCGGGCACTGTCCCGGAACGTGTTAATTGCAATAAAATACAAAATAAATCTTCCGTCAATTTTGTAAAAGAATGTGTATGCAAAATTTGAAGTTGATTGGACCAAGGGATCTGGTTGTCCCATACAAACTTTGCACCCCTTTTTGACTCCCTTAGGGGTAGAATTTCTGAAAATCCTTTCTTATCGGATCCCTTCGTCACACAAAGAACACACCCTCCCAGTTTCAGGTCTATACAATCAGCGGTTTAGGCTGTGCGTTGATCCATCAGTCAGTCAGTCAGTCAGTCAATCAATAAGTCAGTCATTCAGGACAAAGCATTTTATTGGTATAGATGATTTTAAATAATATTATAAAATTTGAATTTTATTAAAAACTAGCGGACCCCGCGAACTTTGTTTCGCCCCCTGCCCCGCTAAGAAAGTAAGAAGTTACTTAAATATTTCTTTCGAACCTTCTCCTGACAATAACAAACACAAAAAAAGAATTGGCCAAATTGGTCTAGGCGTTGTTGAGTTATGCGCTTTCAACACATTTTGCGATTAATTTTTATAAAATAGATAATTTCAATGTTTGCATGCTCGCATGCAGGCGGATGCACTAACTACCATAAAAGTTCTTCTATTGTATTCTCAGTAAAAGAAAAGTTTGATTTGATTTGATTTGGGCCTAGATCGGAATTGCATGTAAAGCAGGCGACACGGGGTTCGATTCCTCAAGTAAGTTGCAGCACTACAGTTGCTCTTTAAAAGTGCAATTTATATTACTTACAAAGGTAGTATCAATCGCGACACGAAGAAGATTTGATAAAATCTTACTATTACCATATCCTATCTTATTTTAAATGTAAGCTCGACGTATCTAAAGACTTTTCAATTAAAAGTATCCAGACGTAACATTAAACAGCCTTAATTCCTTACACGTCATTTGTTTCATGCCACATTCACCGCTCATTTTCTCACACTCCAGTCTCCAGCCCAACATAGGTACAGTAATTCACACACTATTCCCCAGCGTTATTACGTACAGTGTAATAACAGAGTTATAATAGCTGCATAATAGCTCCTCGACGCCCTGCGTGTGCATGAATACCCTCTCAAGGCCGCTAGTGTGGAAAATACGAGTTTTCAGACTGCAGTTTCTGAATGCAACTGTACGTTTTCACGCTTAGTGTAAGTTTGAGCTTAAGTTTTGCAGCGAAAAGAGTAATGATGATGCTTTTAAATGCGTGCGTTGAAATCTATTTTGAATTTAAGCTGTTTGAATTGTTAATAGATGAAGTAATTGCTACTGTATTAAATCAAGTTTAAAAAAGTTAAAATCTTATTTTTTCATTCCATAGTATTGTTTGTTGCTAATCATTCATCGTAAATACGTGTAATTTAGAGCTTTAGATGTGAAAACTGTTGATATTGTTGTAGCCTAAAAAAATAGTTTTTAACAATGTTACTCTTAGCTAAGTTTAGCCAATTTGACATTGCGATGCAACCTTCTTTCATCAAAGGATGCAACTTAAGAACAATTTAAAATATTTATATATCACTCACTCTTTCAATGCTGTCCCACGCTAATCCGCTGAGTAAGTTATACGATTATCCTGATCCATTCAAAAACAGAGCTGCTGAACTGTCAAAGCGACATTGCAATACGCACCCAGTAGTAGTTATCTACATCCATTATACGGATGGAGTTTACAAAAAGTAATACCTATCGGTATACCTCTTCTGATACACAATCATCACAAAACCTGCAATCACCAAATAGTTCATAAACGTTACCGTAAAATTATTATCGTCGTAAAACGCGTGCCAACACCATTAAATACTATACTGTATTACGTACGCATATCGCCCAGTGTAAAGGCGCGATAATTCCTTACAAGCATTGACACCGACGCGCTGCATCAGCGCGGCATACATCGGCACGCGACCAGGAAACCAGAACAGAGATATACTGGGCATCCAGTAACTCAGGCCGAACATAGACTTGATAGTGTTGGGAGTGTCCTAGCATCGATAAATAATAATAAATATGCGCCAGACAACACACCAATTTTATTGTCTTTATTTTATTTTATTTTTGTTTTATTTTAAAAGATACACAAAACAAATTACAGTTAAACATAAAACAGAATTATTATCTAAAACATAGGTGCGGAACTGCAATTTAACGCATGTGTTGTGTACACATGCGTTAAATTGCAGTTCCGCACAATTTATCAAAAAAGAAATAATTAAGCTAAAATAGATCAATAAAATAGATCAATAAGTAGTGAAAAAAAAACAATAATAATGGACCAAAAGGAAAACACGCATAAACAATAATAATTAAGAACTGAATTAAATTATGATCAAATCTTTATTACGAACTAAGGAATTTTATTTTTGTGCTACGAATACCAGACAAATATTATGACGGGGGCGTCTCCCATAGATACTTAAATACATTATAAACAACCATGACAAATTTTCGCTCATCACATAAGCATTTTCCCCGGGATTCGAACCCGCGAGCGCTGGCATCGTAGTTAGGAGCGCTAACCACTACACCAAACGTGCCGTCAATCGATGGAAGCAATATTGATTCTTAGTCTACTGTTTCAGGTTCTATCAAACACTGGCGGGATACAAGCGTGTTTTTGGTGGAGCGTGGCGTGGACGTTCGCGGTTGCGAGGCGCAGACGTCACGGGTATGTGGCGAGGACGTCGCTGGTTCGTGGCCTGAACGTCGCAAGCACGCAAGGATTTCGTTAAAAAGGTAAAGAAAAGTTGATAAGGCTCTTAATCGTAAGAACTCTCTTGAAAGATTGGTCATTTTTACGTGTATCATGTACATGAACTATCGAGGTCACAGACGCCTGACCACCTTAAAAGCTAAAAATGGCTTTCAACTCGCGTCATATTTTGTTAGAAGTGCCAGCCGTTTCTGAGTGGTAAGTGCAGCCTTGTCTTAGTGCGGTTTTTTTATGTTTAGAAAGATATTGTTTGATGCAGTTGTTTCTGGCTTTTCAAATTATCGATAAGATTTATGTTAAAGCCCAACACTAGAACGGGGTATAACGGCGCTCGCACATGACTTAAGGCTGCATTAGCCTTAGATACCGGTATCTTAACGTCGCCTGCACTCTCTGAAATGGCTGCAACAAAACAGACCTGATAAATACAGACCATATCGAACCGCGATTATGTTCAGCGTCCACCCTTACAGCGAGTTGCACCAAGCTTAATAACCTTAACTTAAGCCGGTAACCGTAATTTTATTAGAAAATTGTAGATCCCATCACGGTCGGCTAGCATGCTATGAAAACGCCATAGATATCTATCTATGGCGCTTCTAATGTTTAAACAACACACGTTGTTGCACACTCAATATAGTAATCATTTAAAATACATTAATTTCAAATGAAAGGAAGAAGAAAGAAAGAAAATGAATTTATTAATCTAGGACATCACAAACACACACACACACACACACACACATTTGAACGAGTTCACAAAATAATAACATACACAATTTACATAATACAAAACAGAAAAAAAAAACAATCAAAAAACAAAAACAGACAAAACAACCATACAGTGCGTGCCACGGTGTGCCGTGTGTCGGTGATGTCCAAATGTCTGTACAATAAAGGCATTCTTATTATTGAGCTATTTTTGACTGCTTTCAAATTGTCGTCTAGCTATTATCAAAGCTTATCAATAAAAAGAGAGGTTTATTGCAACTCACTTACGGTTGCTTCTACCGATAAATAAAATAATGAAAGAGTATTTCAATCCGTCAATAAAAGCACCTAGCCCCAAATTTTAAGTCAGGTCGTTTTGTGGTCACCCTTTAAACGATATATGCACACTCGTATATGCACATCGTTTATGCACATCCTTTATGCACATCCTTTATGCACATCCTTTATGCACATCGTTTAAAGTGAAAGGGAAAGACATACAAAAAAATTGGTTAAGCCAAACGCGAGGTTATCTCGCACAAAAAATACAGGTCTAACTGAGAACCACCTTTTTTTCAAGTCGGTTTATAATAGCTATATTTCTAAACATTCATGACTGAAGTAAATAAACATCTGCCCCATGCGACCACTTGTTTTTGTAACATAAAACATTATCTATTACACCACAAGAAATTTCGGCGCAACCCACTCTCATTTTACAGCGATAACCATGATTTGTCAACCAGAAATTTTAATATTTTACACATTAATCCGGCTTAGTGTTTGGCAAACACGCTAAGTTATGGCCCAGTCAAAGCATGACGATTTGTTAGCATTGATAGATAAATTCAGGATCATTTGTAAGCATTTGTCAATGGGTGCTTTGAACAGAAATGGATATAGATCGAAGTAACAATATGGGCTAAGTATTTCAGACGCCTAGGCCTACTATACCGCCTACTACAAACTGCCTTCATAGATTTTTTCTCAGATATTTTTATATTCGCTCTTGACTTTGATTTTGTCTTAGTTAGTACCACTAGTAATATTTTGTTTTTAATAATTCAGGCTAATTACTGATTAATCTAAGTACTCTTAACAAAATCAAAGATTTGTTGCGAAGAATCCAATAAAAACAGCTTATTCTGAAGTAATAACTTGGACTTGTAGAAGTATACATACTCGCATAGGATATTCAAGACTTACCTTCAGAGCATGTAAATAAATTAAAAAATCAATTTGCACCAGACAACACACCAATGGACTTGGTTTCGAAGTTAGGAATTTTCTTCCTTGTGTTACGAAGTACCAGACAACGATTATGACGGAAGCGTCTCCCATAAATACTTAAATACATATAAACATCCATGACTCAGGTCCAAATGTTCATGCTCATCACATTAACATTTTCCCCTTAACCACTACACCAAACGTGTTGCTATATGTAATGTTCATGTATTTAAGTTAAAATATGGATGGGTATTCGTTTTAACTAAAAAAAATATAAGTATCACAAACTGTTCCCTCACTTTAATGTTAATAACACACTATATTCATAATGCATTCAGAATTCCATTTAAGCATAGAAGAAAACGCTGAAAGCCCAGGCGAGGAAAAAGCAGAAAAAAAGAAAATATGTAATGTTTTAATATTCCCATCCGTCATGAGATGGGATAAGTCACAAGAGATAAGCTAGAACTACGTTTAAATGCTAAAAATCATCAAATATTACGCTTATGAACGAATATGTGGCAGAGCGTATAAATACCACTTCTATTTAATTTACTTTTTGTTTCGTATTTTCTTGTATCGAAACAAAAAGTGCTAAATAAGGATCTAAGCTAACGGCAGAATTTGTTAAAACAAAGTCCGTCCAGGGTTAGATACGCAAAATGTTGCTATAAGGGTGAAACAAATGCTTACTGTTGCTAAAAGTGTTTTAGCAGCGTTTAAACACCTTCCCGTGATCACTTGTCTGTGGAAGGACCTCTTCTCCTCATTTGTGTCAACTTTTGTGTTAAGACGAGGAGTTGTGTGAGGTGTTTTGAGACGGATTCATGGTATAAAAAAAACTGCTACACAACCCCTACTTAAAGTATTTTTATTTTCGTTAAAATGTTCCAACACGTCTTTGAAATACGCTTAATCTCTTAACCAGTCCCACGCCCCGGTGTGACGTGCGGACGTGTCATTAGTCGGTTGATGAATGCCGGCGTTAATGCGGCTCCCATTGGCATAGACGCGGACGCGTTGATGCCACGCGCCGCAGCTACACCTTTTCTGATCACCTTGATGGGGTTCCGTAGAAAAATTATAAGGAACCAATTTTTTTTTTAGTAATAATTTATTTGTTTCCTTACCGAAAAACAGCTATTTTTTTACAGAGGCGGGCGTCATAGACTTATTTCTGATGGTGTACCACCTTGATGGGGTGCCGTAGGTAAATAGCGAACCATAACCCTTCCCCTAGTTTAGGCGAGCAGGCCTGAAAACCTGCTTCACCCAGGCAGCCATGGGCACTTATCCGGATGCGTAGAATCCACGCGTCGCTGAGCTAATCTGATAGTTTACACCTTTATAAGGTCCCGTATAAAATTATTTATCTTTACCTATTTCCGTAGTCTAATTGAAAAGACCAAACAGCCACATTAATGGCAGATGCGTTAATGCTGCGCGCAGACCTATTTTAACCTTGGTAGGATTCCGTAAAAAAAATGGTCCTAGAAAACACCAAGACAATAAAAATACTGGTATAACTTAAACTACGGAACCCTAGCCTCTTGTGACTTGACTTAATTGATGACATATTGCTGTCAACCGAAGATACGGTACAGCTACGATGCTACTTTTTCAAACCAGTTACTAACAGCCGACCTTTTCATAGCATGTATTCTGTTGAGGCGTTATCTCATTTTTGTCTTTATTGATGACATATTACTGGCCACTTAAGATTAGCTTCTGTCAAGATTAGCTCCCAGTCACGGTTTGAAAGCGTGGGATTTGTGTGTTGACAAGGTGGCTCTAATGTGACTCTTTTGTTTTCTTTAACTAGATCGACTGTTACGATTCATAGCGCAGAAAAAAAAAGCAAAGCAAAACTTCAAAATACGACCGCAGTGCAGTCCGAATACATGAGCATTAAAAGTATTTATTTGAGAATACATTAAACGCGAACCGCGTAAAATGCTCATAACGCAATTTAAATACGACGTGAAGGTAAAATGTGTTTCTTTTCAGCGCATTGTGAAAAGGAATAACGCTTCCATGCAGATACTTTGCACATTTAGTTTATTATTTTTGTAATATTTATGTCCGGGTATACTTACCATGTGTTTTAAAGGATAGATTTTTACTGCATTGCTGCTACCATGTAGGTTCTATGAAAACTGGGCGTTGCTGTATAAAGACTGGACGTCGTTGTGATCCTTATTTAGGTAGTGTTCCTAAGTGTATGCTTCTACGTATAATCTATAAATAATAACAAATACTCAACTTGCGGGATGTAATTCTTCGTTTTTTTCCGTTTCCACAATATTTATATTATTTTAGTATTAAATTCACACATTCAATGTTTATCTACAGTACCTTATTATTTTTGATAACTAAATATCACTTTTAACACCAACATCTTTGACTTACCTACCTTATTTATATTTATTAATCTTAGTTTGGTTTAGCTTTAAATCCAAAATTTGTTAAACAAGCTGAGCATTGCACGCACGATTTTAAGAGTTTATCAATGTAGGTATGATTTTTTCCAACAATATTAAAGAAAACCAAACGGTGGAAAAAGATATCAAGCAGATACGAAACGAAACTAAATGGCCAGACTTGGCCCTGTGATGATGCTTTGGAGTGAAATTAAACTTCTTGATTTTTCAAAGAGATCATTTACTTGCGAAATTTTTAGATATGGCCGATGACCGAATGATTAACCGTATCAGAGGTTAATAACCTATAGTGGCTACGACCTAGGTGTTAAAAGCAAGAACAAGCTCACAGTCTAATACCTAACGTGTTGCACAACCCTCGTGTAAGTAAATACGGAGCAACGCCGGGACACGAACCCGCGACTCTACACTACCGTATCGGGTTACTGATTTAGGGCAAGATGTCGTCACAATGTGTTGGTGGGTTGAGGTCGTAGGCATGAGCGATAGCGGGTTATGGTAAATGGGCGGGTAAAAAATGGAGAGAAGACTATTTTACTCTCGTAGCGTTCAGTGTCCCTTAAAGTTTCGTAGAGTCATATTAGGCAAGTTATCAGTTTCTTCGTGTTTTTTTTTTACAAAATTACAAGCAGAATACATATTATTATTTTTTACAAAAATACAAGCTAGTATTGTTAACCTTCTGATAACACTGAAACACACTTTTCTTAAAATCTATTTATTTAGATATCAAAAACAGAGCTACACGATGATTGCGCGCGTATATCGCGTCGGTCCGTGTCCGAATCATGTCTGAATGACAGCTCGCGTAGGCAGGGGCACCATCACTCGCTTGTCTTGTACCGTTCCATGCTTCTCGATTTTCTACTCGCTAACACTACCAACTTAAACTTCCACTATCGGTTTTACATACTAAAAATAAAATTAAAATAATTTATTTCGTGAGCAGTTTTAGTAACAATTATATATTTCAAATTTCCTCGGGTTCCCTCCCACCGTAATAAGTAAAACGATAGGCTTTCGATCTCATAGAGATCTTCTCTCACACGTTATCGGCAAGCCGTTTAGTTGTCTTGCCTTCGATATGTGGGTGTCCAAATTCAACAGTGGTTTATCAAACGGCTGCCGTGGACTTGCTGATATCGTTGTCGATATGTTAGAGGTTAACCATCAGTACCAGGGATTCGCTTATATGTTTTTGTGGTTGGAATTCCACCGCTACTCGCTGATCGCTCCGCCTATGACAATAAACACTGCTTAGTACACAAAGAGGCTTGTAGCGAACAAGATTAAGCGTTGTGTGTGATAGTTTGTTCGACATTTTATTTCGCAAGTTTTTGTATCACATGCAACATGGATAGTTTACGCGAATCGTTATTTGTTCACTTTAAGGCTCCATTACACTAAGTTATTATGACTATAGCAAACGTCTGAATCTGTCAAGCTCTATTTAAAATTAATTATTTAAAAAAAACTGATCTAAAAAAATCGTTCATTTATTGTAATTTAGCTTCGGTTGTGGCATCTGAAATTTAATCTTATTTTCCGTATGTTGTTGGACCCTTATTTTACCGCACCTTAAAGTTTGGTTGTCTGTAGTTGGAAGTTGGAAGTTGGAAGTCTCGACATAATTTCCCTGTCGAACAACCACGTGGCGCTCGAAATAACGCTGTGACGACATTCGCTATTACATGCATTTTTTGATGAGAAGATTTTTTCTATAAATCCTTTAAAACCGGCTAAGTGCAAGTCTGACCAGCGCACTGAGGGTTCCGTGCCACCCTTAACTGAATTCAGGGTCCATTTACTTCCACCTAACGAATATATCACAATATTTTTTGACAAACAGACAGACAGACTTGACGAAACTAGAAGGGTTCCGTTAAATACAAAATTTAAAAAAATGCTAATATTTTTTCAAATTGACAATGTGACAGATAGGAATATTCGTGCAAGTGAGTAAGATAGATTTCTTACGGACTGGAATTGTCAAGACTCGATTGACGACCGTCAACCGTACAAAAAACTTCAGTGTGAAATCACCATAGTTATATTAAGCATAAGCGATCCAGCAGAACTGGACTGTAATTTGGAAATGGCCCTAAAAAGTACTTGCTACGAATCAAACAATTTTCTCTTTAACAGCTTAGTATCAAAAGTAACATTTTACAATTAGAGACAGTAAAATATTTAATATTCTTGTAATAAAGGCTACATTGTTGTCTTGTTAGTGTCACAGCACTTACAAAGAAAAGATGTAGGAGCTCGAATTACTAACACGGTTTATAAAAGGGTTTACGATAATTGTCGTAGCTTGTTAAAGTTTACATTCTTTCTAAATGTTTGTATAGCAGGGTCTAGGAATAAATTCATTTCTATAACTAGAGTCCCAGTGAACTTTGTGTCCCCTCCTGTGTCCTATTATGGTCGACGACAAATCCAACAAAGTTAAAATCATGAGAATCGGTCCATCCGTTCTCGTGATATAAGTGTTGACACGGCCTTCTTTTATGTAGGTGTATAGAAAAACAAAAAGAAGATACATTTCGGTACATATAAAATAAATGCGTTACTTAAAAACAGGTCGCTTCTAAGGCAGCATACATTTTAATATGATAGCTACTCGTATTGAATATATTTAGAACTAATCAGTGTGTAGATATAAATTTAAAACCTAAAACGTAGCAAATAGAAATGAAAATAAAATTATTCGTTTGGCCTGGAATCTGGGGCCATCGACAATGGATTGGTAAGTGTTTGGTATAGCCCGCCTCATAGGTCTTGAAACCGTTTGTATTCTACAGACCCGCACAAAACACATGCACAGATAAAATCTGCTACACTACAAACTTCATGCGTGGGCGCCGCCCTAATTCGAGGCTAATAACTTCGTTTAATACCTCGCTAAATCGCGTGTTTCCCCCACAATGCGTCGGTATCTCACCGTAATGTGTGCACTGACAACGCGCGCAGATTTCTACGCTGACTGAGAGGTCTTGATACTTGGTTATTTTTTGAAGATTGATTTTACTAGTAATACAGGGAAAATGAAATATTTTGATATTTGCTTGTTTAATTATTCACATAACTTATATCATTGTGTGAACATAACTTACGCAAGTTTATGCCAACTTTATCCAAAAAAAGTTGAGATTAATGAAATTATTGGTGTGGTTTTGATTGATGTAATTACTACATTAAAAAATATTTTTCCTCTATCGAATAGACAAATATTTGCATTATATTTAATATTGTTTTCAATTGTTCCAGACTGCAGCCAAAATATCTATTTACTCAGACAGACTGCTACTCACACTTCTTGTCACAGAAAAGATTCAAGCACAATGTAAGTACAATTGTTTTTCAGTCCCTATAACCTTAATTCAAACCTAATATGACTGTAGCAAGTTTCTATAATATTATCATTACCAAAGATATAAAACCACTTAGTCGTTGTTCCAAAGATTTGCCTTGGCCAGCTCAAAGTACCAACGCCACTCGGGCGATATACAGCGTTCGTGCGTTCCGGTGCGACACGTTGCGATTAAACGCTAATGCACGACGGTGTCGCGTGAACACAACTGTCGCGTGTTAGGAAACTGTTTCTATTGCTCGGAGAAAACTGGAAGATCGCCCACTCAAACATTTAGCTGAATTCGCAGTACGGTTAGCGACAGGCAGTCTGGGTATAAATGGAGCAATCTGTATTACTTAGCTACTTATGTACTAACAATACAAATCAATACGTTGGTAAATGATAATGGAAAAAAATATAATATAATATAAATTCTTTATAGCACTTTTAAGCTATACAGAAAATACATGAAGTCACAATGTGAACAAAGGTGGGCTTATCCCTAAAAGAGATCTCTTCCAGCCATAGGTGAGCCATAGGCGCCAAGATCTCATAGGTGTTGGAAATATTATAGTTGCTGTTAGTGCTAGATTGAATACGATAAAAATATAATTAACAGACCAAAACCATAAAATTGTACTAAGCATTCATTTTAGTCTTAAAAGTATTAATGATAATTAGTCGCAGTTTATATTAGCAGATTGTGATTGGTCTGTGTACATTTATTAGCTTGATAGCGAGCTAGGTGATATTGTCACATTGTGTGAGAGCAGATTAGTTGAATTTATAAGCGAGAAGGTTTCGTGTGTCTTAATTTAACTGAGAAACTTTATTTGACCACATAATAACATCAACTGTAAATTATTTTCCTCATTTTTTTTTAAATTGCAATAAGAATTTGCTAATGTTATTTGAATTGTTCCAAAGCAGAGCTTCTTAACTGTCAAAGCAACACACGTATTTTAATGTCCATATGCCTTTGTAAACATTAGGTACTCAAAAACTGCATAACAGGCTTTCAGGGCTTTATTAGATTTAAATTATTCCAAGTACTCGTTCCTAATCGCATCCTGCTTCTTTTCAATTCCAAAACAATTTTCAATCATCTCCCATTTAAGGCCAACAACAAAGCATCGCAATGAAACCACTAAATCTATTTTACCGATGTTACCTATCACATATCATTTAGTGGGTCGTGATCGGCACTAATTGGCTGGAGTCGGCGCCGACCGATCATTCACATTAATCAATAATATATTGATAAACAATGCCCTAGCTTAAATGAGGGGTCAACTCCGTCTACCGGGCCATGTTTTCGAACGCTACCTTAGCTGTCCCCCAAACGAAACCCTACTTTATAATCAACCAGATAAAATCCAAATTCATATGTTTCGAATCATGGATAAATCACGTTTGGATTCGAACTCTGGTTGAGATTTTTCCGGCTCACAGCGTAAGCGATTTTTAATCGTATCGACAATGATGATAAAGTGGAATTCGGCGTGTGTAGGTCAAGTATGTATAGACGGCATGTTGTCGGCGGGCCTTTGTCGCAGCCGACAAAGGAGGCACGTGGGAACGTGCGCGTGCGCTGTCTTCCTGCTAAAGATGGAAACATAAGAAGTTTATTTTGTATGGAAACGCCAAAAGAGATTTGCTTTGCACCTCCCGTGAGTCTTGGCTGTTGAACGCATTTAGGGCCTGTTTCGTAATCGACAGTTAACTTAGTTAAGTTAAATGGTTACAATAACACAAAGCACAATTGTAATTATTCAACCAATAGTAACGAATTTTAATGTAATTCGTTATCATTGGTGGAATAACTACGATTGTGCGTGCTTTAAACAAAAAATACCTTAACCTATGGTCGTTAAAAATTGACATTCTGTTCAAAACATGCACAATGGCAATTATTCAACCGCTGGTAACATTTTTTACCCATTAGTTAAGTAATTATCGATCAAGAAAGAAGCCCTTCTAGACTAGTGATAACAAAGGCAGAGTAAACAATTACATCATTTACATAATAACAAAAAAAGCTCCATAATTATGTATTTTTCCTTACTAATAAGTAAGTTGAATATAAAAATTGTACTGAATGGATCCAATGCGCGAAAAAATATTAGAATTATAGTAATAGTGAAATTCAGGTATTTAAAACTTTAAAGCATTACATTAGTCACGAAAACTCCTAGGGCTAATAAACTAACGCCTCAATTATAATCCTGTATGCTTCCAACCAGAGAGAATAGTGTATTGTAATGTATGGTTACTACATGATTGTAGATCGATTTCGTTTCGATTCTTTTTATTACCGCGGCATGTATGATGGATTCTGATTCTATGGGGTCAACGGTTGGCGGGGCTTTTATCAATTTAGCGAGAACAAAAACCCTAGGTACTTCGGTATTATTAATGAGCAAGTTAAAAAAATACCTGCACAAAATGGAAGCTTCTAGATTCTTAAGTTTGAAAAGTGCTGTGTGCCAATTCTCGTGTAGTTTGCATGCGAAAAAATTCACCGATGAATTTTAATTTTTGAAGAAAATACAGTTTATGCTGTATCAAGGTCACGGTGTCTCTGCATTTCTAATTCTTGTCCAGCTTTACTTTACGTGTAACTAGTAATCTAATGAGCATACGAAAAAAGTTCGACTGATGCGAGAATTGATCGAGGCCCTGGTAGCTGACGTATACAATATAGGATAGTGTTTTTCTGAAATGTTCTTTTCTTTGTAATAACTGCTAAATGGAAGCGTTTGTAAAAACTCTGGTAGACTCTGACGTCCGCAATATAGGCTGGTATTTTTCTCAGTATTTTGATATTGAGAATTATTTTAAAACAAAAGGTGATTTTTAAAACGATGGAGATGCTCTTCACGTTGTTTTGGTGAGTCATTCAGTAACGATAGTTTCCCAGGACCTCCTAATAAGGAGGTCCTGGGAAACTATCGTTACTAATAAGTATATCGCCGTATCGGATCAAAATGTATTAGAAAATTAAAGTTAAATCAACACTTCTTCGAATTTTAATCAAACCACGAAAAAAACGAGAAAAAAAACACAGTAACAATGTTATGATTGAAAGATTTATTCATGACGACTCCAGTCATCATTCTTAGAAGCATACAAGTACGAAGATGGATATGCCTATGTTTCACCAGGATGCGGTCGAGGAACTTTAATGACATCGAACTAGTATGTAAAATTAACAAAAAAAATATATGTAAGGGTCATTAGTGATGCTGAATATACAAATTCCTGCAGGTCCCTTTTTAAACGGTTTCAATTGCTGACATTAACCCTTAACTTCGCAAAACGCCGAGCAGAAAAATCTTAGGTAAATGACCAAAGTAAAAAATCTTAATTTCTCTATTTTTTTTACTACAAACGGCTTCATGGCACTTAGTTATTGGCAAAAAATATATTTTGAATAATAATATTATTATGGTTTTAGAAATATCAGTAGTGCCCTATAAGGCACGTCGATCAATTCCCTTAAAACAAATATTACCATTTAATAGCGTATATGGGTCATTCTGCAGCTTTGTTGCAGGGATATATTTATTATATATTAATGCAAAAAATAAAACCCTTTGTTTAACAATCATAAACATCTTCATTTGAATTTTGAAAACCTTATTGCAAAATATGTTTTGAGTTTTAGTTAGAAAACTTACAAAAACTTAAAATATTTAAGGAAAAAACAGTCTTATAAATTAAAAACACTTAATGATATTATGAGATCAAAAATATCAAAATCGTAAATGATTTCTTCTAAACAAAAACTAGAAAAATTTATAAATCAGACTCTTTATGAGATCAATAATTATTATAATGACCTGAAGTTAATCAACTTTTTTTTGGCATTCAAAAACTTTAAAACCTGCTACTAAACAACCATAAAATACCGTTTTTATATTTTATCTACTTTTATGTATAAAAAATAAACATCATCAAACAAAAAAAAACTCTAAATAAAACTTTTTAAAAGGAATGTCGATTCAGTTTTAATTCCTAGTGTGGTATTTCACAAAACAGTTTCTATAACTTTTTATGCACAAACGCATGTTATATTTGGTACATATTACATACATATAAAAATAGTTTTCCCCGAAACACATTTCCTGCACAACGACCTTTAGATGTGACGTGCGAAAAGTGATTGGTTCCATCTTACCTTATTTCTTCAGCTGGTCGCTCTTTAGGCCTCATTGTTGTATTAATAATATCCTGTAGATTTATTCCCGCTGGAGATCGTTTTGGTGTTTGCAATCCTTCTGTGATTTGTTAGTGCGAGTACACACACAGGATTGCAAGCACCTAAACCATCTCCAGCAGGAGTGAATCTACAGGATATGATATATTCTGCTAACAGAAATACAACAATGAGGCCTAAAGAGCGACCTGCTGAAGAAATAAAGTATGATGGAAACAATCACTTTCCGAACGTCACATCTAAAGGTCGTTGCTGGGTATGTGTTTCGGGGAAAACTATTTTTATATGTACCAAATATAACATGCGTTTGTGCATAAAAAGTGACAGAAACAGTTTTGTGAAATTTTACACATGGAATTCAAACTGAATCGACATTACTTTAATAAAAGTTTTATTAAGAGTTTTTTTTTTGCTTTGATGTTCATTTTTGATACATAAGAGTAGTTTATTTTTTACATACGGGTATTTTAAGGTTGTTTAGGAGCAGGTTTTAAGGTTGTTGATTGCCAAAAAAAATGTTAATTAACTTTAGATCCTTACAATGATGTTAATCTCATAAAGAGGCTGTTTTATTTAATTTTCTAGTTTTTGTTTAAATAAAAATATTTTTTAAACAAAATTATTGATCTTTTAATATTATTGAGTGTCTTTAATTTATAAGACTGTTTTTTCCTTAAATATTATTAGTTTTTGTAAGTTTACTAACCAAAACTCCAAAAATGTTTTGCAATATTTTTTTCAAACAAAGATGTTTATGATTGTTAAACAAAGGGTTTTATTTTTTAAATTTTAACATAAATGTCTCCCTGCTAGAAGCATTGACAAAGCTTAAAAGAAAAGATCTCTTTATTTTTCACTTCGACTTTCTCGGTTTGATGTTAATTTCAATCATATTTGTTGATAAGTGAATGGGCTTTACAGTGAACTGTGTACATTTTAGTAAGTCGGAAATTTCATCTGTATCGGACAATATTGGTTCATCGTTATTTTTTTCTTCTGTAAATGTAGTTTTACTATAGGAAAAATCATAGCCTCCATGATACGCTACAACAAAGCAAAAAATATAAATTTAGGATTAAATTGTCTTCGTTAATTATATTTACTAACAATTTTATATTTTAGATAAATTTATTTGAAAAAGAGTAAAAAAATATAATAAGAATAACCTAAATGAATTCGTATTTTTCTCTGACTATACTGGAGGTCAAAATAAAAATCGCCTATTTTCAGTCAAGAAATGATCTCGATGATGTTAGCAAGTGACCTATAAGTCACACCAATTAAACTAAGCGTAGTTCGCAATGTGCCCTATAGCGCACGTGATCACTTTTCATCGAAGTGAGCAGCGTGCCCTACAGGGTACACTTAACTTTAAAGCCATAATTTATGACGAAGTTAGACAAAATCTCGTGAAAAAAACGAATATTATTGTGCAATGTTGATTTGAAAATAAATGCCTGCTATTTATTGTAACAAAAATGGACTAATTTTAAAAATATTAATTATTTTACCATGATGCGCGTGCTCCGTTCTTGATGCCTCGATATTTTGGCAGATATTTTTTGAAAATGATATGACAGATAGTCATGTGACGTTTCAAAATGAACGTTTACGAAGTTAGCTTTAATTTAAAATAACAAACATAGATAATACAATTATACTTTGTGAGAATTCTCTATGAATACACCCGTACCCCAAAGGGCACATGCGGAAATTCATATGAAAAATTTATGTGCCCTATAGCGCACATGCGAAGTTAAGGGTTAACTAGCCTTTACATTAAACAAAAATGTTTATTTTTGAAGCAACACAGTTATTTTTCCCAGCAAAATTGTCAGTTACCCTTTTTTTGTCGTGCTCTATTTCAGTACATAAAATACGTGTGCGCATATTTTAACTAATTTGTCATTTGTGCATCTATAGCAGGCAGTTGAATGGTAGTGGTGATAGTAAAACGTTTTTCGTGCGTGTTCTGGGAGGTAATTTATTATAACCTCAAATATTTTTATATGATTATATAGTACTATAGCGGTAGTAGCATAATATTATAAATTTGATTCATTGCCAATTTGGCACACATTAAATTTTTTTTGCAATTTTTTACAAATAGCTTTTTTTCTTCTCTCACGTTCATACCGCGCCCACTATCGTAGTACCAGACCCCACATGCGTTGTGTTCCGCAAGTCATGCCCAAATGAGTCGATCCCATTAACGATATAAATACCTCGAGATATCATCGGCGGCGCTTGCTCCATGCAGAGAGCACCCGGATATAGGGAGCTGGAAGTGACCTTTCCAAATTGCAAGAAATTGTCATTGCTTCATTCATTATAAATATATAAAATAAAAAAATACATATAACAAATCAACATAATTATATATCATATGAATTAAGTTTACATTTAAATTTAAGTGCGCGCGTGTGTGTGTGTGTGTGTGTGTGTGTGTGTGTGTGTGTTTACATAGGGTACTGGAAGTGACTAAGCCTCTATTTTTTGTTTGGAGCTTCTGAGCTTCTATCCTTATAGCTTGGCTTATAAGAGCTTTATGTAACTTGAAGTTCCTTGTTTAGAGGTGTCAAAGAATTTTTTTTGAAACTTAATTACTTCCTATTACTAGATATTATAATAAAAATAAATTTATATTTATAACATATTATTATATAAGAGAAATTAGTTATATAATGGAGAGTAAAGTAAAAATTTATTAATAATGTTTTTCAATAGTGGCAGTTTTTTCGATTATTATGAGTACCTAATTACGCTTTCTACGAGTCTTAGCTATTGAATATTCTCACTATCAATATTATTGTACATGACCACCAAAATTATTTTAATTTATCTAGTCACTTCTAGGAACTCTCAAGTATATCTCGCCATTCCATAGTCTAGCTAATAACAGAGAGGCGGATCGCTAAATCCGCAGGCATAACGGGATAATTTGAATATGAGCTGCTACGCGCGCTCTATCTGATCTTACTGTACTCTACGTTAGCTAGGTCTCGTTTATGTGCACTTGTCCATTTATAGGTTAAAAAGATAGGGTTATCTTTACCTTTAAAAGAAAAAAAAGTAGGCAGGAAAATTTTCGGAGATGGCCCTGAGAGTGAGAAAGCTCGAGTGTCAGGGTGAACACGAAGCGCGAAGAACTGATGGCCGTTGGGGCAAAGAGTAGACCCTTTGACCAAAGATGTAGCAGCATAGGACGTCCACCGATAAGATGGACAGACAAACTTGTGTCCGCTTGTGATCGGTCGCTGTGGAAAACCGTGGGGCAGTCTTATGCTCAGTAGTGGACGGCCTTTGGCTGCTAATGATGTCGCGTCATCAAGTTGCGAAAAGCGACAAGTGACAAAAGTATTCTAAATACTTATTACAAGATTTGATGAGTTAATGGCACAATTCAATTCACGAAAAAAATATATCTTTATCTAATTATTCTGTACTAGCTTTTGCCCGCGACTTCGTTCGCGTGGACTTCAGGTTCGTCCCGTCTAGTAGCGCAAAAAATGTGTTTTTTTACGACCTCACATTAGAAACCTCAAAAATTGTAGCCTATATGTTATTCTGATGTATAAGCTATATTGTAGTAAAGTTTCATTCAAATCCATCCAGTAGTTTTTACGTGAAAGAGTAACAAACATCCATACATCCATACTTACAAACTTTCGCCTTTATAATAGTAGTAGGAAGTAGGATAGTCACCATTAGAATTTTGAAGTTAATTTCTGCAACTGGGTAAGTATCTAATAACACGTCCTAATACCGAAAAGATTCAGCATGTTAATTTTATTTTAACTTCGTAGTAAATTCAAATGTTGAACATAGGGCATACAAATAGTATCTAGGTTAAAATAGGTCTTCGTTTTTTTTTTTCATTAGTTAATAAGAGGTGTTTCACACGTTACATCAACCAATCGTTTAATCCTTTTAATTTTAGGGGAAGACTTCTAATCCAAAAAAAGAAAACAGTTCGACTCGGCCGTCGATCATCAAACTATTGGTCACGATAATCGGTAATGCCACATCATTGAGGGGATGACAAACGTGTCATTGTTCCGATATCGATGCTCTGACGTATCATCGGCTTAGTCTCGCGTGCCAGTTTTACTGTTTAGGGATGGGGTTTTATCGATAATGTACAACCCTTGAAACGACATTATTACTCATAATAAAGGATCGAACAAAAATATCGTATAAACATAAAAACTAGACTATTTTTCTAGTGTGTTACACGTATGCATCAAACAAAGGTTGCGTAAGTTGTGTTGTGTATGAGAAAAAAGGGATTAATGTTTTGTATAGATATTATGGTAAAAATATTGATAACAAAGGCCATGATTCTTAATGGTAATAATTTATTTTTTTCTAGAACAAAAATGTTTCCTATGGGTATTTATGTCCGTCGACTATCATAGAGCGTGAAAATGAACGTGTGTGTATAAATACATACGATTTCCTAAAAAAAAATTGAATCAATCAAACGAGTGTCTTTGGTCTAGTCTAGTCTCTGCCATTGGCTTATCGACCATCGATAAAATCGAAGCTCATCTCTACACTACCGATCGCTAGCATCGAATTGAATAACACGTGTTTGAGGCAATGCCTACAATTAACTTAGAAATAGGATATCGCCTTCTATAATTTAAATGGTAATGGTTGGCACGCGGCAGACAATACGTACAGTCCTCCCATCACTTTAAGCCTTTATTCCTTAGCCATAAGAACTGTTTTGAAGCGAATTTTGGAGGGGGTTGGGGGGGACTGTACATACATTATCTGGGATTTAGTTTTTATTACACGTTATTGAGACACGTTTTATGTATTGTGATTGTGCAACCTGTGTGGGTTACCGACAAAGAACTGTGTTAGATGATAATGTTTTTGATTACAGGTTAGGAGCGCGGTCTTAATTTTTTGAACGCTCATACCGTGGTCTTCTTCAGAGTGTATAAGTGATTCACTATATAAGGTCAAATCATTTTAAGTGATAATATTTTAACAGTTGCTCTGTATACATCATAGAAACAGGACACTATCATTTTTTTTTGGAAAATCGAGATTTAAATTTTTGTTATTTTCCTTAACATAGACAATATCATTTTTTAAAACAGCACCCTGACCATTTTTTTTTTCATTTATTTAGGAAATCAACGGCGATACAATATAGAATTACATTCTGTTTCATAATTACTTGTAGGTAAGGCTAATTATAGATTTCCATAAGTGTTAAATTGTGTTGGAGTAAGAAGACTACTTGCACTAAAACAAAGTACAGGAATAAAAAAAAATAAAAAAAAGTGTTTAAACATTTACATATTAATGAGATACTGCTACAACTGTCCTTATGTCGCTTATCATTAAATGTGTTTGTATATGTATGTGTGTGTGTGTGTGTGTGTGTGTGTGTGTGTGTGTGTGTGTGTGTGTGTGTTCTGTTCTATTCTTTTTTATTCAACACCTCTATAACCTTAGTTTTAAATGTCGATTTACTGTGAGTAAATAGATCAACCTGATTGAAAATGTCGTTGTAAACTCTCGGCAAACGAGAAAGAGGAGCGTTCCTAGCATAGTTTGTGGTGGAGAACGGGACACTCAGAAGCGGAGGCTGCTGGCGCTGGGAGCGGCGGCCCGGCACGCGGTACGACACGCCAGCCACCAGCTCACTGCAGTCGACTCGACCGCGCACTATGTCGTATAGTAGGCAAACATCTATCAGCTTGCGTCTGTCTGAAAGGGTTAGAAGACCGTATCGCTTACAGTTTTCCTCATAAGTCGGTAAAGTAGGATGACGAATACGATAGTTTAATAGTTTAATAAATAGTTTTTGTATTTTTTC
This sequence comes from Pyrausta aurata, assembly GCA_963584085.1. Taxonomy (NCBI): domain Eukaryota; kingdom Metazoa; phylum Arthropoda; class Insecta; order Lepidoptera; family Crambidae; genus Pyrausta; species Pyrausta aurata. The sequence continues at coordinate 3,438,484 of OY757269.1, read as the reverse complement.
GACGCGATCTATATATATTGAATATTGAGGGCACCAAATAGGGCTGGCATATTCCAGTATGCTGCGTACATAAGCGAAGTATAATATTTTGAAGGTGTGCTCGTTCATAAATGATTTACATGTTCTGATTACAAACCCTAGATTCCTAAATGCCTTATCAACAATCTTATCTATAAGGTCACCTCGTTTTAAGTGATAATATTTAAAGGGCCGATTAAGCACAACAAATTAATCATTTTTTGTACAATACACTTTGGGTTTTTATCCGCTAGTTTTTGAGAAAAATGGAGACTAAGGTAATATTTTTTTTCAGATTTTATTTTTTTATTAATTAAGGCTAAGATTAGAGAAAAAGAAGGTTCGGGCATTGAATTGAGAGAGGCGAAGCCGATGACGTACATAACTTTTTAAATTGTAAGGGTGCTGTTTAAAAAAATTATGTTGTCTATGTTAAAGAAAATAACAATAATTAAAATCTCGATTTTCCAAAAAATAATGATAGTGTCCCGTTTCTATGGTGTAAACATAGCCACTGTTAAAATATTATCACTTAAAATGATTTGACCTTATATATGTTCGGCCAACAACATTTTGCTGTCAAAATATACACCTAGGTCTCTGACTATTGTAGATCTTCGAATTGGAGTTTTATTATTATAGCTGTATTGAAAATTTATTGGATGAGTTTTACGTGTAACACTGATACATTCGCACTTATTAACATTAACTGTGATATTATTTTTCTGATAGTAACTATAAAGTGAGTCTAAATCATTTTGCATTAATAAACAGTCCTGATAACTTTTAATTTTGAAAAATATTTTTTTATCGTCTGCATACATTAAGTGTTTTGTAGACGTGAAACAATCCGCAATGTCATACACGTAGACGCTGTAGAAAAGAGGCCTTAAATGTGATCCTTGAGGAATTCCAGTAGGTATGCTAATGAAATTCGATCTATAACCTCCCACTACTACCGCTTGAGATCTATTGTTCAGATAGGACTCAATCCATCTCAGCAAGTCACCGTGAATACCCAGCCTTTGGAGCTTGTTTAAGAGAATGATGTGATCCACACGATCAAAAGCTTTTTCAAAGTCCGTGTAGACCACATCAATCTGTCCTCCTCCGTCCATATTGGATAACACATAATCGGTGAAACATACCAAGTTCGTAACCGTGGAACGATGTTTGAGAAACCCATGCTGGTTCCCAGGGAGGCTCTTGCATATCACTGGGTAAATAGAGTCGTAAACATTTTTTTCGAAAACCTTGCTAATGGTATTCAGAATCGAGATACCTCTATAATTTTCGATAATAGTTTTGGCTCCTTTTTAGGGTTCCGTAGCCGAATGGCAAAAAACGGAACCCTTATAGTTTCGTCAAGTCTGTCTGTCTGTCTGTCTGTCTGTCTGTCTGTCTGTCTGTCTGTCTGTCCGTCCGTATGTCACAGCCACTTTATTCTGAAACTATTAGCATCACACCGCTAAAACTTCATAGGTAGGTGTATCCTCTTTACCGCTTTCCGATTCAGGTACAAAAAAATTGAAAAAATGATATTGTAGGGGGGCTCCCATACATGAAACTAAAACCAAAAAAATATTTTTTACCCAAACCTTTACGTGTGGGGTGTCTATGGATAGGTCTTTTAAAATGACATTGAGGTTCCTAAGACCATTTTTTCTAAAAATCTAACGTTTGAGATATAGACGCTTCCAAAGTGGTAAAATGGGCGTCCCCCCCCCTCTAACTTTTGAACTAAGGAAGTGAAAATTTTGAAAAAAATATGTAATGTAGATCTCAACATAAACTTTCAAAGAAAATTGGTTTGAGTGAAATCGAACTAGCAGTTTTTGAGATATAGTACATTTTTATCAACCGCAAATATAACTTTGTCTTTCATACAATCACTATGAAAAACAAAGTTATCTTTGCGGTCAACAAAATATTGTGGTATTTTGGCTAAGTGGAAGTTAGAATCCCTAATTCAGTTAAAGTTGGCACGGAACCCTCAGTGCGCGAGTCAGACTCGCACTTGGCCGGTTTTTTATGCACAGGAACTATATGTGCTTTTTTCCACATCTCTGGCATCACTCCCTCGGTAATCGATTTATTAAACAAAATTGATAACGGGAAGCTCAAAGACTCAGCACAGTTTCGCCAAAATAAAGGTGGAAGGCCATCGCACCCGGCTCCTTTTGATACATCCAAAGGCATAAGTCTCTTACGTACATCATCCTGAGTTACGTGAACCCGGGACATCGTATCAACTGCGGTGCTACAACAGTCCGGCTCAATGGTTCCAATGGACTACCGAAAACACTTTCAAAGAAGTTGCTGAAGGCGTGACAAATGTTATTACCGTCCAGTACTAGAGAGCCTATATGTCATCTGTTTCGGGTAGTTTGAGCCACCGCGGAGCGATTTAACATATTTCCAAAGCCCTTTTGGATTAAATTGAATATATTCTTCGGATTTAAAAAGTTATCCACGTCATCGGCTTCGCCTCTCTCAATTCAATGCCCAAACATTCTTTTTCTCTAATCTTAGCCTTAATTAATAAAAAAAAATCTGAAAATAAAAATATTACCTTAGTCTCCAATTTTCTCAAAAACTAACGGATAAAAACCCAAAGTGTTTTCTACAAAAATATATTAAATTATTGTGCTGAATCGGCCCTTTAAATAGTATCACTTAAAACGAGGTGACCTTATATTTAATGCGGGTTGATGTTGGACAAGGGAGTATTGCAAATAATGAGCAGTCTATGTCCCACTTACTGCAAAAAATAAAATAATTCTTTATTTTTAGTAGTGTTGAGATTAAAGTAACTGGTTGGCCGATAAAACTTTAATTTTTTTTCAAGACGTCATTTAGTTTATTCTGTTACGATCAGTATTATTGCTTTTTACTGCCCAATATAATACCTTTCTCAGTTTGAAAAGGCAAAACATATTTTTATTATTACTATTAAGCTAATTTTGGAGTAACTGTGTCATTTACTATGAATTCTACCACTTTAGGAAAAGTTTCGAACTATTTGAGCATAGCCATACCTACATGTAAACCTAAATACACCTATATCACTTACGGAATATACCTGGAAGCATCCAAAACAAATCAAACGGCAATGCAAATTCGGCATTCGGCTAATATTTGCGGGGTTATCCCGGACTAGCCGTGTGTAGCCACGCTCAGGGATTGTACGTGTGTACTACACGGACTGTTGGTTGTGGGATAAGACACAAGCGAAGAGGATGAACGAACGAAAAAATAAAAAATAAAAGCCATGTGCATTTCACACAACTTTTTTACATTGGTGGCTTATATGTACCTCTTCACTACCCTGATAGTAACAGAAATATAGAAGGAGAAAAATCGAGAGCCCCCAGTGTAAAGCGATGGTCGAATCAGATGGTCGAAAATGTATTTATAATCCCTTTATTGTAACACCCATAAATACGCAAGTAAACGCATCTGTATTTGTATTTGATTTGAGAGAAGTTGGAAACACTGATCTGCGCCGCACCTTACTGAGCGACGAATCGTAGCCGATGGAAACAGATGGTTGACAAAATCAGAAGTCACGATGCTCAGTAATGGACCAAGACCCTTTACACACGTATCCACGCGCGTTAGTATAATAAATAAATATCCTTGGACATTTTACACAGCGCCATCTGGTCCCAAACTAAGCAAAGCTTGTACTAAAAAAGTACTAAAAAAGTATCGATGCTGCATCGCGACTGCATCGATGCTAAAAGTAGCGCAGTGTGTAAAAGTTGACATTTTGCGACTGCATCGATGCAGCATCGCGACTGCATTGCGTTTGCATCGCTGCTAAAAGTTGCAGTGTGTAAAGGGTCTAAGACTAGCTAGTTTGACAGTATCTACTGGTTCCATTAGCGAAAGTGACCTTCAGCGCGAGCTAATCAAAAAAGCCAGCAGAAAGAAAGTGATAGAATCTCTAAGACCACCAGAAGGAGTCACGTCAAAAAATACTCGTATTCACTATTTTTTATCTTATATTTTATCTTTCCTGAAATCTCACATTACCATTTACCTCATATGATATAAGACAAACTATAAGGAGGGTTTACTCGTCAGAGACAAACATCTTATCTTTTCGTTTTTTTTCAACAACTAACTCTCTCAGACAAGATTTTTTAAGGTCAATAAAATACAAAACTAAGCCTCATCATATCTGTTTATTAGATCCTCCTGTTATCACTTGCACCAAAACACACTTCATAATTATAGTGCGTCCCTCGTTAGAATTAATCTGGGTAGGGATCGCGCAGCATCTGCATTCGACAATTATGTCCATGTGAGGCCTAGTCCTATCCTTTCGCGCAATACGACTTTAATAGAGACGAATGCGTCTTGAAACTTTGGACAACCCTACTGATTTATTGCGCAAATTTCAACTCTGTGTCTTAAGTCGAAGACTGTTTGTTCATACACTAGGGTTGTCACGTATGGAGGTGTTTGTTTGGTGACTGTTACGAGCAGTTTATGTGGTGGCAATTGGCAATTTGGATAAGGGATTAACGTCTGGGTGTGTTGGTGCCGTGATTAAGTATTGTGTGGTTTTGATTGTAATTACATGCGATCATCGGTATAATGCTTTATGAGAACGCAAATGTAAGTCTCAAGCCTTGCAAATCCAAGTGATGAGAGGTTATTTATACTAATTCTGTTAATATTTGAAAATACTTATTACTTAAATTTAAAAAAAAAATGTGTGTCATTTTCCAAGATTTTGTCTTACATATAAAAGTAAGTAAGTCTTGGTATCAAATGTGTTGTAATTTTGCTAGTTAATAGTTCAGTTTACTTGCCTTATACATTGTGAATATCGTGATTTTCTAATTAAAATCACAATTTCAATTCTACGACATTAATAACAGTTGCATTAGTATATAATATTCGCTTAATATTCATGAATAACTGCACCTCTAAAAACAGAAATTGCCCATAAATCGGAAAGCTTAAACAATTAAACTTATTCATAATACGTTGGGTTTATCTACAAGATAATAACTATCCACATTCTTGGGTAAACCGTTTATCTGGCGCATAAAGTGCGCTGTATCGAGCTACCGACAAAACACATTATATCTCCTGTATAAACAATACAATGGCTAAGTAAAGAGCCGACAATCTTACAGTGTGGCCTCAGTATCAGCGAGAAGAGGAATAGTTTTTAATGACTACATTTATCATTTTAGAGGCAAGTACGCTATATTATTATGTACTATCGAGGTCCAAATTTGCTTGCACCTCGCGTCGTCTTTTGTTTTAAGTGACGACCGTTTTTCTGCCGACGGCAAGGAATTTTGGTTCTTCTTCTTCTTAGCGTGTCGATGGAAACCCACATGGAGGAAAAAGGAATTTTGGTTAAAAAGTGGTTAGGCACGTGAGTCTTCGACCACCGTGCCTAATTCATCTTCCACTTGAGTTGAGATCTAAAATCAATTCTGCTATTGTTTTATTTTATATTTACACCGAATTGCAAACCGAAAGAGAGACATAAGCCACCGTTTCTGATTTCTATAAAACAAGTGCATTAGCTACTTACTCTGGGTAGTTACATTAGCTATTTTATCTAGAGCCCAATATTTATTTTTATTTTATTTCGCGATACTAATTAAATAGTGGTATGTCGGTGCTGTAAGTTCTCAAGTTCTTAGCCCCGCTATCACTGAGACCGCACCCCCCCACTAAGAAGGCCAATTAATCAGCAGACGGGCTAATGAGCGAATATTTCATTGTCCAGCTCCTGCGATACGGCTGAGGGCTGCCAAAGGCTATTTTTAACGAAATATTAATGATTTTCGCGTTTTCGAGTGTGAACGACTGGCGGTAATGATGATGGAAGACTCCTATTGAGTGCGAATTGAATTAAACTAACGATTATTGTCTATGACTTTGATTTTTAAAATTCCTTTTGCTCAAAGTAAGTACTATTTGCCTCAAGTTTGAGCTTCGATGTGGTAGCGTTAGAAACTGGTATAAAATCTATTTGATAAATAAGTTAGTGTTTGCTTTGTATCAATAATAAAAATCTCAGTGCCTTCATAAAATGGTTGAAGTTTCATAAAGTTTTACCGACTTACCGGAGGTAATCAGTCAAGGAGGCTTATATGTCAAGCTTACATTCACCAACAGTCTTCGCACATCATGCACTGACTCCAAAATAATTTGTTTTTCCTTAAAATAATATATATGTGTTATTTTAAGCTATTTAATCAGTTGTTTGAAAGCTCTTCAATTTCTATTACGTATGTCTTAACATACCTATAAGAAGTTCTAAAAAAACTGAATAGAAAAGCATAGAATGAAATATTGATTTGCATCTCGACATAATTAGTGATTTAACTTAAAATGAAAATCAATTGACATAAAGTATGATTATTTCTTCAAAGTAAAATAAATTACAGTTTAAGACTTTGTTTGAGATTTTAAAAATCAACTAATTTTAATATGTAAACGTATCAAAAAAATACTCTGCTGAAACGAAAATCGGAGTGATACTCTACGACTTTTGAAATGATATTTCATAACAATTCATTTTCATTTTAATTTGTGGAAGGGACTATGAATCATGAGTAGGTTCTTAGTTTAAAATATTGCCAATGTTTTAAAATTCACCCTGATTTCCCATACGGAAATAACACTATAAATACACACACTCGTATCCGCTCGGGTGCGTCCAAGACTTCGGGCTTATAATAACAGACACATACGCCAGTCGCATTCTGGTTATATTATTATCGAAGTCTGCAAGTGACAGCCCTGAGGACGTCTTAGACGATAGTCCGAGGGCCGACCACTCAAACATAAAAGGGTTGTTTCATAAGAACGCAAACTCATACGTTATTTTCAACATACATTGTTAGCCCTCTAAAATCTATTACCAAATTTTTGTTCAATAGCAAAAGAAAAATCAAGAAAGCATAATGTTTTCATTACACAAAATGAGATCTGTTAAAAACTTTTTTTTCACCTACATACTGAAACATACAAAATTTAACTTTTTTTTGTTTTGCTAATCTAACCGTGATGAATTCAAACATCTATACAATAATAAGAACATTTATCAACCACACAGATTGGTCACAACTAGTCATAAACTAATTCAAAAATATGCACAGCCATCATTCAAATGAGCTGAAAATATGGCATATAGTTTCAACTCCCGGCCTAAAAGGGTTGTCTTAATCGAAACATGTCGGCCGCAATGAGGGATATTCGAAGCACTCGGCGAGCACTGTCACACGGCGCAGTGGCTGAGACAAAACATTCGCTCCTACGTGCTGATTGGGGGTACTGCGACTAAGCAGTCTTGCTATTTGCAAGGAACATCCATTCAGCGTAACTAAGGAAAAAATGGTCCTCAACGAGAGTATTGGAAAACATACTACGAACACGCGGGCTTCAGTGCGGAAAGGTGTTAATAGTAAATGAGCTTTTATAGATTCAGTGACGAATCTCATAATCATTTATTTATAATAAAGACGCCCCTAGATTTATTAACGATATTTTAAATAAAGCCAACAACCTTAAGCGAATGTTTGCATCTAAATCACAGAATATATAAATAGTACTACATGTCATGTCTAAGTACTTAAATAGCTCAACAATATTATGTAAATTTTTCTGATAGAATAAATAGTGTACAGTTATTGTTAAGAATCATTCATGTATCCTACCAATTAGTATTATTTCCGTTTTGTCATTTGTTAATTAATATGTGTGGTTTGTTACATTAATTATTAGAAAAGTATGTAATTGGTTAAATCGTAATTTATCAACATCGATCAATGAAATAAGTTCCTTATCCAAACAAAAGACACATCATTTCAGCCAAGTGTCAAAATCATTTGGTCGCTCTAAAATAATGACCACCGTCAGTAGGAGGTACAAATCTACATATTGGGGTGTGGGCATTTCTTGCATCCCCGTCTGAGATATGTGTCTTGAGCCAGCGCCACCCGCTGTCCGGTGGGGTGGCGACAGGACCGAACTCGGACTAATAAAGTTATATCTTAGTTGGAACTACTAGTTGTTTCAAATGGTAATGCGTGTTTTGATGCGAGGTCTTAGTTGTTTCGTGTCTTGGATTTTTGTTTTGCATGTCGTTGCTGTTTTGTTAGCAAACGTGTTCATGAGTTTTTCGCTATACACTTGTTGAAAGGATCAAAAAGGGTTGAAAATAAAAAGTAGTTTCTATTTACTTATCAATGTTACACATTGATGACTAATTTCTGCTATCTTTATATAACTTTATTATGCGACGACTATGTTCAAATGTATCTATGTAGATATGAAGTTTAAAAGGCACAATCTAAAAGTCCTTAACGCTTTTAAATTTAGTTCAACTGCAATAAATGTACGCAATCTCCGAAAATTTCAAACAAATCACCTCAACCAACTTCACTTTTATCACTTTACGAGCGATCAAGATTGCACCAAGTTCGGTCCCCGCATAAATGTTTAAGGTATGCAGATGTGGACCAGCCGTGATAAGTTAATTCCTACCGGCGATCCCTTACCCGTATCAAAATTATAATGGCCGGAATACCCTGGAATATGTGGCCCGCCTTATTGAAAACTTAATGGTTCCCTAAGTTATGTGAGAGCATTGTTGGGGAGGAGACATATGTGAGCAGGCCCTGGATAATATTATTGTTGCTTTAATAAGCGACCCTTTGCTAGTTGAGAATTAATTTGGGATGTCTTTATTGGAATTGCTTTTGGTTGATAGTGTGCTATGCCACATGTAGAAGTGTTTACAAGATATACATATAGTACGATATATTTACATCCCCACGATGCTGTCGATATCAGTAAGTTTTATCAGTGCAGTCATTTTAAACCTATTCTGTTAATGATCATTTCGTAAATGTGGTGGTAATCTCAATATAATGTCAACCAAGGATGCAGGAGATATTATCGTAGTGCACAAGAGTGATACTAGCTAATAATGAGCAACACCTAATTATTATATGTTTCTTACATTCAATTTAAATAGACGGCAGTCCAATCCTCCATAAGATGACCGAAGAGGGTCTTCGATGAGAAAGATGGGGCTTTTTATTAATCTATCTAGAGTCTTAGCAAAATATAAATTTCACTTGTAAAAACAATTATGTCGGACAAGGAATCGAACCCTGTGTTACGCTATCCGGGCGCATACCTATACCACTCGGCCACCGATACATTGGCAAGTCTGTTGTATTTTGAAAGTGCTTTCTTTAACGCGTAGGCTGCGTCATCATCTTAGCAAAATTTTGGCATCAAGGCGCCATTGACACCTCACAAATTCCACCCAATATCACACAGGTACGTATAGGAATATTTGAAGGGACTATGAAGGTTATAGCTAAAAGTCGTGAGTTCGTGGATGCAAGACGCGGAAGTGAGCATGTTCACACGTCGGTGTGTGGACATCATTCTGCCCTTTGTGCTGGGGATATGTTGCAGGACCTGTCTTAGGGAGAGGATACAGAAACTAAGCGATGACTGGCCCATACGTTTAGAAGAGTGCAATGCCAATTACCATCTCATCAATTAATTGTTGATCTCAGATTGGATTGGAAGTTCATCAACGTCACAATAATATATGCAGTTTTGATGACGATAATATTATTTTACTTAAGAACAAGACCCAATATGATGATGCGTAGTATTCCGTGGTGTTGAAGCAGCTGCACCCCGACACCGGTATCTCCGGCATCTCTAGCTATGTCCATCATGAACTCGTTCGTGAACGACATCTTCGGCGGAGCTACGAGATGAATCTCATCTTATGAAAGGTGGTGATGGTGGTCTATTTACTGTTTGGAAAACTCTCAAAAATTTAACCATTAAAATAATTGTGTGTACTCACGTTGCGGGCCCTGTGTTAGTTGTTATTTAACAAGACTAACTTGTTTTGTTTTCACACACACAATTTCAGAAGTGCAGAGTCCAGGGACTGATCTTACGCATATACAGGTCGAGTAATTAGTACCTCTAAATTAGTATTGTCAAAATCTCAACAATTAATAACCCCTTCATAATTACGCGCGCTTCTAACCACTATGTCCTCACCATTCTCATAGATCGGCAGAATGCGTAGGAGTCGCGTGGGCGTTGCTAGGCTCCACACTATTACTGACGCGCAATCGTGAATGCGCCTGCGTTGACCAACGTTAGCTGAGCTTTCTGACACCTCTTGAAGTGTTCACGTCAGTAACGTTAGGCATACGAGCTAAGGAGAGAGTTTGCCATTGCTGTGATATGTTTTTATTTTATTTAGTATGGGTTTGCTCTTGACTCCAGCCCAAACCAAGTGCGACTAAGACGGAGTCGAAGATGGAACGAGCTCGCCCAGAAGAAGCCTGTTCACTCTAACTTTGAATAGATTCGGATTGTAGTCACTAGGAAACACCGACACGGGCAGCGAGTTCCACTCCTTTGCCATGCGCATTATAAATGTTGATGAGAAGCGCTTATTTATTTATTTGTATTTGTTTTTTCTGGTTTTCCATCCTAGGCACTTACAGCTATAGACCATGCTATCATGGTATACGGGATTGTTACCACTTTAAGTGATAGTTTTAAGAGCTTGCTTATCAAATATTGATAACAAGGGTCTGTTTATTGGCCACATACCATTTGTTGATTTCAATATTTTATAACTAAGTCTATTACGCACTCTATCTTTTCAGCACTTTCTTAATTTTCTGAGCGTTACCTGTTATAATGCGATGAAATATCCGCTGTCTCGGAATACTGGTAGGTGAGAGTTAAGAGACTCGTTCAAGTTTGGTGAATGTACTCTAATCATAATTTTCTTTTAATTCAAATCTTAAATTTAGCATAGGAATGATTAGCTTTTTGTTGTAAATTTTACGCCAAACCGGATACTTCTTGGACAATTTCTACTCGTATGGAGATCCAAGTTATCTGGTTTCGTAGCTGATTCAATCGGTTACGCTGCGAATAATGTATGCCGGATTAATGATGATATACTGATGTGTGTTTGAGGAAGTCGTAATTCCGTCACACTGATAATGGATAAATGAGTTTGTAGTTAGGTGTTTTTATAAAATTAAGAGCCTGTTTCTTCATCGAGGAATTAGCATTAATCATCGAATAATTCAAGTATGGAATGTCATTTCGTATGAAGTAGTGTACAGATACCGCTAACGGGAACTTATTCAGACGGTATAATACGGGCTGTAAATACTTACAACAAGGTAACTTTTAGTATCTGAAATGGTTAGAAACGAGTTCTTTACAACATGTATTTTTACATGTAAGAAATCCCTGTCCAATCATAAGTGGGGTGTATTCGCCCTTAATTGCTATTTGTATGGGACCAGTACCAGAAACATACCTAGTTGGATATCGAATGGTACCAAAAAGTCAAAGGGATGAGTCAGCATAGCTCTTAAATGAAGAAGAAAGAGTTCCAGAAATAGTTTTATTTACTGAAATTTAGTTTAGATAATATGGACTTCATACAAAAACGTAGCGCATCTCAGTGCAATGATCTTGACACTGTGGAGCCAAACCTCGTGCAGTTCGGATACGAAATAATTTCACCAATCGAAATTTATTTTTCGAAGAAAAAGCAATTTTTAGGGTTCCGTAGCCGAATGGCAAAAAACGGAACCCTTATAGTTTCGTCAAGTCTGTCTGTCTGTCTGTCTGTCTGTCTGTCTGTCTGTCTGTCTGTCTGTCTGTCTGTCTGTCTGTCTGTCTGTCCGTCCGTATGTCACAGCCACTTTATTCGGAAACTATTAGCATCACATAGCTGAAACTTGGTAGGTAGATGTATTTTGTTCACCGCTTTCCGATTCAGATACAAAAAGTAAGAAAAATCAATATTTAAGGGGGGGCTCCCATACATGAAACTAAAATCTAAATTTTTTTTTTTACTCAAACCTATGCGTGTGGGGTGTCTATGGATAGGTCTTTTAAAATGATGTTGAGGTTTCAAAAACCATTTTTTCTAAAAGTGTAAGGTTTGAGATATAGACGCTTCCAAAGTGGTAAAATGGGCGTCCCCCCCCCATCTAACTTTTGAACTAAGAAAGTGAAAATTTTGAAAAAAATATATGATGTAGATCTCAACAAAAACTTGCAAAGAAAATTGGTTTGAAGGAGATCGAACCAGTAGTTTTTGAGATATTGCACATTTTTATCAACCGCAAATATAACTTTGTCTTTCATACAAACACTATGAAAAACAAAGTTATTTTTGGTGTCGCAATATATTGTGATGTTTTCGTTAAGTGAAAGTAAGTGGACCCTGAATTCAGTTAAGGGTGGCACGGAACCCTCAGTGCGCGGGTCCGACACGCACTTAACCGGTTTTTTTCCTTTATCGGGGCTATGATTATTATTATTATTTATTTATTTTATTTATTATACAAACAGCGTTTTACAAATGAGTTTACAGTAGTCCCACAAAACTAGACTATCTATGCATTTAGATTTTTACCGTGCTGTAGTTTTATGGCATGTGGAACTTGATTTTTTCGGAACTCGTAATCGAATTACCACACGGAAAAAGTTCGATTGTCGCGATAATATGGGCTCTAGAACAGTCTTTATGAAAAAACGATGACTACATTTTACTGCAACTGTGACTTCCAAAAATCTTCCATTAACCTACTTCTAGTGACATACAAATGTGTAGGCTTAGAAGTTACCAATATTCTCAAGAAAATATCACTTCGCATCTTCGTGACAGTCCAATCCATTTGAAGTCCCCGAATTAACCATAAGTGGTATCCCTTAGAATTGCCAGGGACTGGCACATGTGCGTATAATAACCGGTCATTTGTCTCATTCTAATAGCTAAGCAATTCTACTTTCGTCCCTTACTTGGGTCTTAACGGCCCCAAGTTTTGAGTCGAAGTTTAAGCACTTTGGACGGATGTGAGATTTGGTGAACTGAGTTTGGTTGTTAGAAAATCTTAGATTGATTGCAGATTATTGTATGGAGTTAAATGGTTTGTTTTGAGGAATTTGAGTAACTAACGTTAAACGTGTATTAATAATTAAACTGCTTCATCGCCACTTAGTCTTTAATCTACCTCAACTCGTCAAGTATGTGTGAACGAGACACAATAGAAATTCCATTATTATGCGACTCCCGGCAGTCGTTTGATACCTGACTGATTAAACAACAAGAATTCTTCAACCTATCCGCGATCTTTTTTTTGACATACACTAGTTAAAAAGTACATAAGTATCTATTATTTTGTAGGCAATACCAATCTTTATATCCACCCAATCATTTTACTCCGCAAAGAAAAATATTCACAAATAGATAATCCTAATTAAATTTGACACTCATAAATATTATTTATTTTACTATTTACTTATTTTCAACAGAGATGCGTGGATGCAGGCGCTGGTTGCGCAGACTCTCTCCCTGGTCGTGATGCGTGCGTGTGAACGCGTCCTTATGTGACTGAGGCGACACATCACTATCAATGGTTAGTATTTTTGTAAACAATAATGACATACTTCATTAAAAAATCCTAAATTAGCAATACTTACTTAAAATCATTAAAAAACACTACCCAGTCTCCTTTCACCATGAGCTTTTCTTTAACTTACCGACAGAAGCTTATAAGACAACAGTTGAACTTTGTCTGGTATCAAAATTAAAATTAAAAATTAAATAAAAAATCTTTATTTTTGGCAAATAATACCCAAACATTTGATTTTTGCACAGTATTCAATAAATAAAATAATATCACTCCAGTCCATCAGTCTGGTCAGAATGATTTGAGATAGAATGATCGTGTAACCGACACGGATAGACTGATGAAAATTGAACCGTGAAAGCTGTCAATCATTCTGGTGCCAGTCCAGACTGAATTTGGTTCACCCCCGCACCATTGCAGAACAGACCCATGTCTGTTTTCAATTTTTGTCGCCAAATCCAGCCAAAACCAATAGTGGAACGAGGGTTCAACTTTTTAAAGTAACTATACGACGGACCATACAAATGCCAGACTGGTGGCGTGACGTTTGCTTATGCTTTTGATCTGTCCAACTTGGATGAGTCTCTCAAAAACAGATTGTCGTGTTATGTTTTTGAAGCATAAAAAAGTAGCAAATTAGTAAATAAACGATTAATTTAATGTGTTCTTATTAATTTTCAGACACCTGCAAAGGAAGAAGAATAGCTATAGAAGAAGATCGTCCCTGGCGAGAGAAGACAAATAAATCGAAGAAACTACGGGATACTACGTGATGTTATATACCTAATTAATTAGTTACTGAATAAACATTTAAAATATGTATCATTGTTTTTGTTCAATCCCACCAATCAGTCAGAAATTTACTAATAGAGGTACGGGGGCAAACCTAAACGATGAAATTAATACAAAACAGTGAACCCCCGTACTTGAATAGCGATAGATTTAGCAACAGAAATCAGAAAATGCCTCGTACTAAGAACGTGTGAAAAACTATGAAATATCCCCAAATTGTTGAGCCCCCCCTACAGCAAAGAATCACTAGATAGCGTCACTTCAAATACAAACATTATTAAAAATGACCTATTTTCACTTATAATTTGACCTCAAAAACGGTCATGGGGTCAAAAATTATTTGACCTCAATGCGGCCGTCAGCAACGCGGCAAGCATTTTTAATCAGTCAGGGATCAAACGACTCTCGAGAGTCGCATAACAATGGAATTTCTATTGTGTCTCGTTCACACATACTTGACGAGTTAAGATCTTAAATCTCAAATATCTCAGAAACGGTGCGTCGTATCAAAAAAATAATGAAATTTTCGAACCCCCCTATTGGGATACACCCCCGGAAACCCACCTTTGTCTATTTCAATTTGACCTCAAAAATGGTCAAAAGGTCAAAATTCATTTGACCTCAATGCGGCCGACAGCAACGCGGCAAGCAGTTTAAGATCATAAATCTCAAATATCTACGAAACAGTGTGTCGTATCAAGAAAACAATGAAATTTTGGAACCCCTCTATTGAGATACACCCCCAGAAACCCACTCGTCTACTTCAATTTGACCTCAAACATAGTCAAATATCTCAAAAACGGTGTGTCGTAACAAAAAAAAATTTCGAACCCCCGTTCTGAGGTACACCCCAGGAAACCCACCCTTGTCTATTTCAATTTGAACTCTAAAATGGTCAGAAGGTCAAAAATAATTTGAACTAAATGTGACCGACAGCAACGCGTAAAGCAGTTTTATTATCTTTAATCTCAAATATTTCGGAAACGGTGCGTCGTATCAAAAAAATAATGAAATTTTCGAACCCCCCTATTGAGATACACCCCCGGAAACCCAAACTTGTCTACTAAAATTTGACCTCAAAAATGGTCAAGGGGTCATTTTGACCTCAACGCGGCTTACAGCAACAGAGCAGGGTGTCCTAATGGTATTTTTTACTATTTGCATTTACCACTTTGAGGTCAAATTGTAATAAACAATGGTGGGTTTTTGGCGGTGTATCCCAATAGTGGGGTTCGAATTTTTCATATTTTTTTGATACGACGCACCGTTCCGTCATAGTAATTTTCGAACCTCCCCTATTGAGGTACACCCCCGGAAACTCACCCTTGTCTATTTCAATTTGACCTCAAAAATTGTCAAAAGGTCAAAATTCATTTGACCTCACTGCGGCCGACAGCAACGCGTCAAGCAGTTTAAGATCTTAAATCTCAAATATCTACGAAACGGTGTGTCGTATCAAAAAAATAAGGAAATTTTCGAACCCCCCTATTGAGGTACACTCCCGGAAACCCACCCTTTTCTACTAAAATTTGACCTCAAAAATGGTCAAGGGGTCATTTTGACCTCAACGCGGTTAAAGCAACAGAGCAGGGTGTTGTAATGGTATTTTTTACTAATTGCAAAGGCATCACTGTCGGCGGTATTGAGATCAAATCATTTTGATCCATTTACCATTTTGAGGTCAAATTGTAATAAACAATGGTGGGTTTTGGCGGTGTATCCCAATAGTGGGGTTCGAATTTTTCATATTTTTTTGATACGACGCACCGTTTCTAAGATATTTGAGATTTAAGATCTTAAAACTGCTAGCCGCGTTGCTGTTGGGCGCATTGAGGTCAAATTATTTTTGACCCCTTGATACGATTGATACGACGCACCGTTTCCGAGATAATTGAGATTTAAGATCTAGGATTGGGAATGAAAATCTTTGTTTCATTATTGCTTGTTGTACTTGGATGGGTTGCCTGGGTCAGTCTGGTGCAGTCTTTCGAAATGTGGGCTTTGTTTTATTCACCCCTGTACCACTATGAGTCAGTTTTCGATTTCTGTCGCTATAACTTGTTTTTTTTAAATATTTCAACCAGACTTTGGCAAGGAATCGAACCCCTTATTTATTAGATTGGATATACATATAAATCTTCAGCCTCATTATTATAAATCATGCATGTGTGACCACAGGATGGAAAATAAAAGTCATAAGTACCATAGTCAATTTTTTTTTATTTAATTCTAGTAGTACATGAATAAATTCAGCAGAATTTATTCTGGATAAATAATTAACAGTTTAAAGTTGCAAAATAGTAGTTGTTTAATAAAATGGTAGTATTGATATAACAATTAAGCTTTGATTAGTGTAGTTGACGAGCGCATTATTTACAAAAATGCTTCAGTGTGGGATTGAAAAGACTCACTTTATCAAAATCAAAAAAAAATCAAAATCAAAATCAATTTATTTGCTTGAAAAGTGGTACAGGAGATGGTAAAACAATATGGATGTTCGCACGATTCACCATAAATATAAATATTTTATCAAAAAAAGACTCGTAACAGCATGAGTTTACATCACAAAATTACGAAGTTTGTTTTTAAATAACTCATTCGGAAACAATGTAAAGTAGTGCGGCACAGATTAATCTAATTACTGTAATGATTACAAAATATAGTGTCACTACTTGGATACCTACTACGTTTCAGTAAACATAGATTTTCGACATTACTATAGCATATAAATTGCATTTGTAGAAAGCAACTGTGACTCTGTGACAGAAGAGGAATTCAACCCTGTATCTTACGCTATCCGGGCGTATTTGTATCCCAACTTTTTTAAATTGATTTGAAATTACAGTCGTGGAACTTAATTTTCATCGTTATTCGATAGATAGTACGTTCACAATTATATCCTAAATTAAACTGGGAAAACGTTGGAAAAGCTTGGAAAACAGAGTGGAATCAGTTTAAACAAACACGTTGAAAAATCGCTGACTGCAAGCGAGTGCAGCCATGTTGGAAGCAAAAATGGCGGGAAATAATTGACAGCTCAGCGCTTTCCTTTAAAGGGGGCGTACACACTGCACTGCCTCGGTGTAACAATAAATCGTATAGTGTACAAAGTATGTGTAGTCCGTTTTTCTTTGCTTGACAAATATTGTTAGCAATCTTAACATTCCGCTTTAACGAAATGATTCATTTTAAAATAAGGTAATAAAAAAAACCACACCCACATCGGTAATTCATTCTTAACAATGAGTTTAAGATTAAAAATCATACAGTTAATTAATAACTATCACTAATATTATTTTCAAAATTTATATCAATATTGTTTATAATATTCGTCAAGCAAAGAAACAAAAAAATCACAATAAATAAATACATTCATAATAAATATAACATTATAAAAAATACTTAAAAACTACAAGCGTCCGCAGAACTGCTTCAGTTTTCATTTACAGTGAAAATATTCTTTGAACTTCAAACCGAAACATCAGCTCTGCAGATACCTGAAAAAAATAAAGCTTTAATTACTATTAAAAAAAAACCGGTTAAGTGCGTGTCGGACCCGCGCACTGAGGGTTCCGTGCCACCCTTAACTGAATTCAGGGTCCACTTACTTTCACTTAACGAAAACATCACAATATATTGCGACAGCAAAAATAACTTTGTTTTTCATAGTGTTTGTATGAAAGACAAAGTTATATTTGCGGTTGATAAAAATGTGCAATATCTCAAAAACTACTGGTTCGATCTCCTTCAAACCAATTTTCGTTGCAAGTTTTTGTTGAGATCTACATCATATATTTTTTTCAAAATTTTCACTTTCTTAGTTCAAAAGTTAGATGGGGGGGGGACGCCCATTTTACCACTTTGGAAGCGTCTATATCTCAAACCTTACACTTTTAGAAAAAATGGTTTTAGAAACCTCAACATCATTTTAAAAGACCTATCCATAGACACCCCACACGCATAGGTTTGAGTAAAAAAAAATTTTAGATTTTAGTTTCATGTATGGGAGCCCCCCCTTAAATATTGATTTTTCTTACTTTTTGTATCTGAATCGGAAAGCGGTGAACAAAATACACGTACCTACCAAGTTTCAGCTATGTGATGCTAATAGTTTCCGAATAAAGTGGCTGTGACATACGGACGGACAGACAGACAGACAGACAGACAGACAGACAGACAGACAGACAGACAGACTTGACGAAACTATAAGGGTTCCGTTTTTTGCCATTCGGCTACGGAACCCTAAAAACTGAATGTAAGGTCCGAACTTGGTTCAAATTAATCGTACGATTTAAACGGTACAACTAGTTTTACCAGCATTTAAAAACGAGCATGATTGTGTATACTCGGCCTAATGTTGTGTGAGCACATACATTGTTTGCGAAACTCGAGTTTGCTTTTTATTTATTGATATTTGCTCGCGATCGCTTAATTGGCCGTGTTTGTTTTAAATGCTCCATGGGTGGGATATTTAATACGAATGTTTTGTTTCCATAAGAAGTTGCTATGAAATTGTAAAGCAACCTATATTTTTTAATTGTTAAAGTAAACTGGAGAATGCCAGCAGCGGCGTTTCGCACAAGTGCTGTGTCAGAATGGGGTCATTTCAGCCTCCCAGCCCAAGGTATCTTTGAATCAACCAGGTTCATTGACCACTGTGGTACGAATAACCCCAATACTGAAACAGCCTTGTGCAATTTGCCCCGCAGTCCGAAAACTTTATTAGAACATAAATTTAAATGTTCGTAGTACAAGTAATCATAGTTTAAGAAATAATAGTATATAAATTGCACTTGTAAAAAGACAACTGTGAACCTGTGACAGACGAGGAACTCTGTCTCTGTTTCCTCGTCTGTCACAGGCTCACAGTTGTCTTTTTACAAGTGCAATTTATATTATTAAGTTTGTATGGTGACAAAACACTATAAAAACAAAAAAAAACTATACTATAGTAATAGTATACCTTTCATATGTAGCAGAATGAGCAAGCTCGACCAACGATGGAACTGAAACATAAAAAAATCAGTTTCAAATAATTGCAACGAAAATGTTTACGAACTCGACAATAACTGAAATTAATTTGCGATTTCCATCACCCTAAAAACAATGTTCCCAAAAGTCGCAGCGGAAAACTTTTAATTGCCGCACAAATCGTCATCGAAAACGCATTGTTTGATTTTTGAATTTGATGGTTTCTACTTTTATTTGATTTTTGAATTGAGGAGTTTCGATTTGGAATTACAAGGAGTACGTCGCAATTTTGTAGACGGGCTCAAATTAACACAAAGAATATACACAATAATTATGCGTTTTTTTTTGTTCTTAAAATTACCATGATTTAAATGGTTTTGTTTTCCTTCTCTGCGTACTAACCTAATAATACTCGGTGTTTTAGGAGTCGGTAGCAAGCTACGCCTTGAGTGCATCAAATTAATAACGATTATGATCAAAGAGCTTTATTTGTGATAAGAAAATCCATCGATCACCTACTATGAAAATCTCTGTGTGGTTAAAATAAGAAGAAAGTGCAGTGAAACTTTCAGAACAAAAAGCTTAAGTGAGAAGCTACTCTGGTATTGTTACCAGAGTAGCTTTTCACTTAGTGTTGTC